>CM077105.1:29479924-29492315 GCA_039619505.1 Cimex hemipterus | reverse complement strand
TTGCTTCAGGGCCACTACTGACCAGAGACCACCGAGTAGCCAGGCTGCGATTTGCCCGGGATCACCTCAACTGGAGTTTTGATGCCTGGAAGAGAGTTTTATTTTCTGACGAAGTTAGAATCGCTCTTAATTCTCCAGATGGTCGTGCTCGGACATGGAGACGAAGTGGAGAAAGATTTGCTCAGTGCAATATTATTCCTCGCGTCGCCTTTGGTGGAGGCTCCATCATGTTCTGGGGAGGTATCAGCATGGAGGCCCGCACAGAGTTAGTCGTTGTTCCAGGACGGTCTCTAAATGCACCAAGGTATGTGGAAGAGATCCTCCAACCTCATGTAGTGCCTTTCGCTAGGAATATTGGACAAGGCTTTTTATTCATGCAAGATAACGCTAGACCTCACCGTGCGAGATCGGTGGAAGAATTTTTAAATGAACAGAATATTGAGCGGATTGAATGGCCAGCTCGTAGTCCTGACCTCAACCCTATTGAGCATATCTGGGATCAGCTAAAAAAAAGGATTAGGAGCCGAATACAACCTCCTAGCAACCTTTCGCAACTGCGCCAAGCGGCATTGGAAGAATGGGAGAATATTCCACAAGAAAGGGTAAAAAACCTCATCAACAGCATGAGAAGACGCCTGGATGCAGTAATCAAAGCCAGGGGAGGCAACACCAGATACTGAGTAATTAAATTTGTGTTTGAACTTAAATGAAAATTTTTGACCTTTTCAGTCTTTTTTATGGAATATTTTTTAATAAAGTTTACCGTCCTTTTCTGCTTTTCATTTTCATTTGTAATGTTTTATTATTAATAACCTACAATACTAAAAATAAAAATAACGTTCAAAAAACACCTGAGAAAAACATATGGTGAAATATTGAAGTGGTGCGTTAATTTTGAGCAGGAGTTTATATATATATATAAAGAGAACTAGAATCTAGAAGTTTTAGAACGTGGTACTAATTTATATAGTTTGTGTTGTTATTGTATGAAATACCTGCCTTATAATCTATGTATATAAATGCAACTAATCTACATACATAATATACATCGTGTCTGCTCTGATTTCCAGTAGAAAATTGACCTGTTTCTAAGCTAAATAACCAATAGCGTACTAATCTGCACAGATCCCATGAAATCCTTGCTTAGGATAATTTGTATATATTTCTTAAAGAACCTGTCCTCAACGATATTTTTGTTACACAAATTTATATAGACTCTATTCCTATTACTTCTGTCGTATGAAAATAACTGTTATACAAACTAAATAAATTAATAATACTCCAACAGGCTTACATGACTGCATACAAATTTGGATAAAATCGAAGAAGATCTGACCTGAATTGAAATGAAGCTAATGTCACTTGATGCCACCTTCAGAATATTTTTGAATAAACTAATCACTTATGAATAAGGAGAAAGTCCTTAATCATTTTTAGTATCTTACACTAATATACATATACACGTGTGCTCTGCAGTCCTGGAGAATATGGACCTGTTTATAAGCTAGATAATTAATAGCATATATATCCTAGACACATCCCATAAAATCTTTGAGTAGGATAATCTGTATATTTTCCTTAAAGAACCTCAAGGATTTTTTAATTACACTAACTTATATAGACTCTATTCCAATTACCTCTATTGAATGAAAATAACGATCGTACAAACTAAATACAGGCAATTGATAATGCTGCACCAGGCTTACAAATTTGGACACTGTTCAAGAAAGCCTGTCTTGAATGGAATTGGATCTAATATCATTTGACGTCATCTTCAGAATACCTTTTAACAAAACTCTGTGTTACTTCATTTAAAAGAACAGGTATTTTATCAATTTTAGAACCCTGCACCATTTTACATCGTGCTTTCTGATTGTACGACAATTTTATATTTAGGCTATTTAATGAAGGCAGTAGGTTAATTTTCGATTAAATTAACCGAGGAGAATAAATAGTAAAAAAGAGTTTAAAAAAAGTTAAATACGGATGTAAACAACTGTAGAACGTATTTAATTTTTTAAAATGCGAAATCGTTTCTGTAAAATAATGAAATAAATTTCTCTCCGAGTAAGAATCAATAAATTTACTTAACGATTTGGTGAAACACTTTCCCTGATAAAAACCCTTTAGGCGATTCCTGAACCAGACTGGTTTTCTAATCCACTTAGGAGCTACCGAATCCCATTATCCAATAGAAAAATACTGGTTTTCGATCTTATTTAAATTGATGTGCTCCCTTTCGAATTCTTCTGGAATGCATTTGACGAAATTAAAAACAAAAAATGTTGTTTGCAGTAATAAAACGATTCAGAAATGTACTTTTTTTGCTCGATCGATTATTGGTCTTGTCCTCGCTGGATTTGGTCTTTGTGACGGTTTTTCTGAATTTCGCCATATTCTGTGGTCGGTCTGACTGTTGACACACCTAAACTCCAATATTTCACAAGATTTTGTAAATCAATTCTTACATTTATTACAGTTCTGAGTGAATTGAAATTAAGGCAAAATGAAATTAACGTCGAAAACTGGATTGTTTACGATTGCCTCGAAATAAAATATTTGACATGTCAGTTTTGATTTTTCATCATAGACCGTGTATGTTTTGCGTGAACAAAGGACCCAACGACAATAAATGAATCCTACCGTCCAATAATAAGAACACTATACTTCTTAACATTTACCCATCTATTTGGAAAATTAAACTCATTAATAAATTGTTATAGGAAATATGCTTGCCCTCTTGTTCGAAACGAAAGTGGAAACTTACTCTTCTTACATACATATAACCAGCAGAATCGATCTGAATGCTAAACAGGTGAAATTCGAAAAAACATTTCTACAGTTGCAGCACGTCCATTACGATTGTTTAAAGATAAATAGTATGAATTTATACTAAGAAAGTGTCAATTTATCTTAATTATTCGGAGATCGTGAGATGCGGTCTGGTGTGATGTAGGTTTCAGAAAAACATTTTCTTTATCCTACTAACGTTTCGATCTTTACTGAGATCATCTTCAGGGCCTGGGATTTACAAACATTGTCTCAATTTAGCAAAAACATGTAGGTCGTGGAAGAAGTGAATTTATACAATGCAAAAATATATTTTTTATATTCAATGCAAGTATTTCTACTCGAAATACTTTGATTGAATATTAAAAAAAATATTTTTTTGCATTGTATAAATTCACTTTTATCCACAGCCTACATGTATATGTTAAATGTTGTGACTTAATACTTAGTTATTAGTACTAGTAATGTAAATTAGTAGATTTCTTTTTAGCAGTGATTTGGTGAATATTTAGGACTTAATTTTATCCTGCTCTGAACACTTTTTAATTTCTTTCTCAATCTAACAGCACTCTCAATGCACAGTCTAGGGTTTGTTAACTGCTGGGTCGTATCAAGAAAAGTTTTAAGTAAATGAAACAGAATTTTGTGATAAAAGAAACTTGGAAATAAGTTAGAAGGAAGAAGATTGCAGTTGCACGACCTAAAAAGAAACAAATCAGTATGCGAAAGAAAGGATAAAAAGTAATTAAAGCTGGATAAAATTGAATTTCATCAAATGATTTCTAACAAGACTCTTTTAATCGCATATTTGGGGAAAGAGGGAAATGTTAAGTGTGTTAAAGTCGAGAGGTTTTTAGGAACTTACAGCAAACTCAAAACCAGCACCATGTAGGGATTGCTAACGGCTGTGTATCATGAAATGTTTCAAAACATGAATGAATACCGAGTAGTACCGAGCAAAATCAGCAAGTAAGAAATAAATTGTGTAAAACATAGACTACTTAATGTAACTAATCAATTCATTTAATAGAAAAGATAAAAAATACAACACAAACATAAATAGGATCACGCTGGCAATATAGAGCCGGTATTCAATCAACTGCAGAAAGAATAGAAAGAAGGCTTTTTTTACCTCTAGGATATTATTATTTAAGTTGATAGTTAACTATCAAATGCAATTTAACTATCGATTCTAAAATACAAAGATTCTAGACTTTGACAGGCTTAACATGATTAACATAGATTTCGTGAATATCCAACTTCATTACCTTTTACTGTAAAATATCACAACGTAATTTTTCTGCAAAGTAGCTTTAATACAGGCATTTTTGAAAGTTTTTCCTTGTTTCTCCCATTTTAATTTTCTTGATAATAAAATTCAATATTTGCAACTAACGGCTGGTAATAACACCCAAATTGAAAGATATAGCACACTGACAGCAATTAGCAAAACCTTGATTATGTTAGTATTTAGTATGCTGTATGTTCGAAAAAATCCTCCCGATTTTAACACGCCTGACCTTACTCTCTTTAACCGGATGCGTTTAAATTATCTAAAGTCATACAGTTTTTTCTTCTAACTTGTTTCTTCCTTTTTGATTTAGCTTGTATCTTTTATCACAAAATTTGGCATCGTTTGTTTAAACCCTTTTCTGGAAATAAATAGCAATTAGTACAATAAGCAGACCTAAAACTGTGCTAGTGTTGAGTACACGTTACCTTATAAACATGGTACACTTTCCCTTAATTATGTGTTTAAAAGAGCTTTGTTAATTTGTTGAAATTTAACTTTATCCTGCGTTTTTTCCCTGATAGGACAGAGCAGATAGCAGATCCTAGACTGCACCACAAACCTTCTCGACATTAACACACGTAAGAGGAATTGCGTGAACACTGACATTAAATAAATAAAATAAAGCCTGAATTGTTTGAGTATAGAGTAGTTATTAATAGTACCACATTGGTTGTTCTGTGTTAAATGCTATTGTGCTAATAAGATAGTAATGAAAATAAACATATTTTGTAAGTTTATAGATTATTCGCTTCGAAATTTCTAGTTGGAAATCGTCGAATGAATTGACTTTTATCCTGATTTTTGAATATTATTTTCTCAGCCTAGATTGTTTCTTCCCTTTTAATAATTTTGTGAAAACTTACATTACAAGAACGTGTAGTAAAAGTTCAAGCAATGACTGGCACAATGCTATCAGAACCTAGCATTATCAGTTGCGAAATAATTAATTCTCAAAACCCCTTGTCTGTAACACACTTAAACCGATTAGCACTGTTCGCGTGAATACTCAAAATTATTACTTGTATGTTCCTATATATTAATTCAGTACATTTTAAAAAAATTTCGATTTAATTATCCTTCGTTTTAAAAATCGTAAGTTAAAAGTGAGTTAATTTCATGAAATTATTTTATCCAGTCACGACACGGTCCTGTGTCCAGTTCGAACGAAACGGGTAGGTTTTGGAATATAGAATTGGTTTCGAAACATGTCCTCGAACGGACAGTAAAAAAAATGCAACTCAAAAAAGGAATTCTTTAGATTGTCAATAAAAATAACAGCAATAATTCTGCATTGAAAAGTAAACTAATTTAGAATACCTTACGAACCCACAATTTAGTAACAACATGTGATGCTTAATTAAACTTACATGTTTTGTAGTAACTCATTATTTGTTAGATAAAACTTCAAAATATCTTTATTTTCTGTACTTGTTTTATGCAAATGATAACACCTTTAGGAAAGACTGAAGGTTAAACCTGTAGTACCTGTTTTCAGTAGTGTCTCATTTGTATTATTTTATATGAAATACCAACCTTGTTTTGGGTCCAAATAAATCTATTTTCGAAGTGAGACGATTTCTTGACTGCTGACAAAGAGAAAGCGTCTGGACTTTTTAGAAGAATGTGCAGCGTGTACGTAACCAAGTTGTTGGCTGAATGCTGATATGTAAATACTTCTAATGAGAAATGTGCTGTAGAGGACTGGGCAGATAAGGGAAAAACGTGAAATTAAATATTCAGCGTTCAGAAGGAGAGAGAGAGAGAAAGAGAGAGAGATAGAGTGATAGAGATGACAAAAGCAAAACATCTCTGGCTTATTCAGGTTAAGGTGACCCTTCGAAATTCCGATCGTTAGTAAGTCCATGTCGGACTTAAAGAAAAGCAAAACTTTGTTGTTAACTGAATTAATCTTTTTCGGTTATTACGGGTATACAGACCGATTTTAAGTAATAATAATAATAATAATGAAATATTCTTTTTGTCTACGGCTTTTGGTTGGGATGAAAAATTAGTATCACATGGGCTCGAATATTTAATTTTTAATTTCAACCAAAACACTTAGATAAAAAGAATAATTAATTGGCATTGAATATGGTCAATTATGACCACGAAACAAATATGAATTAATTCATAAAGTATACTTAAATATAATTTGTACTCATAATTATTATTAACTAATTTTCTACAACTTATTGACAATTGAAGTCTAAAATTCAATCTTGAAAATCACGGTGAGTTTTATATCTTTTCCTCGTAAGATCGCACTACGTTTTGAGCCTAAATTTACCTTCAGAGAGTAGGTTAACCGGAAATAAATCATGAAATTATTTAACATTAGGTTTCTAATTTTTTCTATTGTTGATCAAATTATAATAAATCTACCGATAGGCTTTGATTATTCGGGTTCGTAGTTTTTATAAAGACAGTATCTGTGACATTTACAGCCAAGGACCACAAGAGATGCTAAACTCTAAGCTGTATTTCTCAATCTCGTTCTCCAAATTTAAGAAAATAAAACTTAGCGTCCGATCCGTTTACCAAACGATGTTGGTTCATTTTTTCAGTCTAGGATTTATTTACTGGTCAAAATCGAAATCTTATATTTGCGACATCTTGTAAAAAATAATGAAAATATGTTTGTTTTTTTTAATTTACGCTTTTCATATTAACATTATTATTGTCAGTCATCGGCTATGCCATAGCATGTAACATTTTTGTTTCTTAACGAATGTTTTTTTTTGTTCAAATAAGAGTGTATTATAATAATAATTCTTATCAAAAATATTGAAGTACTCGATATGTTGATAATTTTATGTAAAAAATAATTTGAAAGATCTGGGGAAAAAAAATTAAATTTCTGTCCGATCTAACATGCCTCAACCACCTCAACATATAATATTTTGCTTCTTATAAAAAAACTTAAATTGACTTCGGAGATAAAAAAATTAAATTCACGTAATAGATGAATTACAAAAACCTTGAAAATTATGCCTATTACGTTAACGTCTTCATCTTTGATAATAAAATTTACAAATAATAAATAAATAGTAGGGGGTGAGTTACTTACAAAATAAACGCGAATTTGTCGATATCGGAGCTATGACTGAAGACCTACGGAGAATCGTTCTCCCCCACTCCAAGGGAGGCGAACTTTCTCCGATCTACCACTAAATATATACCCTTCCATATACTCGGACGTGTTTCGGGTTCTTTTGGCAAGGACGTTTGATGGTACCTGTTTTCAGGACGGTTATCCGTTAGATAATCTCCTATTTTCTCTCGCAGCTGTGAAAAATGGCTTCGGCCGGAATAATTAGCAATTTAGGACAGGTATCACTCTATGGTTATGAAATTGTAGACATTGTTGACATTACGTTTCCTGGTATTTCATCAATATCCTATGGCAATGAGATTGACCGAACAGAAACGCATTGTCAATAGGACTGATATGAAGATTCAAGCAATGTATAATTAATAAGTTATTATTGTTGACAAGTCTGGTTCTACAAAAGGAGCAAGTGAGACTAAATTAACAAAGGGAGAAAGATACTATGTAATACATACACGATTTGAGTTTGATCGTCTCCAGGCAGTTCAGTCCGCATATCGTTGCTGATTTTGTCTGTCAGACTTTTGTCGGCTTTTCGCCATCTTCAGTACTGGATTAGACTTTATTTTTGTAAGTTGAGTTCCTTGTATATATATTTTTTAAATATAGATTCCTTATAAAACGCCAACAAAGGTGGCGGTTTGCCAAAATGTGTTTGGCAGACAAAAGTGACTGCACGTTCATCGTACGACAAACCCCTACGAAGATATCCCACAGTATACTTTGTCCACAAAAAAAGAAAAATAGAAAAAAATTCTAAGTAGGAAATTCGACGCAGTGGATCACTCCATGCTTTGTAAAAACTAGAATTTTTCGGAATATGTTATGTAAAAGCTTTCTAGCAAACCGACAAGTTGTTTAGGTAAATAATGTTCATTATGGCTTTAGAAGTTTTAGTCAAGGTCAAAGAGGTCAATAATTTTGTTTAATATTAACGATTTAATTTTTTATGAATGTATACGATAATGATACTGTCCTACAACTAGATCTATCTAATCTTCAAGATATGTTGTCCGTTATTTATGATTATTTCTATGAAAACTTCTTGTCTCTTAATACTAATAAAAACTAATTCTTAATTTTTAGCTTGAGTCACAAAATAAAACAATACAAATCAAATATCTAGTGCCAAATTCTTTGGTATTTATTTATACTCAATTTCCAGCTTTGGTGAACATATTAATTAGAATTAATTAAGGTTTTAATTTGAATAAAAAAGTCAATGGCGTGAAAACTTGGGGTATCGTGACCTCGATCCACATCCCATCTCAACCCCACCTTTTGAATTTTTCCTCCTTTTTGCAATTTGTCGACGAGAATCCAACACACGACATTTGAAAAATGGTACTTCTCCAGTGGTAGGGCAGCGGCGTATCTAGCCAAAGATCATGGGTTCGAATCCCGCTCGTGCCATTGAATTTTTTACCTCAACTAAAAACCTTAATTAATCGTAATATATTAATTGATCAAGCGGGCCACGAAATTAGTGAATTTAATATTAATTAGATTTGTTCTAAACTCTCAGAAGTCTGTGTTATGTTATACAAACTAATAGAGGTTGTAAATATTGAATTATTAAAGATGGCCTTCATGGGACTTTTTTATGTTCAATTATCTTATGGCCTTTGTCATGATCCCCTAGAATTGCTTAAAAAACAAAAACAACGAAGGATCACTTACTATCTTTGTTCCAAAAGCTTAAGATAATGACAGGGATTTACATTTCTTCTGTCTTGAAACATTTAAAGTTATTCGGCCATATTAATGAAACAATAGATTATAATAATAGAAATGAGGATAATGTGGTTGTCTCATCTCCACATACATCGAGGACGAGTTGGAAGGTTCTTGCCTGATGTGACCTATTCGCAATCTAGAAAGATTCACAAGTTCTTTTCTCTCAAGTTCCCCAGTTGGCCATTTATGATTTGATAATGTTTTTAACATAAACGACTATATCATCTTGGCAGAGAGGAACTTGATCTGTTCTTTGTGGATAGTTTGCAGCGTTCCTTGCCTGTTGATCAGTTCTTATTTCCAGAAATGCCAACATAACAAGGAACCCAAACGAATACATGTTTGTTAAGTGCTTTGATTTCATAAAGGTATTTGTGGATTTCTAAAATGTATGAGTCAACCGAGAATTTACGCTTGAACGCTTCGATTATTATTATTATTATAAAAAAGATATACTGTAGCAATAACTAATGAACCGTCTGCCTGAGTTCACTCACAAAAAATGTCTTAACAAGCAAAGTACAAAAATTATCCTTCTAAAATAATTATTTAGAAGAGAAAGTAAGCCATATTGGAGAAAGTAAGGAACGCGGAAAACTTCAAAATATGTATAGCACACTAGACAGCCACTAGGTCACTTATTCAGTGAGACTACTCGCGGGTTTTTTTGCGTTCAGAACAGAAAAATTTCTAGCTCTCACTAAAGATAAGAATACGCTTGAGTAACAACAAGCAAAACCGAGATTTAGTGGGTAGATGGACCTAATAAGTGACCCAGGGATGGTTAGGTAGATCTAAGCTAGATCAAGTGTTCATCGACTCGTAAACCAACACCCACCGTTCATGCTTGATCAAGTTCAATAAATAACAAACGGTCTGCATGAATTTACCCAAAAAATAGGCTTATCAAATAAAGTCTAAAAATAATTTTTCTGTAATAATTATGTAGAGGAGAAAGTAAGTTATAAAGGAGAAAGTGAGGAACGCACAAAACTTCATAATATGTACAACATTTTGGAAGGGCTTGATCATGGGTCCACACTAACTCCAGGATTTTTGAAGTTAGTCAAACTCGTTTCGACTTTGCGCCATTTTCAATGAGGAATTGTCAGAAAACGAAAACATTCCTGAGAAAGTACCGGTTGAATAGGTTGCCGGCCGCAGACCAACATCCATCAACTTTAATTTTGATAAAACTATTATAATTGATTGATTGATTTGATATATGTTAGCTAGATCTGATAGAAATTTGTATCTAGATCTATATCAAATCTTATCTTTTAAACGGCCCTGACGGAAGACGAGGGTGTAACTGACAGACCATGAACGACACGTGTATCCCTCCTGAAGTGTTAGATTGTTAAAGTAAATCTAGAAAAAACTTGAAAATAATCATTGCCTTGCGTCAAAGTGCTACAATCGGCCAGGGTTCTTAAAGACGCAGAGTAATTTTCTAAATCGGACATCTAACCTCCCAGTACCAGCGTTTGGGTATAGAAGTTAGTCTGGACAACCATTTAGTTGTAAGGATTTTAGGACCATTTTTGGGTCAGTAGAAGTTTCAGTAATAGAACATTCACCGAATAACCAACAAATAGCGTTAGAAACTTTCTCGGACATTGAAAGCGCATTTGGCAATATTCCTTTTGGAGATATAGTCACATCACTGAGACAGCGAGGTCTGACAAAGCCTGCTGAGAATTGATAGAATCAATACTAAAAAGCAGGAAAGTGCAAGTCGCCAAGTTCCACGAAAAAGTAGAACCAGTGGTAGCGAGTGTCCGCAAGGAGGAATACTGTCGCCTCTGCTATGGAATGTCGCATTGGATGACGTTATAAGCAAAATAAATGAAAGCGGAATCTATACCTAATGCTACGCAGATGATATTTGTCACACTTGTCAGGGGAAAATTTGCCTCAGCATTAAAACAGTTAACCCAAAGAGCACTAAACATGTTGGAATATTGGTGCTCCCAACTGGGAACGCAAATCTCCCAAAAGTTCACTAACTGCTTTCGCTAAGAAAAGAAATATAGAAATACAAGGTCTATGCCTCTATATAGAAATTCTGTAGTTAAAAAAGTGGTTAAATATCTAGGAATAATCTTTGATAAGAAGTTAATTTGGAACTGTAATCTGCAGCAGTTCATAACATAAAGTAAAATATCATTACTGACCATAAAAATAACTGAAGGAAAATTTTGGGGAATAAAACCGAAAATGGTCTATTGGCTTTACACAGCAGTAATAAGACCCAAAATAACTTATGGAACATTAATCTGGTGGAGCAAAGCTCAACAAAAGTAACTACCGAAACATTAGGCGGCATAAGAGACTAGCAAACCTACGTACCACAGAAGCAATGAAAACAACTCCCCAAATTGAACTAGCTCAGCTAAATACAAGCAGCAGTGCATGGGGATGAAAAAACCCACATCCTAGTAACCATCAACCACCCCTCACCCCTAACCACCCCTAGAAGATCCAAGATATTTGTATTTCCTTCCTTTGTTATCCATTTCATTTATTTTCCTTATTGGCTGGATTCAAATTTGAAAGAAAAAAAATTGAGGTGAAAAATATTTTGTTACCCAATTTGTTGAAGTCATGAGGAGAGGTCAAGAAGGAGGGAGTTAAGAATTTTCAATTTTTGCAGACGTTTCAACTTTTATTCGGGTCATCTTCACAGCCTGCGTAAATTTCAAAACGTATGTTGATTGGAAAAAATACAATCTAAGATGTAAATATAAATTTTGAACCATGTTTTTCAAGCTCACAAAGTCTGGTGCTATTCCTGTGGTGTCATATTGGTTTTTTTGTGAAATGTGGCGCAACGTGAAATTCCGCTGTTTTTATATGATTACGATAAGGGGGGGGGAGGACGTGGTAAATCTGGGAAATTTTCTTTGGTAGGCGGTTTAAAACATTTTTTATGTGGAAATGAAATAATTTGTTCAAAATTTATATTTGCATCTTAAATTGTATGTTTTCTAATCAACATACGTTTTGTAATTTCCCCGGGTCGTCAAGACGACCCAAATAAAGGTCGAAACATCGGCAAAAAAAAATAAAATTGTTTTTCCAAGTTATCACATTCTTGATCGCTTCTCACGACTTAACAAATTATGAAACTACAGGTCATTATGAAAAACACATTTTAATACAATTATTTTTTTAAAATAGGGGGCTTTCTTTTAAAATTTGTTCTGTTCTTGAACCTCAGTTGTCAAATCTATCAGCTTAACTTCGTTGGTTTCTATTGGGTTGTCCGGAAAATAATGCAGGATTTTAAGTTTTCATTAAAAAAAATCTATATAAAATATTCTGTTTACGTTTACAGGATTACTCATTTGTATGAATGTCAACACTTATTAATCCTCTTCCAAATGATATTGTTTGTTTACCTCTGTAGCATTCCGCTACTTGGAAATAATTCAGTCATCCTTATAATGTCAAAGCGA
>CM077105.1:29431597-29479524 GCA_039619505.1 Cimex hemipterus | reverse complement strand
TTTGGTTTAATACACTACAGCTTCTTAAATCCTGGCGAAACCATCAATGCTGAATCATACTGTAACCAAATTAATATCATGCATCAGAAATTGGCAGTAATGAAGCCCTCTTTGGTCAATCGGAAAGGGCCCATTTTGTTGCATGACAACGCTCGACCACATGTGTCACGTGTAACGTCACAAAAATTATTGGAGCTTGGCTATGAAACTTTGCCTCACCCACCCTACTCTCCGGACCTCTCGCCTACTGACTACCATTTTTTTAGACACCTGGACCACTACTTACAACACATAATATTCAAAAATCAAACGGAACTGGAAAATGCATTTATTGACTTTATCAATTCTAAAAATTCTGAATTCTACTCAGACGGAATTAATAAGTTACCAACACGTTGGGAGAAATGTATTGAGAGTATGGGAAATTATTTTGATTAAAGAACATTGCTTTAAAGTAACTAGTTTCTTTTTTTTTGTTTAATACCAAAATCCTGCATTATTTTCCGGACAACCCAATAATATTTTATTTAACATACAAAAATGCGTATTTTAAAGAACCTCGTAATTACTTCACCTTATAGTTAGCTTTTTGCCAAGTATTCGGAACCTCCTTTAGATCAATGTTTATATTTTATGGCGGCCTACCGACAATGGAGTCATATCGGCCCCCTAATGCTGTTAGGGCCGATGAGATAATCAATATTCTAGCTTACTCATTCATACAAGTACAATATATATATATATATATATATATATATATATATATATATACATATATATATAAGTTACATTCGCAACTGCTGCTTCTGTCATCGTAATAGATCCTGCAGACTCAGCGACTCTACAGAAGCTACATTAGACCATCTCCCACCATTTTAGAAGACTTTGATTTTGGACTTCGACTTAACTCGGTCCCAGACTCGGAGTTGAATCTTATCTTATTCACGACCTCGTCCTAATTCTTATTTTTACAGATTATTCATTTTTATGTAAAGTGAATTGTAAACTTTAATTATATATAATAAATAAATCTTTTTTTTTTTTAAACGAGTGTCGTCTAGTCAAATTTATAACTTATATATAGTGCAGCTACACGATAAATAATATTATTTAAACATTATTAATTCCTGGGTTTTGACACATTTTGTAGTAAAGGATTCATTTGAACATTCCCCGCCGCGAATTCATCAGGATAGACTAACCCGCAAGATTGGTTTGTCTTACAGGTTTGACTAAAAGCGTACTAAGGTTTCTTATAGCACAAAATTGTACAACGGAGAACTTTATTAATTGCTTTATGTAGCAAAGATGACATTTATCAGTAACGCTCTTACTATTTTTAGTGCTTTCAATTACTTCCTCAAATTGCATAATCGCAAGTTCACTCCAAGGCACCTACATAACACTTCCCTCTTTAAGCTGTGGCTTAATTTCTTTACCATAAATTGTCCTTCTTTCCTTCCGTTTTAAAATAAAAATATAGGTGGCGAAGTACAGAAGATTATTATATTTTCTACTGGGTGTGTCAGGATCACCGGTCTTGACCACTCCGCGCAACTGAAATTTTAAACCTAAACAACAACTAACCTAATACATTTTAAATTTAAATTCATTTAAATATTGGAGTACATTCACATAAAATATATAATGAACCAAAGTGAGTAACTATTTCTGTATTTTACACTTAAACATTCGTCTTTTGCTAATGTTTTTTCTGGAGGGGTGTTTTAATTACAGAATTATTCTCGGTCGTCTTCAGTGTTCATGATTGATTTCCCTATACAACAACCTAGGTTACTATAGGGCAATCGCATACAATATGTACTGTTACCTCAGTCTCATTGTTCATCTGTTCATAGTCCCAAAGCATGTCTCTGTTCCTGTACGGGTTTTTAATGGGTAAGATTTCCTCTTTCTCCAATTGTTTTTGCATGTTATATTTTTTGATTGCCTGTTCTTTTGTAGCTGTTGCTGTGGGCTCTTTAATAACACAATATTCTAGTTCTTTATTCATTTATTCATTTAATTATTATGCCAGGTATAGTTGAAAAATTATTGTCATGATCGAATTTTTTTGATTAATAGGACCAACTAAAACATATAATAGATAAATATTCTTTATTAATGTGCCTCTTTTGCCTCAAGATAAGTTTGGGTCTATGTCTTTTCTCTAAGCTATATGTTTTGTTATGTAAATTTGGTAAGTTAAATCTGATGTTAAAGCCATAGGGTTAAACTATTTTTAAAACCCAGAATTTAGGCAGTTGTAGACTAGCTTTGGGTTGAGGAGCCTTTAGCTGCCACATTTCTAATAGTATTATAATACCCTGGATTTGTTGGAACCAATTGATCTCATGTGGTTTGTAAGGGTTTAGTGTTCATAGGCTCATTTATTCTAATCCCTGTACCATTTTCTTTTGGTTTGACTTTTCCTTCAACTTTTAAATTAAAAGAAGTTTCATAGTAATTTCTTTGGTATGTAGTGGTTCTAACCGTGTCAATTATTATACTTCAATGCTTTCTTTCTACCTTTCTATGAATTTTCTTCTCATCCTTCAAACGCTGCCATCCTGTTGATGTATATGCACGTAGTAGTTGAGTGATATTCTAAGAGCATCTATAACGCTAATGCATGATATTGTTTGTACATAATTTTTGCGACCATATGTACTTTGTATATGTAACCTAGCTATGTCTATGACCTTAAGTCATTACATTATGCCTTTAGTGCTCTAACGTGGGTTTTCTTGAGCTGTGTATTCCATGTCAACCTTATGTGAAATTAGATGTCGTTTTCACTATTCTTCCGGAGCAACTCTCACATTTACGCTAATAAATAAATTTGAACGTGGAATATTTTTAACACTAAGGCATTTATTATATATAACATCTTCATGCAGTAAAGCACTCTTTATTGCTCCAAATTTGCGGCCTTGCTCAAGCGTAATGCTGATATCGAGGAATAACAAAAACATCCTTTAAAAAAGAATTCTATTACAACGATATATTATTTATGTACAATCTTACTACAAATATTAACTATCATAACAGATCTAATACTGAAGATGACGAGAACAGGATGTGCTTTTGATAGGTTAGGCCGAAAAATCTGTAATAACCAAATTAGACGTTCACTCTCCAATTAGAAAATAAATAGTTTGAATTGACATTGTAAAGAAAGAAAAAATGTCCTGACCAATGATCTTTCGAAATAACTCCGATTATAAACAGCATCGCCAAAGAAAAAAAAAAGAGCGAAACAAAAACAACATTAATAAACAAAGACATCGATCGAATGAAGGAGAACATAAAAAAAACGGGAAACAACGAAAACTTATAATAATCGAAGTAAACCTGGAATGTAGTCAAATAGTTCTACAATTTGTGGAAACGCAAAAAAAAAGAAAGAAGAGTAAAAGCACTGCAGTTAACTTTAAACTATAGTTAAATCAACCATGTCTAATTTATTGGATTTCAGAGATAGTCCTCCTACCCAACGATTGGATTAAAGATTTAATACACAACCAGAATAAATGGTACGTTCCATCATAGAACTAAAGAAAGAGAAGAAAAAGTCCGATAATCAGTATCATGATGATCAGTATTAAATTTGCAAACCAAAAAAAGATTGCAAATAACGATTAAATCCCGACAAGTTAAAAAAGAAAACTTAGCAGTTAGGGGCAAGAGAAAAGAACTGGAAAGAAGCTGTGAACAGAAGACTCAACCCAAACAAAGACTAGAATCATTTAATCAGGAAAATTTTAAAATAGGAGTTAGAAACTTAAATAAATTGTATGATTTAAAAAACAATTATTAAATTAAAAATGTATAGGAAAGAATAATTTAAGCCTCCCTGGGTTATTTCTTCATACGTTGACGAAATTTAGAAGTCACGAGTTGTTGTCTAAAAATTTACATAAAATTCAAACTAGAACGGTGCTTTATTTACTCGTCAAAATCGGTTCAAGCCTCGAGGCATATTTCGTGTGCAAAAAAGGAAAAGGGACAACAAAAAGTGATTTAGGTTGCTTACCATTCAGTTCTGTATTAGGAGTTACGATGTTAGTTCTATCAACTCTGTGAAATTATGCTATCGCAATTGCCCTTACGTTGTATCATTGGAACAAAACTACCCTATCGAAGTTTCTACTAATAAATTACTCTGTTGGAGATCTAGACATCTCAAGTAATCACCGTGAGCTCGTCAGCTTTGAAGTTTCATGCTGATTGGTATGGTTATATTAATCAGTTATCAATAAAATCGCAGACAATCGTCTATAGTCTTGATGTTGCTGTGAACATGTCTTCTTGCATGCTCTGACTATTTCATTAAGTGTGATACCTTGAGTCTTGTAAATGGTGGTTGTGGGTATGCCAGTGGATGAACACATGATAACTTATCGAGAGTTATTAGTTCATTGGGTTCGTACATTGTCCATAGTTTGGTGCTTAATAATGGCACACTTCACAAGGATAATGGTTTTTTTACAGGAAAGATTGTTACTACTTCATGGCTGATCACATTGGCATTGGTGACTACAGCTGCATTTTACGAACTACTAAATAAACCTCATTTGTTTCACATTATACCAGCCTGCCAGTCATTTATAAATAAACATTTATGGGACATTTGTATAAATTTTAAGATGAAAGGCTAGTATTGTCAAATATGCCATGTCCCTGGTTTCTGTTGATGTTGATTTATGCAATTTTTGACTTAGAAATACTTCTTGCTCTGTATTGGTTCAACCATCAAAGACATCTGTTTGTCAGAATTAGACGGATGAGTCTGAAGACGTGTAAATATATGATTACACTTGAACTTTCAGCGACAGAGTTCGTGGTAAAATTGATTATTTTTTCTGCTTTCTAGTCTCTTCGTCGCTCGAATTGAAGGTAGCTGTCGTATATCATCAGGTCATGTCCATTCCTTCAAAATTATCTAAATGTTAATTATTTTTGGGCGTCGTACTCGACTTGAAAAAAAATACTGTTCAATTAGAAATGGGAACAATTTCAAAGAGTACTTGTTTGACAGCTCACGCCATGCCCACTTCACTCACAGAAAAAGTTGCCGATCACCCTGACTTGGCGTTTCATTTCAAATCTGTTATACCGAGCAAAGAATATTTATTTTGCAACCCGTTAGAGAGAGCAAGAATGCCTTTTTGGAATATCGTTTATTACTTTTTCTTGGAATGCCTTACTTTAATTACTATTATAATCTATTATCCTTTTGTCCTTACCAATTTTTTTGTTGCTTTTTCGTTTCTGAAGCGATTACACAGTATAAAAAAGACATAGAACGTAGATGGCGAAAAAACGAATTCTCCTGACAGACAAAGTAGATAAAAAGGGCAAAACAAAATGATCAGAAATGACCTGACTGCTGGTTAATCAGATCGTATACCTTTTGTTAAAATTCACTAGTGAATAAATAATAAAAATAAAATCTTTCAATTAATTAAGGTGTTTAGTTGAGATAAAAAAGCGTCACGAGCGGGATTCGAACCCTTGACCTTCGGCTAAATACGCCGCTGCTCTACCATTTGAGCTATCATGACTTCGATCCACTCGGACACTACTTTCTATGTCAACTTCACATTTTCAATTTTCCCTCCTTTTTGCCATTTTTCAATTTTTTGTTAAAACTTGAACCATCCTTTCGCTACGTTTTTCTCAACACTTAGGAAAGATCCAAATTTCAAGATCTTACTTTATTACAATCACCAGCAGAAATAATTACATGGGAAATGTTCTTCGCCCTACTTTTATGGGCCTGCTGGCGGGCGCCTCTAGAAACGGAGATGTATTTTCTTGACATTCACTATTTCTTGGACTTGCAAAAAAAATATCGTTGGATGGACGAACTTATAAAGTCTCCAGTTCTCTACTCATTTTGTATTGTGTATGCACTATTTTTATTGGTAATTTTCAATATGCACCACATATATTCCTGCACACGTCAATATTGATACTGCGAATCTTTCACGTAATTCGGACTCTTCCATGAACATTCAACACTTACAACAACACCTGAATGTATTAACAGTTCCCAAAGTGTACAGTGCAACTAAACCTTACGAAAAGCGTACAAACAACTTTTACCCTGCGTAAAAGTATCTGTCCTCAAAGTATAAATTGAACCTCATTGGATACCATATTTGCGTTATCTTTGAGTACTCATGATAAAAAGACCCACTCTAAATCTCGACTCAAGAAAAAAAAAGACTAGAAACAAAGCGGCGACTGAAAAGACTGCTTGACTCACGATCAAAGTGAAACATTGAAAACAAACTTTTAATTTACAAGACAATGATAAGACCTCTCTGGGCGTACGGTTGTGAAGGTGGGGCTAAATCAAGGATTTCAATTCTCAATGTCACAAATCGATTCAGCCTAAGACTCTTCATCAAATATAATCCTTTTTATGTTTCAAATTATTCTATTCATAACGACCTACACACGTCGTTCTCATCAAAACCATTCAAAATAAATGTAGTTCGACAATTTTTTATTCGAGGTTTTCCAACAGCAGAGGTCAAATAAAACCTCAGGGTGCTTGTATTTTTGAAGGCAAGCCCATTTGTAAGTATGTGGGTTTGAGTGCAGGACCGCTGGATAAACCGATAATTATTCTATCCCGACTAGAAACTACTTCAAGACGATTGAAGCGAAAATGACCACGACAACTTCTCATTGAATGAACATTGACGAGGTTTCAGTGCGAAGGTGTGTCACTAGGCAACAAGTGATTCCAACGAGAGCATGTAAGAAAATATTTACTTAATACAATATTTTTAGTTGGATATAGTAATAAAGTGGGAAGTTTATGGGTCGTCAAACTGCTGAGGTCATCACCTGCCCTCAGCGTGTTTTCGTTTTTTCTTCTTCTGTCGCGCCTATTGCTTTAAACTGCAGCCGCTTGAGCGTCCCGATCTGATTTCTAACTCTGCTTTTAAATGTACCACGTCGACACCCTAAAATGCTAGTCTCTCGTTTTGTTGTCAAATACAGAATAGAAATAAAATATATAATACCACACCGCAAACATAGATGTCTGGTCACATTCAGTCCCCCAGAGTACTCGATATTCCACGTGGCGGGGTTGTACCCAGTCCACTCTCGCTAATAACTTACTTTAACTCTCCACACGTCACATGCTCACCCCAAATTACTCGGGCCGGTATTAAACTACTAACTGTAAGGCTAATAACATTCTCTCTAATAAACATGTCAACACAGACACAACACAAACACATATAAAAAATACGATATTCACTTAAAAATCCATATAGCCCTGACGTACCGTCATAATATCTGTGCCCGTTGCCGTGCCCTAATATTACACACAGGCCAGACGATTTGTCAAATACAGACAAACGGGTCCTTACATAGCGGGCATCTACGCGGTCGCTTTCTGGCCAGAAAAAGGTGCCCGTGTTATTCTTGTATGACCTGTGCGTAGTCTTGTCAGTATGGGCTTTCCCTTTTCGTATTAGGGACCGACGTCTTTCTTAATGTGCCTCCGTTCTGTTTTAGTTGTCAATAAATCTAATAAACAAAATTATCATATGTTACTTCTAGTACTGAATCTCTTGGGTCAATTCGACTAGCTTTTATATAGTGAACTTTATTTTAAAGGGAAAACCCCCTTGGCGTACATGTTTACTTGTTATGATACTGCTAGCCTACAAATAGAATATTATCTTGAATTTCTTATTACAAAAAAATTGGCGCCTCACTTATGGAACATTTCGATTATTTTTTTGATGCTGTAACTTTAAGATTTAGTAACGTGGTTATGACAGTATTCGGTTTCTGGTTGCTCTAATGGGCCGTATATTTAATTTATTATTTAAGAAATAATCTGATTTAAAAAACAAAAATAGGTGCCCTTTAAAATTTACCATGAGAGTGCTTGCATTAGGTCTAAAGGTAAGGTTCACTTTAGTTAAATAGTTTAAACTTAAAAAAAAGTAAATAAATTAAAAGTAAAAAAAACATGTATATTAATTAATGAATTTTCAATAAATCAATTGACGTTTGGGTTGCTTTATTATAAAAATTTCTGAAATATAGTTGAACTAATCGAATTTCCTTTTTTTTAAAGCAGAAATTCCTAACGTACTTTCAGTTGCACATAATCTAAAAATAAAAATTACTTGGCACTAATTGCAATACTGTACCATTTTGTGCATGGTACCAACACATTTAAAGACCATTAAGCGAAAAAATAATTTATTTTATATAAAAGGTAACAAATGGCAATTTATTTTACAGTATTTATTATAGCTATTGCATTAATTTTTAAAAAATATTTTAATCCATATCATTATGCAGTTAAATAATGAATGGAACATTTCTACAGACAGTTAATGAAATTCATTTATGAAATTTGTACTAAACAAATAGTTTTAATACATTCAATTGAGAATTTTAAGAAAACGATTCATGCACTGTGACACTAAATTAAAGGACTAACTGTATAAGCATAGTGCTGAACAGGGACTGTAGGCACATTGACTGCGGACGTTTTGATCAGAGCAGGCTGGTTAACAGCGACGCGCTCGACTTTTGTAAAAGGTTCGATGACATCTACTTCCTCGACTGTGGTAATCGGTCTGTTGACGACGACTCTTCTTGTACTTACTTTTTCGTCTTGGAGTTCGGCGTTGCGAGGGCTCGCGGTCACTGAAAGGACTCGGGCTCTCACTGGACTTCCTCCTGCTGAACCCTCGCCATATCCTCTTACCTCGGTGACACCACCACGGGCGGTGAGAAGGTCAAGCAAGCGTTCTTGGTTTGAAAGTTGGGCTGTTCTGGTCTTGAGATCAGGACCTGAGTTTTGTCGCAACACAACTTCGGAACGAAGATTTTCTTGAACACTGCTTAGTTCTAGAGCTCGTAGAGGTTGAATGTTTGTCCTCGGATATTGATTGTACTGGTAATGTTGTTGATTTACTTGATCGAACTGCTGATCGTTCTGTGTGAGTAATCGGGTTTGTACTTCTTGCCTTTGACCAGAAGGAAGTCTTTTTTCGAAGTCCTGCTGATTTCTGAAGAGTTCGACGGGTGGTCGCCGTTCCAACTGACCGTTCGTGTGTTGGCGCTGGGAAATCAGGTCGAATTGAAATTGTGGACTTGGCTGGTTCGCTCCAGTTCTTACAAAGCCAGATTGAAGCTGTTGAGCATTGGATGGTTGGTTCGTTACAGTTCTCACAAAGCCGGATTGAAACTGTTGAGCATTGCCCGGATGGTTTGTTCCAGTTCTCACAAAGCCAGATGGAAACTGTTGAACATTGGATGGCTGGTTCGTTACAGTTCTCACAAAATCAGATTGAAACTGTTGAGCATTGCCCGGATGGTTTGTTCCAGTTCTCACAAAGCCAGATTGAAACTGTTGGACATTAGATGGCTGTGGGCTTGGCTGTTGCAATTGACTTCTAACGTTGGCGATCTCTGCGTTTTCGATGGTGACCGAGTCGGAGTCGTCGAACTGCGATGATTGATCATTTTCAGGCTGCTGAGGAAAGTTTTCTTGCGGTGGTGGAAAGGTGCCATGTTGCGGTTGTTCCGGTAAGAACACGTTCGGTGGCGAAGGAGCAGGAGAAACTACAGGAGTGTGAACGACGCCTGCTTCGTGGACAGGTGTATGGAGTCCAGGAGTAACAGTCAGAGGGTGGAAAACTGTGTTGACGGCAGACACAGAACTGACAACAGCAGGGCCGCGTTGATGTTTCGATACGGGTTGTTCGAGTTCGACGACAGCTTTCCCTGCTGGTCGAACCACTATTCGTTCTTCTATGTCATAAAATTGCTTTTCGATTGCGGGTCTTCTGATTTCGAATTTCCTTGTCGATACTTTAGGATGATGAATATCGATAACGTTTACGCTTGCCTCGGCAGGAAGATGTTCTACAGCTGGAACGAATGCAGCGGTGTATGTTTCGACTGGTGGTGCGACCACAACATGAGGAGCATTAGCGACTAAAGCTCTGGGCGTGCTGTAAACATTACTGTAAGCATAACCGAGTTGTGGTAGAAAGGTCGGAGGCACAGCCGCTTCAACACTGTTGTAACCGACTCCGGCACCGTAAGACGTATGATATGGAACACCGGCCAAAGCCGTCCCAATGCTAAGTAGAAACAGCCAAAACTGCAACATTCTAAAATAGAAACAAAATATTTATTTAAAAAACTTTTGAAATTATAATCAATCTTTTATCGTTCTAAAGTAGGCTTGAAATTATTGGACACTGAAGGATTTTACAGTATGATAATGTCAAATGAAATGTTAACCGGAAACCTTATCGCCAGTTTCAAGGCACCGAGAATTAATTGCCCGAGATGTGGGGGTACAGAGTATCGTGACTCTGCCTGGGGAAACGCGAACCGAATTGTGAAGTATAAATCAAGCAGGCGCACCTTCAATTATACATTACCCCCAAAAAAGTTCACCGCTATCTTGCCAACGTCTAAACCGCCTGTATAGTCAGTCGTTACGATTGACATTTGAATTGGTCTACAGCCGAACGTAACATACTTTTTTACGCAACACAAAGGATTTCGTTTTATTGTTCAAATTTTTTTTCTTGTTCCTCCGATTAAGAAATGTTTCCAAATTCAATATTTACTTTTGCCAAATCAATACTGTCTGGTGAAATGCCCGATCATTCTGGTCCTACTAGCCTTGCTTTTTTGGCGGTTATCATGATAAACAATTTCGACGATAAGCAGGTCGGCAACGACTAAAATACAAAATGTTATAATGTTTAAACTTCTCCAGAACAAAAAAATCAATGCAACGTTAAAAATTCTTATAAATTATTACAAATTAAAAAAAAATATGACCAAGGAGGAATATCTTGATGTAATATTTTGCCTCATTCAATTCACACATCAAGGATGCAATGTTATTAGAATAATTTCCTGCAATGTAATGTAGAATAATATAATATGTAAGTAAGTGAAATAGAAAGTATAAGAATATAATATATAAAGAAAATATTCTTATTCTAAAGTTAGTTTTCACAGAGAATATTTTTTGGATAATTGTCTAAAGTAACAATGAATGATATAAATATGAGTATTTCATTTGCTAAAAATAATTAAAATCACTTTGAACATTACTATTTCTAACGTAGGTATTTTTCAGGTATTTTTTCTCATATTCTTAGCTTTTAAAATATATTGGGTGTTCCGTGAACAGACATCACCGTTAAATTCTGTAGTTGATATGTCAAACTGGACTAAAAAGTCCCTAGTGTTCAAGGTCTGATTCTTAATAGCATTTGGGATATTCAATTTTCAAGTTGCTACAGCCTTTCTTCTTCTATGAGAATTTATTCAATAAAGATATTTTATATGTATTACCTTAGCATGCCTATCCATGGCTGAAAAAAAATTAGCGAGGAGGCAGACCAAGATGGCAGGTAACAACTATCAGACGATAGATTTATCCTACTTCAAACCACAGGAGGAAATCTCACAATTTACTCCTCTATAAAATCCAACTAAACTCAAAAATTTTAATACACGTAAATTTGATTACACCAATGAAAAGAGAACAGATAAACCCTGGGATTCATGTTTTTTGTATTGTGACTTTAAACAAAAAATCTAAAATCACTTACAAGATTATCTTACTTATTTTACTTATGGTTAACTTTTACGAATTTTCGAAGTTCTTGCCAAAAGTTTAAATAACTTTTTTTTTAGTTTTCTAAATGCCGAAAGATATGACACTTACCGAAAACTTCCTCTCTCTAATAAGCTCTAAATGAATTAACTCAATTTCTCGAGAAAAATAAAAAGCTTATACCCATTAAATTAAATGTCCACCCTCTTTTGCTTCCATTCTTCAAGAAAGTGGATAATTTAAACATTTAATTTGATTTTAAGTAGCTTTTATTTTTTAGGTGTAATTTAGTACTAAAGAATTTTTCCATTTACTTTGTACTACTTTCATCATTCATTTCAAAATCTTAAAGGTCCTTTTTAGATAGATATATATACTTTATTTACAAAATGAAAAAAATTTAGAGTTAAAAAATAAAAACAGAAAAATTATTATGGCATGGTGTTAAAACCGTCAGCCAGAGTTCGGAGTGTATAACTATCCCAAGAATATGCTTAATAATATAAGCAAAGGAGAATTTAAAATATGAACTTCAGTGGTTACAATTATTTACTGGATTTTCGTATTACAAGGTTGAATTGCGATAAGCTTTGGAAATAATAAAAATGGCATCTCAAAGAACAAAAAGATTCCAACTTACAAGGGGTCCCCCACAGGCAAACAGATTCGCATTTAGAAGGAATTATATATGTTAATACAAACAGAACAAAATAAAATAAATAATAAATAAAAAAGACTACAAAAAGAAACAAAATAAGACCAACAGAATATTGATTCCCTACATTCCAATGTATTCATACCTGTAGAACCAGGCTTTCTGAGCAAAATCAACAAGACCCTGGCAATCGGAGCCGTTCAGAAGTCCTTTTTTAACCGTTGTAACCGCAAAAATTATTTTTTTAGCAATAAAATATTAATTTTATATTGGTGATAAATGACCTCTGAGAAATTAAGTTCATGTGTTTGCTGCTCATTAGTAGGGACAACTTTTCTGTAGTATTTACAGAACTAAAAAAATATTACCTAATCTTTGGACAAAATTTTTTCAAATTCAAAATACAAAACACTTAGAAAATAATCTTTTTCGAGCTTCAGGAGTTTTGTCTAAAATTTGAGTAAGATTTTTGTTCAGTAAATACTGACAGGTATTGCGCTTACAGAAATGTTGCTCCTACTAATGAACTGAAAACACATGTATTTAATTTCTTAAGAAAAATAAAAGTTACTAAAAATTAAAATAAATCTTCAAAATATCCATTTGTCTTGGTTTGCATTTTCAAAAATGGTAGATATTTGAAACAATTAATGAAATTTAATTTTAAGAATCTTTGTATTAAGTTCAATTTTGTACTACTGTCTTTTTCGTTTACTTTGTATTATTTTATTATTTTCAAAAAGAAGTTCCAAAATTTAGTGACCCTTTTATTAGAAGTTGTAAACGAAAAAATGAATTTTTAGCAATACAAATAATTTTACATTGTGACAATTGACCATTGAGAAATTAAGTACAGCTTTTTACAGCTCGTTAGTAGGGGGTAACGTTTTGTAAGCACCATATCTCTCATATTTTACAAACTTAAAATATCATACTTCAACTTTAAACAACTTTGCAAATTCGTAAAAAACATGATTCGAATGTGGTTTTCAATTCTCTCGCCATTGGTCTAATAAAATTTATAGTAGGATGAACATTTAATGAGACAAGATGGGCTTTATACGGAAAAAAAGTTCTGAAAGCTTGAACTAACCTGGAAAGTCATGTCGAATACATCCTGAAGTATTGACGTCTGTTACGGGACACCATGTGTATATGGAAATTTAATATAACTTAGTATATAGTATTAATATATGTGGATAAATTTTATAAGTAAATATGATACAATATGCTGTGTTCCTTAATTCTCGATTTATTTATTTGATTATTTATCTATTACTTGATTGTTTATTCGCTTCTATTGTACGTCCTAAATAGAAATTTAAAAAATTTGTGTGTGAGTAAATTTACGTAAATTAATAACTTTTAATTTAAAAATCCAAATAACTCAAATGTAAATTAAAATATTCAAATAAATTTATTATTAAATTTATGTGAATTGTAAACTTTAAAAATGTAATAATTGTATGATTTATGTAGTTGAAGAGTATAAATTATATTAATTTTTATTCTCGATTATTCTTGAATAAGGCAACTTTTTTTTTGGGGGGGGGAGATAAGATTTGAAGTTATTGTTACCTGTATGAGAGACGGCAGAATGTATGGTTGTAGTCTGTGTTTTGAATGTTATATAGTCAGACGAGGGGCGCGGGTGGGGTCGGCTTGACCCTGCCTTTTTTCATTGTGCAACAAGATTTTTGCAATCATCCATCCAAAAATAAACGGGTGGTCGTCTTTTCTGGTCGGATTCATGGGATGAAAGGATGAGAAGAGCAGTACGGAACGAAGTTGGGACTTCACGGGTGGAAAACCGTCGTCGATTGCGCGCTCTTGATGTAATTGACGTCTAGCAGCCAATAGACATAGTTTTGATGTGTACCGCTGCAGCCATCCCAGACGTTTACCATGTCTATTTCAGGCAAGTTTTTAAAATTTGGGTTTGCTAGTTCAAATGACAATTCATACTATTTTTTTAAACAAAAATAAAATTTGTAACAAACCGATTCATTGTGTTAACCCATACATGATTTTCATACCCCAAATGAACTAACGTGTTCAGAAAGTTGGTCCATAGGGGTTTTCGTTCGTTTTGTAAGTAATAACAATAAATGACGTTTTTAAATAGCATTTTATTTTGTTAAGTCCTTGGTGAAATAATTCATCCTGCTTTGACCACTTTTTTCGTTCGTCTTACCCCTCCATCAAACTTGTTTGTTTCTTTCTGATTTTATTTGGGTGTGATATACTTCCTTGTCACGTGGTAGGAAAAAACAACAAAGCTTCGAATGAGATTGAAATAACTGACACTGATCAGAAGACCGAGATATGCTATTAATTAAAAACAGTATACTTAAGTAACAAAAATTCTAGCAAAATTTTTAACAAACTTATTAGCACAATTTGCTTGAATATCTTTAATGTCAATAGGATGAAAATTTGAAAAAATTCTTTTTTCTCGTCATTTTTTACCAAATGTTTCATGTATTGACTGGTATAAAACTAAAAATTGTCCAAAAATCAAAACTGTACAAAACGTTGACGAAATATCTAAATTTGCCAATAGCGATTGTATTGGTTTTTGTGCAATTTTGAAACTGCAACTATCCACTGACAAATGTTTTAAAAATTTATTTTTAAAAAAATCATTCATACCGGTTCTAGGAGGAAAAGTGAAATTTTTCTATACAAACGTTTGCAAGGATGATCAAAATTTCGAGTTTTTTGTAAAGTTTTTTTTTCTTGGCCTCCCCATATAAAAAAAAGTTTTAAAGTAAAATTGTTACGTTTTGTTAATAATGTTATTTTTCTTGTATTTATTTTTGTAAAATGGTTGTAACAAGGTAATGACGTCATGTAATAAACATGAAATAATAATAATAAGCAGAAATGATAATAATTAGTCGAATTATGACCTTAATTTATCCATACAGGACCAAATTGTCTGTCGCTAGTTAGTACAAAATACTTCGGGAATAAATAAGCCAAAATTAAACACTTAAAGGTCAGACGATCAAGGAAAATGTTACACATTTCAATTTAACAATATTTTATAAAAGAAGGTCAAGAATGATTCATAACTGAAGTAAATATTACTCAATTTTAAATAATCTTCACAGCTGAATCTTTTTGAAGATTTGGAGAGCCAAAAATGAGTAATGTTTTTACTTGATGTACAATTGGATATTTCAGGATATTCACGCAACTGATTTGGTTCAATGTGTCGATGAACATTTCGATATTTTCTTAGATCGTTTATAGGTTTACATTTTTCTTTGCTCAATCTAACTCGTTTCTTTTTGACTACTTTTGCGAAAACTTAGCACAAAACGCCGTAAGAAAACAAAAGCCCCACCTTAAAAGAGTTTACAAAATTTACTGGCACGACGTTTGGCAGACCTGACATGTTAGTTTCGTAATAGAACACTTCCTTCCCTAACATTCTCGACTTTACACAGCACAACGAGCACATTTTTTTTGCGAAATTTTATTCGAATAAAGAGGAATTGAATAAAAAGCTCAAAGGTTTTCTGAAGTCATACTTGTTCAATGCAGTTCCAACATATATTTTATACTTTAAGCCGGATTTCCAAGACAAATTACGGATTTATTTAGTTATAATAATTTTTTAGGCATTATTTTTAAACTAGACTAAATTGCAAAGGAGGTGTGGGAGAGCTATCTTCGTGAAGGACGCTGCCACGGTCCAATTTCTCTTAATCTAAGCATCGCGAGCTTTCATAACAATTTTGGGCTCCACCCATTCAACTTCTAAATATCACGCATTTAATTGGATAATAATGCGAAGTTAACTTATGTGTCTTATACGAATAAAACTCAGAGTTGTCAATTTATTAAATTTGACGCCTTAACTTGATTGTGAAAAAGGTTTTATTGAGATATTACAGTTTGAAATTTTATAAATTTATGCGGTCATTAGTTGGTCAATCTACTTTAACTGACTATCAATTTAGAATTGTATAATTATACACATATTTATTTTTATTTTTTCGCGTTTTTTTTATATTTTGCAGGAACAGTACCTAAACACAAAATTACCCATAATTACTTTGGTGTTTGTCCATTTTTTCCTAAACTCTTGCGTCATTTATTTATCATTAATTTCTTAAGACAGTGTGCGTTTAGTCTTCTTCAATATTCAAATATTAGATCAGAAGGTTGGCATCCTATAAGTGTTGTCTACAAAATTTGCGTGAGAAGTTGTTATGAAATGAAAACGACACAAAACTCGAAGTCGTGATCTATGTACCGGTAGAGACATTTAAGTAAAGCAAAATATTATGTCACCGTTTTTATCTAACGTTAAACTTTCAAAAAAAGATAGGTTAAACGTCCTTACATATTAGCTTTTAAAGTGGAACTAGGTAGACGGAAACCAATTATTTTATTATAGTTTTCGCTTAGTGGTAGCGTGAGACTCTCGGCTCGTGGTCCCCGCGGTCGCGGGTTCGATTACCGCCGTCGCCTCTGGCCCTTTTTTCACGATACCCAACCCCTCAAAAACGAGGGCTATATGCAAAGAATATAATGCTATTAAAAAAGTTTTCGCTTGTTATTGATTTTGATGTTACACATAATCGTAATGTAAATTTCTTCCGAGATGCCATTTATAAATTCAAGTGGCACAGCTAGGAGGGCAGAACAATACGATCATATATCCGTTTAGCGTGTAAGAAAAAAATTTTTTCACACATCCAATAGGCTTTTTGGCAGCAATTCAGCAGTTTGGCCTACACAAATCTGGCTACTTTTGAGGAATCTTTTATCTTTTAAATATCTTTTCCAAGGATTATGACTTTTCACATCTAAGTTTAATGTGAAGTCCAGTCAAATTAGGAAACAAAAAAGCTTAAATTCATTAAGAACAAGTCGGTCTCGCGTTGAAAATATTAGGATTTCGCTTAGAAAACATATAACGCGTTTTGTTAACAGTTAGATTTTCTTTTAGAAAATTTCGATTTGATCCGTTCAAATACTCGATAGGGAAAAGTTTCAAGTAGTATGAAAAAAGTTGAATTTGAACCGCAACGGTTCTATTCAGTAGATCTGACATAGATTAAAATGATGTGAATAAATTCAATTTGATATGAAAAAGTTTAGTTTGATTTGGAAAAAGTTCAATTCAATGTGAAAAAAGTTCTGCTTGATCTGGAAAAGTTCAATTTGATTTCGTAAAAGATCAAGTTGATAAAGGAAACGTTTAATTTGATCTAGAAAAAGTTTACCCCGACCTGATAAATGTTGCTTTTTTTCATACCGAAAAAATGTTATGAGGAATGGTGAAATTCCAATGACAGTAGTATCGATAGTTTTCTCTATCCCTAAGTATTTCCCACCCCTCGTGTAAATACCCCTTTAAACAACTTGTTCTCGACATTTCCCCCCGAAGTATGCGTAATCCGAAAATTTGTTACATCCAATAGTTGAACTCTTGTATAACAGTTAGGGCAGTTGCCAGAACCGTTTCTGAATTTGAACGCCCAGGTGTGCTTGAAAATGAAGCCATGACCTTTTCACATGAAATTCGGGTTACGTTGCTTCCACCTTAGAGAAGGCCGTCCATTTCTTTGTCACGTAAATAAATTTCGGCTGATTTGTATCGAAAATAAGACAAAAGTCAGCATGTGTGATGTCAGATTCAAATTGTCATGTAATAATTGTTTGATCGTACAACATGGCATGACATTCCGTCCAATTAGAATACGGCTAACAATCAAGAAACTTAAACGTTCGCAGTAAAATTAAAACAAATATATACAAAAATTTTAATGTAAAAAAGAGAAGCAATAGAAATGACATAGTTAACGATTGTCTGTTAATGCACATTTATTGGCTTGAGCGCCTTCTAAAACATAGTGTCTCCTACATAACGAATGATATGCTAAAATTTATGTTAGATTCTGTACAAAATCGATCAAGGTGGTCTTTTTTGAGCCATTGACTAAACGAAACAGTTGTACCTAATTTTACCCATCTTTAAATTCTTTATGATGTTATATAATCGCCTGCTCCCAAAAATTGCGCTTTTTTCGATTTTTGTAGGGTGTTTTTTAAGGCCATTTTATGTGATAGTATAAGTGTATGGAAAAATTCGAAAATGTATATTGTAAGACGCAATCTTCTACAATTGTGGATATTTTTACTTAGTATTGTTCTTTTAAATATATTTAATAACTTCAACACCCAAACCACTTTTTCAGCAATCAATATTTCACTAATTTGAAAACATTCAATTCATTAAATAAATTTGCTTTCGTTCAAGTTAACTACTTGGATAACTAAAACCTTTTTTTCCCAGTTTTCAGTCATCACAGAACAACTAGATAAAAATCATCCACACCAGACCACACCTCATGATTTCTGAAGAATAAAAATCATTATTTGAAATAAAATGATAAATTAGTCAATTTTAAATGATATGTTATGATATGAATATTTATTATTCTAAACATTTGAAATATTTTTCTATTTTCTTTCTAATAATTATTTTTTGTATTAATTATATATTTCAATATATATAAGCACTGTGATGTCTGAAAGATTGAAATATTGAACCTGATCTGGCTTAAGAAATATTTACTAAAACTAATTCCGAATTATAAATAAAAGGAGGCACAGGAGAAATGTGCAGCTAGATGAGTTCAAATGAAATTATGCAAAGATTACTTTGTTCAGCAGCAGCAGCTATTGTATTGCACACTTTTCCAATTGAACCAACATATATATGTATTCTTACAATAAAACATGCAATGAATAAGGTACAAGGGTGGAATACTTACATATCATTTTTTACTCCAGGCTACTAATCAGCGTCCGATGTACTGTGAGCATTTTTAAGAACTCTATATCCCCCTTACTTACCCATTCATATACAAGCACTATCACATACATACAAACTGTATAATATACAATCTATTTTTGCATACAGATTACATGTTTCCCTTAAAAATTGAAACAGGGGACCCAACAACTAACTCTCATGCAAAGAACTTTTTTAAACTTAATTAGTTTTAAAAGCCATGCCTAACTTGCTCCATATAAGGGACTACCTTGGCAAAGTGAGAAACACAGTGACTTTTCTCAATAATGATATAGTGCAGGTGTGTAAATGAGATATGGCCTATCCTCAAGCAGGCGAGCATGACTATTGTTAATTAAAAACCTTTCAATGCATCTGATTGCTTAATTTTTACTTTATACGATTATATACTTTTATCTTTGCTATAGTTTCATACAAAACATAAGCATGCATAATCGATAGCTATTAACAATGTACTGTCTATTTTCTATTTTTATTTTGCAACATCTTGTACATTTAATCTGCAACTTTATGAGAAACTTTTCAATTTATTAAGGTTTTGGATGAGATAAAAAAAGTCAGTGTCACAAGCGGGATTTGAACCCACGACCTTCGGCTAAATACACCGCTGCTCCGCCACTTAAGTTATCGCGACTTTGATCCATTCGGACACCAACTTCCCATCTCAACTCTAACTTTTGAATTTTCCCTGCCTTTTACCTTTTTTCGACCATTATGCCAATTTTTATCTCAACCAAAACCTCAATTAGTTGAAAAGTATTTCGTTGGACAAGTGGATCGTGAAACAAAATAAATTTATAACAAATGTTGAAAATACAAAAAATGTGATTTATCAGGTAAAATATTCAGGGAATACCTCAAATCTATGTTCAACATAAAGAGCATATCTAACAGGTGGATAATCCGTATAGGTTAATCCTAGTAAAAGTAGAATTTTTATACACAATATTTTTAATTTATGAACTGCCAACTCTAATTTTTATAAAAGAATAAATAAATTAAATTAAAATAAAATGAAATGAAATGTTAAAATTATGTACAGATTATATTTGACAGATATACACATGAAAATAAATAGTTTAACATTATGACATTATAAAAATATGTTATTTAGTTTCCAGAGCAATATATTTTTAAAAAAATGTATATTATAATTAAAATAATTCTAGAAGTGTAAGTTTGATTTTCTGCAATATACAAATTTGACATTTTTGTGTTGTTCACTTTGGTTGTTATTGTTTCAATATTTTTGTTGAGCTTTATGGTAAATGTTATAAACAATGAATAAGGTCATCAAAGAACACAGAGGGTGTTGGGTGAAGCGAGATGTGCTTGCTGAAGAATTCTCAGCCTCGGACCTAAAGGTATCCCCAGTTTCTGCAGCCTTTCTTCTGTCATGAAAGGTAGCTCTAACAGGCCAATCCTTTCTTTTTCGAACAGCGTCGCGTATTTCTGTTAAATCCAGAATTCTGAATTAATATGTAGTATGAAAAACAAGATACATGAACAGCTGTTAAAATTTCAAAATTGTAGCTACCTCATATCCCAGTTTACGTAGAAACAGTCTAAGCAATGGCGGCTCATCGCCAAAAAACTTTGTGAGCCGCTTGACCCTGTCTGGAGTTGAAGTATTTTGGCTTTTTTGATTCACCCCATGGGATGTTGATGGGGACATTAAATTTTGTGCTGTTTGCTGTGTAGTTGTGTGAATCCTTAAAGCAGCTAGTTCACCCCTCATCATTTCCATTTCCTGTTAAGACATTTCAGCACAGCGTTCACATATTATCTATAGTAAAAATAAACTGACGTTCTATAGTTTCAAATTTATGCCCACATACTTGCATCATAATATGCTGAGTTCTCATTTCAGAAGAAAGATGTGCCACAGACCTAGCTAATGTTACCACGTGAGACTCAAGTCTCTGAAACCTTTTATTAATACTCTGTAAAAAGTATATAAATAAAATACATGCTCTTAGTCAAAAAAGATTTTCTAAAAAATGGTAAACATACTTTCATGTCTCTTACTTTTCCTGTGCGATGAACACCACCCCTCCTATCCGTAACTCGTATTATTCGACCACTAAGAGAGCTTGGGGCTGATGATATTGAACCACAACTTCTTCTTTTATTAAGACGTGGATCTGAAGCTTCATACTTTCCCATCGCATGCTTCTTAACACCAAGAAGTTTAAGAACCTATAATTTAGACACAAAATTAGAGATAGTCAATGACAATTAAGTGGAGTTGGTATATGGAAAATATGGTTTGCAACATACATGAGCATACATTGTCTCCAAGCCTTCCAATTGCTTTCTTATTGCTCTGGCATCTGTATAGTCTAAACCATCTTCACTTGAATTGTTCTCTTCTGGCATTGAATCAATATCAAAAGCCGAAGAAGTTAATTCTAGCAAATTATAAATAATTAAAGATTGCAATAATATTAAAAACTACTTAAAAAAATTAATTACTTGAGGATTTTGATTTATGAGATCTCTTGTCTTTATGCCTCCCACTCCAAAGCGTACCACCTCCTTTTCCTTTGTAACCATTTGTAAGTCTGTGACAAGAACAAGAATTTAAAATAGAAAACTTCGAATGGGTTTATTTCGTAAATGACCTTGGGCGACCGTAAGTATCATCAGAAGATCTAGGTGAAAGTGGAGGCAAAGGGGGCGACACTGAAGTGAAGCTTTCACTCGAATCTTCTTTTATCGTTGGATCTAAACCTCCGTCGGCCGCATCATCATTTGGAGAGCGAAGTATTTCTCTCAATTCCGATTCCACCCTGTCTGGCCAATGAGGGCTGAGATCTAGCATTTTATACAAACTAGTAAAAAAAATGTTATTTAGGTAAATTTGATATTGTATACCTGCAGCAGGCAATGAAGTATCTTCAGTACTAGTTTTTACACTGGAATATGCAGTGCTTCCTCTTCCTGAATCACTCGATCTACATTTACCTAGATGACCAGAACCATAAAAGATATGTTTACCTCAAAATATATTTAAAAAATGTAACTGTACTGTAATACAGTAATTTATAGTATTTTTATGAAGAAAGAAGGCAGATTTCACTTTGAAAATTATGGTGAAAAACTGTTCGTTGCAGACAGATACTTAATATACATTACACTTCCACACACTAATTTACTAAAAAAAATCAATACACTTAAGAAAAGCTTCATGAATGTATGAGCTATAGATTTAAATTCCATTAATTACCTAGTACAAACTATCCGTACAAGGATGGCATAAAAGAATGGTAAAATGGGAATGACCCCACTGTTGAGAATGACACTATCTGCTGATATGCTGATGGATCAAGAATTTATGAAGGTACGGGAGTAGGTGTGCTCAATCCTGGAAGTAAATACTCAGAACCCATGGAATGTACCCAGTATTTTACAGGCTGAAGTCCATTTAATTGAGAGATGTACTCAACACTAAGTTTAAACATTATTAGCGCAAATATGGTGCTAAATTGCAAAACTAAATTAAATAAATTTGCAAAGTAAAGTTACTCTTGTCTAGCTCTTAGGGCATATAGAAAAAACTAAAAGTGAAAGAGTGGATGCCATTGCTTGCATCCAAATGGGGCGACTAAACTAATAGCCCTTCTGTGGCATAGGGATTTACACTATCTTAAACAAAAAGACATTGGGCATAGACAATCTAAGAACCTCCTAGAGAGTTTTGGTAGAAAATAAGCAACAGAATCATCACAGAAAGCAGTAAAAGCTTCAAATCCAAACAGGATTCTCAACAAGACTGAATGGGCATTTAAAGAAGATTGGTATAATCGAATTCAGTATGTGAGATTCTAAGAGGAAGCAGCACAATCTATTAACAAATTATGTAGCTACACTTGCTCACAGGAGAAAATACTATGGGAGAGCCAACATAATAATCGAAGAAATTAAATCGTCCACTAATCAAATTTTTTGATGGACTAGTAGTTAAAGGTATGCTATATACCTTATGGTTTTATATGTACAGAATGGGGGATATAAGCATGAGGAGAGGGTTAACATCCAACTGCCCATTGGGTTAATTTAACCCAACCTAGGTTTTGAAGCCTAATGTGGCAATACGAGTAGGGCACACTACTGGGGCTACTCAGCTATTGTGCTTCCCTGCTTCGGTTTTATTTTATCATCTACTTTCTAAAAATTTACAGTATAAAAAATTTGTTGATGTGAGAGACGGTGTCCTCGTGACCCCTTATCCACCGTTATTTTTATCAAAGCACAATTCATATGATATACATTCTTACAGAGCAATTATTGAATAAATAACATAAATATTGTTAAATTGTTACTTAAGCCACCTTTTTCATCAGAATATTCTTTATTTATGTGATTAGTTTCTTGTTGAGGTTCATCTTCTTTATTCTGCTCAGACATAGAGGGCTTAGCTGATGTAAATTGTTCAAGAGGGAGTTTCCGCTCCATTGTTTCACAAGGTGGAGGGTGAACAATAACGTCAGTTTGTGATAACTTGAGGTCCGATTGATGTGGTTTGGCCATATGTACAGATGATGGAGTTTGTAAGGGTGGCCTATGAATGAAAATGAAAAATGTAAAAATAATAGACTAAAAGTTAAATATGTAAATAACACTAAATAACCTGTAAGGCTGTCCTGGTGGCATTCTTGCAGGAGGCTGAGGGTAATGTGCATATCCTTGCTCAAGGTCATATTCTGTCACCCTTGGTAATTTATCCTGATTAAAATTTGGCTGTGGTGTATTTTGATCATTATTGTTCCAACTCCAATTCTTAATTTAATAAATAAAAGGTTTAACCATCATTTTTAAATAAATAGAAAGAGATACATACTTGATTTGATGGGAACGGGGCCTGTTTGGCCCCAGGCTCTGTGGGAGGATAAGACCGCTTGATAACAGGTGTCTCGACAATACCTTGGTATGGAAATTTACCATGTTGGTTGTTATGCATATATTGTGGTTGTTTAAAAATTGGTTTGGGACTTTGGTTTGGTTGACTGGAATCAAAGGTCCTTGGATGGAATTCCCTGTGCTCCTAAAATCAAAAAATAATAAATTAATTTTCTTTGTACTGTACAAAAATTTAAAAGTCAATTACAGTTTGAGTTTGTGGTGTAGTGTTCGCCAGGTAAACGCCATGCTGCCGCAGTTGAGATTGAGGGCTTAGCGTCGATTCAGGCGAAACTGAAGACTGCGAAGCTGCCTGGCTTGGTTGCATAGTCGTTATCTTGCTAAATCGATTCGATATCATTTCTTTAAGGTTCTGGTAAGTTTTGAGTGCTCTTGGGGCTTCTTCAGGTGTGGATGTTGCAAGACCAATATCACTATAAAAGGTAGCATGTCTTTTCAATTAAGGTAAAAGACATTACAATTCAAGATTAGGATAAATATTTAAATTTACAAAGGTGCATAAAAATTGCATACTAATTCAACATATACTATAGTTTTATTATTACTAATGGTATAAAACAAGGGCTTCATGATCAACTACTGTTTATTACTAGATGTTAAGAAAGAACAGAGATAATTCAGTATCGGTGTGAAACAAAGGATGTGAGACTTTAATGGGTTGTTCATCTTCAATCGTCCTGTATCAATTTTAATACTGTCCTTTTGTTTGTCAGATGTGGCATTCATTATCTTTACTTTCATGGTGAAATGTTGAATCGCGTCTGGCAGACAAAGCCGACAAAAGTTTTTGCACCAGGATGATTTTAGACAATCAAGATGTAGATTCTACTATTAATAGTTCTAATTGCATATCATACTTACTGAGGTGAATTAGATTGGATTGATGAACTCTGATCGTTTTCTTTGCTTGAATCAAAAAGCGTTCTTGGTTGAGCCTGGAACAAATGAAAGACGAGTTAATATTCAGTGATGAAGGAAAGAAAATATAATTTTCTTTTCAAACTATCAATAACCTTATATGTGACGTGTTTACTGAAAACATTGTCCAATGTACTTGGTTTTCCATTGACATTTTCACCATTCTGTAATTTAAAAGGCTTCAATATTTTGGCACTAAGAATAAATTTTCTCAAGATGAACTCACCCTTAGCTGTTGTACCCAAGCAATCTGTTTAGGCGGGGCATCGGGAGCGACTGACGTCTTTGCTCTTCTCATATATTCATTTAAATTTGGTATTTTGCATTGTTTGTTGCCTGTTTTTTGAAGAATAACTTCTCTTTCCACCTGCAGTAATAAATTTGAGAGTAAATGAAATGCTGGGTTTGATGCAAGTTAAAGGCTAAAGAGAGATAGAACGTTCTGTTTGATTTTGTCTGTGTAAATATGGGACATTATGCTTGGACTTGCTTATAATGGATTTATGCTGAAATATTCTGTTGACTATAAAAAAAAAAGTGTTTTGTATGCATTGTCTTCCATGCTGAGTTAATTTAGGCAAATTTTCAAGGGATGACACAATTCTAAAAACATTAGTTATTAATAAAATGTTAAAACAATTCTATTTACTTTTGCATCATGAAAGAGATGCACCAATGTATTGATTTATATGTTGAAATTAAAATTCTATATGCATTTTACACATTTGAATATTTTTTCTTTTACATCTAGGAAGTGGAACTAAAATTGTGGGTAAGATATCAATCATACCAATCTTTTTTAATCATCTACATGTGTATGTGGGAATATTCTCACACTGTTTCGGTGTGGGTGAGATACTACCCATTCAAACAATGGCCCACTTAAAAACGTTCTCCTAATGCCATTTGCACAAACTTTCTAAGGAACTGGTGATTTGTTTTTTCGGTCTATTGGAGAAAAAAAGAAACGTTTCACGTTTTCTGTACTCACAGGGAACTTCAATGAATGTGTCTGCAGTGATGTTGCACCCGGGAGATACTCGTCCCCAACCACTAAAAAACAAAAAACAAATAAAGGAGTGAATAAATGTGATAGCGTGATGTTAGAACTTACTAAAAGTAAACTTTACACAAAATAATGATAAAAACTATCCCTTGATTACTTACAAGCTCATATTATATAAACTCACAAACCTACTAAAACAATTTTAAATGAAATAATGTAGGATATCAATTTTTGAAATCAAACTGTATTGCAAGCAAATTGGGACAACTAAAAGGACAAATTTAATTTTTAAAAAGCCCTCAAATTATTTCATACAATTGACTACTTGATCAATTATAAATTCTCAACCGAGCTTGATATTTTGTAATTTTCCTTGTATATGTATTAATTTAAAAAAAAAAAAATCGGGTTTGTATTATATAGAAGAAAAGTTCCAAGTAAGGTTGTTGTATACAGATTTACACTAATAAGAACATAAGGTGGATTCTTGGGGGTCAATGGGAGGAAGTTGACGGTCTACCAGCCAACCTGAACTTCCACACTCTTCAAACAGCCCGCTACAATCCAGAAATCTTAAGGCACCTGAGCACACATAAGGCGATATTGCCAGATCTCTCATCCACTATTTAAAAAATAATACCATCCATTTTTTAATTGCAGATGCTTAGTCGAAGGCGTTAAAATTTCAATTATTTCAGGTTTAACGATTTTATGGATTTTATTTTTTTTTTCTTGGACTGGAAAAACTGTATAAAATAGTGAAACCAGAGTTGCTTCCACTTATTGTCAAATGAAATAGGAAGCTATTTCCCTTTTCTAATCTGGGCTAATGTAGACTTTCTGTTTGAAATTCAATAATGAGGAAACGTTTTTACTAAAGTCGAACAAATATTTCAAACATTTTATATTCAAATATGATGTTAATGAATCATAAGTGTTAATGTAAACAAACACAACTTAATATTGAAGTTTTATTTTTTTTTCCTTCCTGGTTTGTTTTAATATGGGCTGTTTTTATGAATATTTGTTTGGGGGATATATCAATACTGATTATTCCATAAAATTGTCCACTTGGGCTATGGTATAATCATTGTCATTTTTATTTTTTAAATATTATTATTTGAGTGCAAGATGAGTTAATTATAAGAAGTAATAAATAAAACAGGAAATTTTGTCACAAAAGGATAATTTCATAGAATGTTGAGTGTTAATAGACATTTGGAAAAAAATTTAAAAACTGTAATATTATCTATTAGCAGTTTTGTTGCCTAACATTTAGCTTTCATTTTGAATTATGTAAGCAGAAACATCATTCTGGATTTTCAACAATATAAGATCCTTTTTTTTTAAAATAAAAGGTCCAGTGGAAAACATAATAAAACATTAACAATAGAGAATGCAATGATGTTAAGCTTGATTAGGTGTTAGTTGAATATTAATAAATTTTAAAATGAGGGAAAAAGATTCGCGCACTATGCGCACGCACGCACCACGACCTTGCTGCAATACATAATAAATTCTGGGCGGTTATTCAAAGGGGTGGGGTACTGTAAAAAAGAGCCACTTTTTATTTATCTCTTACTCTTCCATATCAGGGTGTGCTAAGTGGCAGATTAGTTTTTACACACAAACACGCACGCGCGATCTTGCTACAAATAGATAATAAATTCTGCGCGGTTTTGCAAAGAATAGCATTATGTAAAGAAAAGCTACTCTTTATTTGTCAATTTTTATTGCATTTCAGGGTGTGCTAAATGTCAGAAACGTTATTCACGCACGCAAGCAAGCACGCTAAAAATCTAGCTATATATACATTATAAAAAATATGCCCGGTTTTATAATGAGAAGCACAATTAAAAAAAAAGTTTTCCTCATTTATCTATCATTGTTCTACATCACGTTACGCTGAAGGCAAAGTACTTCTGATACCAGAGGGGCAGAGACAATTTTACGTTGGTAAAATTATATGCAATTAAGAAATTAAATGTTAATCTCGTGACGTGTAAAGGTATATAGTAGATGAAACAAGAATATGGAGGCCGAAGAATAACTGCTATTAAACCATAAGATACGTTGAAAACGTGAAAAAATTTAAGGTGTTTTTCAGGAACCTACAATCATTTTATTCATTGTATCGCCGTAATAAAATGCTATGTCGAAATGGCTGTACGTTTCTGAAAAATACCTTAAAAACTATGCTACAGTTAAGTGAACTACTATGAAGAAAGAAGAGTGGAATTTAAAAAGTAATAAAATTTGACATTTTAACAATGGAATAATGCATATTAAGTTGTGTATAGATCTTTCAAAAATCAAGGGGCTCACCGATCGGGCAAATCCTCCAAGGCTCTTCAATCATCTTAACCGTTAGACGTTACAGAACTTGGACTCTATCGTATTCAGGCTTACAACTGACTCTCAAAGGTTTTCGGTTGGGAGTAGGAGGAAGGGCACAGGTGGGACACCTGTTGGAAGGATATGATGCCTGGCACCTGCTGGAACGGTTTTTGCTTTGAGCGTTTCAACCGTGCGTGAAGGGCTGCCTTTAAATTCGACGTACATAAAGCTTTTTCTCGTCTACTTTCTGTTCTTACGACTTATAACGGATATTTAAATTTTTTTCGGTTAATGTGTAATCTTTTTCTGGGGATGTGCGCGGTGATGAGCCAGTAATTTGGTCATTTCAGATCATCCTACCTTCTCTAAATCACAGTCAGGAGAGATCAAGACAGTGATGGCTACATCAAACTGTATATATGCACTGTTAATTAATAACTAATAATAATACATACCTGTAAATATTATATGATTTTAAAACGATAAACAAAACGATAACAAGAATGATTTCTCCTAGCCCGTTGGAACATCCTGTATATATAAATTAAACACTCAACTATAAAGTACCGTTTGCTGTATCTTTTTCATAATCTTAAACGTCTAATTATAGATGGTAAAATTAGCGTTTAAAGGAGTATTATTTGGACATAACTGATCAACAATGGACTATTTAATTTTTAACTTTTAGTGTTGCCTATAAAAAGATCATACTCAAGAGAAAACACACAGACAAACCACTGACCGAAAATCAATCCTCATAGACCGTGAGGATATACGAAGACCCAGCACTGAAGATGGCGTTTGACAGACCAAACCAGCGAGAAAAACTGTCTAAAATGGCAGCATACGCACCATCCTGTCCTTTATTTTATGTTCTACAAGATTCTTTTTGGCCAACCACTAAACATACAAAATACCGAAACACAATTGTACTGACAATCTTCGTTGGTTGGTTTCACAAATACAAACGGGGGACTCATAGATTAACCAATGACCAAAACGACTATCCATCACTTTTTTAGAGTATAATTATTAATTAGACTAAGTACTGTAGATGGTAAAATGTCGAAACACGATAGTCAAAGTATAACCATTTGGGTTTGTACTAAAAAGTCAGTACAACCCATGAAGAGACTCACAGAACACCCAACGCCAAAAAATGACTGTCTCCCAGAGTCTTTTTCAGAAGCAACTTCTTAGGCCAACCACTATATACATTAAAATGTCGAAACACCATAGTCAAATTATAATTTCTTGATTAGTCTAAGAAACTGTTACAACCTATAAAAAGGTGTGACTAAAATCAAAATGTAAGTTTCATTGTTTGTAACTCATTTTACTTATGATTTAATGGCTCACGAATACTGGATCAAGGAATGGTCTTGAAGAAAACAGCAAGTTTATAGTTATTGCCAAACTTACGACATATTTTAACTTCATCATCAGTGCAAGGACACTTAAATATGCCTAAAGATTTTGGGACTGAGTCAGTCTTCCTCTGAATACGACCTTTTCAATTATTGAAGACGGTGGAATGCCAAAACACAAAAGCTATCTTATAATTTTCAGTGGCTAGTCGAAGAAACCATTAGATTTAAAAAATGAACCTACACACGTAGAACCTGCAGACCAACCACTGATTAAAACGCCAGTTTTCCGACGACGTTTATTTTAACGATGTAATGACTTACCGTACCAACCAAACACAATAGCTATCTCTCAATGTACAGTGGCTGGTCTAAGAAGCCATTAGATCATCAAAACAGTACGTACACACGAGAAAACATAGACCAACCACTGCCTTAAACCAAACTGCCACTTTCACTACTACCTAAAGGCCTTTAGACCAATTTCACTGAAAGGTTAGCAATACCTTAACTAAGTAGATATCATATAATCTACTGCGGCTGATCTAAGAAGCCTTTAGATTTTAAAAACTGGCATGCGTTCGTCGAAACATACAGACCAACTACTGTCTAATACCAAAATGCAAGTGTCACTGTTTGTATCTTAATCATCAATCTAATGGCGCTTTAGATCAATAGTTTAAGATGAAAATGCCGACAATAGTTATCTTATAATTTTCAGTTGTTGGTCAGTTTAATTATGGGTCCTTTTTATGATCTATCATGGCTTCTTAGACCAACCACTTAAGATGGTGTTTTGCCAAAGCACAATAGTTATAATCTTCAGGCTTCAGTCTTCAATGGTTGGTTTGAGACAATTTTACAACCTTTAAAAAAATGTACAAAACGAAACAAATTCTCTAATGAACATGGCGGAATATCAATCAGTCCTGAAGATCGGAAACGACCCACTACAAGCCTCAAGAAGAAATCTCACGATTATAAAGTTGGCAACGTTTAAAAATAATTTTAAAAAACTTTGAAACTACAAGATGATAGTTTGTATACAAATTTGTTAAAAATAAATGTGACGGGAAATTGTGACAACGGCAAGTGCGTTCTGCCATGACGGCCGTCATTGCAAAACCGGTTGAAATTATCTGAAGATACCCGGACTGTAGACCTAAGAGGTAACTTTTCAATTGGCATTTGCATCGTATTACATAAATGTGCTCTCTCGGATCAAATCAATAAGGAACCCAACTTGTATAACTTGGCTATCTGACAAAATTAAGAAAAAACGATTAGATGACAAAATGGGTATGAGTTGTCATCACTGATCTGAACGCCGCTCATCAGCAATACAGGATACAGTCCGACAATAAATATTTCCCAAGGTTTTTTTATTGTTAAATTGAAATCATATTTTGTTAAACTAACCCTTTTTAGTATCTAGGTAAGATTAGTTTGATATTATTTTTCATGTTTCTGTTCGGTTGGAATATTTTATATACATTCCTTCTTTGTACGAAAATAAATTCTGTTTAGTTGCTCCTATCATTTTTATGTTGAGGTTGAGTGTATTTTGTTACAAACCAGAAACTGGTGAATGCATGGGAGCTTTATACCGTAGGAAAATGAAACTTCCTCCGGTCAGTCCATGTACACCAGCTGGATTATAGATGTTTACGTTATTCCTAGAATATGATCCGTCTTTGTGAAAAGACGAAATATTATATTGCTTTTGTCAAAGAACCCGACACTGGTCTAAACCATGACGCCGATACCACCATCTACTCGCTACTTAAGGGGGTCATTACCTCGGCCTTACCTAATAGGAAAATGGGCCTTATTTCGGTTCCATTATTTTCTCAACCACTGAACCAAATTCAATCAAATTTTGTATACTTTCTGTTCAGTATTTGTCGATGTTTATTTTAATAATGTTTTTTAATAAAAGAACAATGTTTTAAATTTCCCTTGTGTGTTTTTGTATGAAAAGTTCCCGTTTGAATTTTAACGTACAAATTATGCACTATCAGTAAATAGCATAAAAACCACTCAATTATGCTTACAAAGTCAAGAAAAGTGGGCCTTTTGACCAAAAACCTGTATTTTTAATAAAAGAAGAAAACTTGATAAAAAGTCCTTTTTTGTTTATCATCGAGAAATTGCTGGCTATTCCTGTTCCTTTTCGTCAAAGGTTTTTTACTGATAATTTTGACTCGAATTAAATTTCTGCAATCTTTCTCCAACATTTTAGTCGCGGGGAAGATTGCAAAATACACACGTTTCATACTAATTTTATTTTAATTTTTGCGTGAGTTTCTTTCTTTATTAATTATTATAATGCTGCGTTCAGGAAGGGTTAAAAAAAGGAAAGAATTGTGTGGTAATAGGCTAGGTGAAATCGCTTATGTGAAGACACCTGACAAAGAAATTACGATAATTAATTTTTAATTATGTTTTACTAATTCGATAATGATTTATTATTAAGTATACCATTGATGGTTCCATAAATAATAATTCCAAATAAACCAAATGTCCCACAAATACAAAAAATGCTGGCCAGTCTTGAGTTAGATATAGAGCAATCCTTTAAATGCCTTACTTAAACTTCATAAAATTTGTGGTACTTCTCATTTTTCTTTTTTTTTAATGTCAAAATGTCCGAAAAGGATCGAAGTTTAATTTAAAAAAAAAATTATTGTAGTCACCTTTTTACGACTATCTTGTCAGTCATGTAAATTATTTTTGTTATTTATTATTATTTACTTTCATAAATGTATACACATATTGGAGTTGAAAGCATACGTTCTTTAATTTATTATTCTAATGAATACGATTCTGAGCAAACGGCACAAAATCTACGCTTACGTGGTTTGTTGTAACCATTTTAACAATAGTACTTTTCAACAATTTCGAATTGTTTGCTAATTGCCGGGTTTTGCATTTATAGTCTTTTTTGTCGAATGAAATGAAAAAGACTAAAGTGAAGACTGCTGTAATATTTGACGAAAACGGCGAACGCTTCCGGTTTGGAACAGTGTTCCTATGTAATCATTTCCAATTAAGAAGATAGAATAGAATTACCTCAGAGTTTTTAACAAAAGCTTAAGAAATTTCTCACGGATGTTAGTTAACTTGAGTTTACGTAGTGTCCTGTCTCTAACCCGATCGAGAACAAGACCCATGTAAATCACTATCATTGTGAACTGAGAGAAAACAAGATAGCTTCGCGATTTTAATTTTTTTTAATAACGAATATATAAAAATTCGACTATTTTCTTGACTATTTATTATATATTATAATAATATTTATAATATTTATTATAATGGTTCTTCATATTATTAAATAACCATAACATAACGTAACATATGCCTTATAGTGGCTGCATGAAATGTGGCAGCTTCTGGAATAGATGCATTTTTACAATTCTTCAAAGAGAAATTTCGTATGTTCTTCTTACCCTTTTCTTCCTTCTGATAGATTTTCTACGCAGAGCACGCCCATATTTACAAAATTATGCCGTTCAACGGAGCGTTTAAATACACGGAATAAAGTTTATTACTGCACAGGATGTTCAGGGACTTAATCCCATAGCACCAATGACGAGATTATGCAAGTCTTGTCGAACAAAAAATACTGTTTTAATTAAGAGTTAGCCAATCATTGAGCGAATGTGATGCCACGATAAAAGTACAACTGCTGAGACAGTAGATCTGAATGTCTAAGGGATCACGTGCTGAGTTCAGCCATGGCATATAAGGCCCAATTAAAATATGCATTTCATCCACATTTCAACACAAGCAGTATAACCGATTGGATCAAATTGAGGAGAAATTAACGTAAAACCTGTTTCTAATCAACTTCTCACTACAAAAGTCAAATTGAAAGAATCCTTCTTCATTGATGTGAGATTTGTATGAACTTGTAGTTTGTTTCAGATCGTTTTTGTCTTCGGCTTTTGTCTATCCTCATTGGTCGGGTTTCTGTGACTTTTGATCAGTCTGAAACAGCTAAGGCAGACAGACCAAAATAATCGGAGTACATCATTATTAGCATTTCGTATTATTCATTGATGAATTTCTTCCTTATTTAGGACTTTTTAAAATTACGAAAGTAAAATCTAAACGTGGTTGATCGAATTCGAATCGGGAGAAATTAAAAAAAAAAAATAAACAGGTTTCTGTAATTTTTCTACACCTTTTCTGCCTACCGTAACAGTTTTAGTCCACTGGTACTTAAACTGAACGTCATAGTTAGCAATGTCGAAACATGACAGTCAGATTAGAATTAACATTGTCTTACATGCCATTGAAATCAATGAAGTTGGCAATGGACATACTCAAGGGGAGACTCACAGATCCGGCAATAACTAAAATACCATTCCTCCTCATGTCCTAGGCTTTAGTGCCTTCTTAGATCAGCCATTGTAAATAACGAAATGTCAAAACACGATAGTCAAATTAGAATCATGGTTATCAATTAAAGCCAACAGAACATAAAAAAGAACATACACACGGGGAGACGCACAGATCAATCACCGAAACGGTGGTTTCTGTCTCTTTTTAAAGTTCTGGTGGCTTCTTAGACCAAGCACTAGGTGTGAAAATTTCGAAACACTATAGTCATAGTATAACTCCGGTTGGTGTAAAATGTCTTTACAACCTACATAAAAAGACATGCTCACTGGGAGACGCACAGATCAACCACCGAACTGCTAGTCTATCCGTGAATGAAATCGGCGCATTAATTATCTTGTAATCTTTAGTGGTAGTCTAAGAAGATTCTTTAAAACAGGAGGATGCTGAAATACCAACAACTGAAAATAAATTTGGGTTATACTTTATTCATACATATATGCGTAATTGTCGAAAAAACACCCACTTTGTTATTTTGGTTGTCCGTGATCAGGTTACCTCAGCACAGGAATTTTTTAAGGAAGATACAATCACGCTCTCGTTCATTCTTAAATACATTCTTTCCTATTCTTTCCTTATTACATACCATTCACTCAAGGGTGGTGGAATACTCGATATATCACCGTTTGCATTGTACAACTAATCTAATGGAGGGTTGTTCTCTCTAATTCTCTCTAATAAATACATTCACTCCCAATATATATAAAATGAAATCCCAGGTAATAAATTCAATCAATACTATTTATTCTAAAACTTGTAACGAATTACACAAAGACATGCTGCCATGGTCAAACAGAACTATCATATCTGATGGCATTCCCACTAGCTCTCTACATAAAGTCAAGGAATAACATCCTTCAATTAAATGGAACTCATCGAGCAATTTTTGTCCATATGTCAGACCCCTATCTTAGCTTTGGCCTAAAAGTGAAAAATAAATATTTCCGCATTGAAGACCAGTTATGGAAAACGAAACAGTCTTCATAACATCGAATGGAGTAAATTTGTAAAACTTAATGTATGCTTACAAATGTTTCTGCTATGTAGTATTTTCCGGTCGTGTTGATCTGCCTGCACGCTGTTTGGGTTTGTTAGAAGCGATTCGTCCTTTTCTTCAGTAAGGTTTTGTGACAAGATTCGACCAAGGTAATTCGTTTTGTCATAGTCTGTTGTAGGCTCCTGTTTTTTTTCTCTTTATGCTCTTTTCCTTCCTATCATCGTTGTTTGCTTCTGTCAGACACGTTTCGACTTTTTAATACCTTCAGTGAAGTTTTGTGCCTTAGATTAGGCCAAATCAGCGTAAAAAAGATATAGCGAAACACACTTAACCAAGCTACTTCATTATTTGCAATTTGCCATATTCTATTTTCGGCCTCCTTTAAGTTCTTTTACTTAAGAAAGAAAAACCGATAGCTTGATCAAATGTGGATCAAAAGTAATGTTGAAAAAATAACGGTGGACTAAAACGTTTCTGTAATTTGGACGTTTTTGGCCATTTTGATCTGCCTGCACGCTGTTTGAGTCTGCAGTAATGTTTTGTGACTAGATTTGACCAAAACTTACTCAACCAAGCTAATTCGTTTTTTCATAGTCTATTGTAGATGAATGCTTTTTCTGCCTTTATACTCTTTTCCTCCATATCCTTGTTTGTGTTTGTCAGACACGTTTCGATTTTTTAGTATTAGATTAGTGCCAAATTGCGAATACAGGTATCCCGAAAAGCTTCCAAGCTTCTGTTTGTTAGAAGCGTTTCTTACTTTTACTATTTTCAGTAAGGCTTTTACCACTCAATCAGGCTATCACAGTTGTAGGGTCGTGTCTTTTTACTGCCTGTATGCTTTTTCCTTAATAAAGGATAATAGTTTTTATCATATTCAGATCAAAAGAAAAATCAATTTTGATAAAAACAATACTAGCGTAAAAGGTTTCTGCAATTTGGTAATTTTGTTCTACCTAATTTTGTTCTGCTAAACGCATTTCGATATTCGCCACATCACGGGGAGACTCACAAATAAACCAATGACCAAAATGCCAATCTCCTAGTCCTAGCTTTAGTAGCTTCTTAGATTAAGTACTGTACAAAATACGATAGTCAAATTATAATCGTCCATGGCTGGTCTAATATACCATTAAAACTTATAAAAAGAAATACACCGAGAGATTCATATAAAAATGTCCCAAAATGCCAGTCTCCCTGTGCCTTTTTTAAGGTTCTACTGGCATCTTAGATAAACCATTGTAGATAGTGAGATGTGGAAACTAGTGAAATATAATATAATCGTCCTTGGATGTTCTAGGAAGCCAAACTAGAACCTCAGAGGTTGATCTAAGAAGTTATTGGATACACGATACAAAAAGCACTGCGACTACTAAACAAAATGGCTGTTTCCTGGGTTTTTATATGTTTATACAATAACATCAACCACTGAAGATGCTTATGCGTGTTTACAGACCATAACCACGAAGATAACCTTAGCGTCTAATTTACATCACACCGCAGAACTTACGAAAAAACCTTTATTTCGTTCAATAAATTCACAAGCGTTTATAAGTAGAGTGCTATAAGAAAACTTCGTTTTCAAACCTAAAATTAAGTCCAGTATTTTTTTTCTATTTCTGTTCAGATCCAATTACACCACACTAAGCGGCACACATGATTGATGGTTCTGGCCAGATTTGGCTACATCTTATTATACAAGTTTATCGACTAATTTCCTTCAATCCCCCAATTAGGTTAAAGATCTCGGCTGATTAAAGGATTAGAGTTGCCTTATTATTTACTACAAATGTAGGGAGATAAAGTATAACTTCAAGACATCTATTGCAATAACCCTATACCATTATTAATTTAAATTCTATAGAGGTTTTCAAGACTTTACCTTCTAAAGAAAAATAGTCAAGATTCCCAAAATATAAAGTTCAAGATGAATATTCCTTCGTAAAAAGAAGACGCAGCGTCAATAGTTGATCGTACGCACCGTATAAAAGAAGTAACGGGCTAGGGTGATGATGCCCTGATAACCTCCATCTTCATGGACAACAAGTTCCGTTTCTCATCGTACCAGTAAATGTACATAGACTACTTTTTAGATAATTGTATGCATTACCGGACGGATAAAATGATCAGTTTTTAATCTACTTTCAGCTTGTGATGGTCATTATTTTAAAATTTCGATTGATTTCGTCCCACATTTCTTCTCACTGATCACGAACTTATAATGGCGAGTTTGAGTTTGGTTTCTGCACTGGGAAAGCGGATTTATTGCCGTGGCAAAGATATTTATGGACAAGATCACAATAATGACCGATTTTATGAAATAGTTGTCGGATCAGATGATCAACCAAAAATTGTCTTCAGACTAGACTTTCGATCTTAAGAATGTCAAATCATTACATAACAACATTTAATGACGATCTGCTGATTTTTTTAAGTCTGGGCAAGAAAAAATTCCATTCATTTTGCATTTTATTGTAGATGTATAAATTCTATTGTACGTGAATTCATCTCTGTCAATCGGATTTATTGGCCGGCTTGTTAAATAAGATTTCTCAGGAATCGCTGTGAATGCAAGGCTCTTATTTAAATTCTTCGTACGTTATTTTCATATATTAGCTAGTCCGATTGCATCGCAAGTACATCTGCTTGAATTCATCAATCTGGTTGTAAAGAGTCCATTGAACAATCACATCAATCAACAAATGATTGCAAATTACATTGTTTGACAGTCGGACGATTTGCCTTTTTTTTATTGTACGATTCTTGAAGAGAAGGTACAGACGGCAGAAAAGAGGTATGTAGAGTGACAAAGTAGTACAAGGTAACCAGAGAAAGTAAAAATCTATTGAACCACTATTCCAAATATTTCAATAAACAGTAAAAATGACCAAATTGTATTGTAAAAAAAATATTGCATATTTGTAATAGACTTTCGACAAAACTTGTTTACATATAGAAAACCAGCTTTTACTAAATATAAAATTATAACATGAAAAATGGATGTGATAGTGATATACTTTCACTATAATTTATGGGATTTATTCTCCTTTTATAAGGTGTGGAAATTTTAAGTTTTATTATAATTTACGTTGTTGAATACTAATGGATTTTTAAAACTAGATAACCGTAAAAATGTAATACAAGTATTTCAACAAGTACAATTTTTTTAATTTTTTCAGTTCTTCAATGATGATCCAAGTTTGGACTAGGAGAAATTCAATAAAATAGATGGAAATTTGAAACAGAGCAAAAATAATTAAGCTTTGATTTAATATGTAGTATTCAGTTTATCACGCAATTAAAATTATGTGAGATATTAATACAAATTAAATCTTGACGATCTTTTTTAGGGAGGATTGATCTACCCTATACTACTCGAAAAATGAACGTTTTTATCCTAAACAACATACTTTTTAAAAGAGAAAGCTTATTTAATGAAGAGGGTTTTGTTCAATTAACCAAACTCTTCGTGGTTTCTTCACAGGATAGAGAATTTGTGAAATTCATCAAGGATCATCCGACGCTTAACTTTTACGGGTTTGTGCCAGCTAAACCGCTGAAAGTTAGAATGAAAGGGCGCAGTTGTTGATGCATTCTTTATATAATTTAATGCGGAATTGGAAAACTTTTTTTTTAAATATAGGCAATGGAGAAAATCTGGTTTTGAGTGGCAAGTCCGTTTTTTTTCCAGAAAAATTTTTTTTTTAATTCCTCACGGAGTGACTGTGAAAACCAGTTTTCCGGCATTCTAATCTTTTTCCAGTTTACTAACACACAATTGAATTTTTAAAGATATATACATGCACTTATTCACACAAATATTACAGAATTGTTTTTTAAAGTCAATTTTGGTTGAAACACCATTTATTAAGTATTTAAAACCACATACTGTGTTCATTTTATGTTTTGTTTAAAAACATTAACATAATTCAGTGGCAAAACTTTTTGTTTAAAATATTGTTTAATTTTAATTCATTAGTTAGTTAAATTAGTGCATTGAGCATTTGAGCAATATTTAAAATCAATTATTCTGATTTCTTTTGTCCGCTATTACACTCTCGAACACTGGCTGGATTCAATTTCGCCATGTTCAGTAGAGAATTAGTTTAGTTTTGTATGTTTTTTAACGTAGTAAAGTTTTCTTACATGAACCACTTAAGATGATTTAATAGCAATGAATAGCTATTGAACTATGTTATAATTAAGATTGCTACAGCGCCCCGCCATTTCAATTTCTTCAATGATTCGTCTAAGGAACGTTAGATAAAAAAAAAGAAAGAGAGAAACAAACAGTAAAACTCGCATTTTGGTACGGCATTTCAACATCCTTATCGACTGGTTTAAGGAGCCATTAAATTTTTCAGTATTAGAAGTATCGACCACGTTTTCACTAACAAACACTCTGGAACACTCTGGTCTCGAAGAAAAAAAGCAAATTGTTACTGCCAAGCTTTCGAAGTGTTTTAAGGTCATCATGAGGATAAAACAAGCACAGATTGTTGCGTACAGATTGATATGATTTCAGATTTTTACAGGTGATCTCAAATTTCTTTGAAGACCCAATCAGTTTTAACATTGCCAAGGACAAATTTGTCCTTACCAATCCAATTTTTTATTACCAATATGATACGTTGTTCTTCAAGACCAGTGATCGTGTTTCTTTTGTATTAATTATGTGAAATCGATCACTCAAATTATTACGACAAATTTCATATTATTTTTGTGTTTATATTTATTTATGATTTTTGTATTTGCGGCCTTGACCAATTAGATATTTAAAACAAATTTTTCAAATTAAAATTTGCAAAAACTGAATGTATGTTGTTAATACAATTTTCGTACGATTTTTGTAAGTTTAATTTTTTTGCTTGAGATATTGTTCATTTTTTAATCGAACGATTTTAAAGTCAATCACTTTAATCATATAATTGTTTTGTATTCAAATTCTGAAAATGAACTTATTTTTGTCGACATAAGAGACGGATCATTTTACTTTTGTAATTTGTCATGTGTATGGAATATATTTCTCGTTCGTTTTGACAACTATGTAAAACCAATGATTGTTTGAAGCAATGTTAATTTTTAATTGCACCTTCGAGACCGATTCTTTGTCATAATTATATGTTTCTTGTCTCCTTATTAACATTTTCAATTAAAAAAACACATACAATAGCATGTACAAAAATTTCATACTATTATTGCCCTTTATTTTAATATTTGTTTGAAAAGTTGTTCAGTTTTAATTCATTGTGGCAATATTAACAACTAATTGTTGTAATATTTTGTCATCTTTCTCATCAAAATTTTCAAAATGGCATTTATTGACACATAATTCATATTATTTTTATGTCAATTTTTGTTTGAAACATTGTAATTTAATTTTACATGTAAAACGAATTGGGTTCATTTAGTTTCTTATGACAATTTTCAAAATGACAGAAGTTATTTATGTAAATTTCGTTCGATTTGTGTGTTTATTTTAACCTTTTTGTATAAAAACTTTTCCTTTATTTTAACTACAATAATATTTAAAAACGAATTATTGCTACCATTTTATGTGTCTTGTTTCTTACCAAAATGAGCTAAAGCTATTGTTTTGAATTTTATTTGGTTTTGTGTGTATTATGTTAAACCTTTGTTTCAAACCCTTTTCATTTTTAATTTGTTTTTACTAACGAATTGTTGTAATCACTTTAAGTATATTTTTTTTTCAAAATGAACAAAAATTGTGTATTTTTTAAATCGTGTTCATTTTATGTTTCTTCTTATGCCATAGAATTGTTATAATGAGCGAATGACCTATTATTTTTATGTTTGGTTTTTTGTTGGAAACATTGTTCACTTTTAATTATTGTACCTTTACCGTTAATTATTGTGATCTTATGCTTTTTATTTTATTTTTTGGGGAACTTTTTTCATTTCAATTTGTCCAAAATCTAGAACCAAAATATTACAATCAACTTGTTTCTTGTTTAATTTATTATTAGAATTTAAAAGATGGAATCATATACGTTGATACTAATGTCAATTATTTCGTGTTTTTACAATAAATTTTTTTTTGTGATTTTATGTTGTATATGTCGACATTTAAATTTTACAAAGGAAAACATTGTTAATAACAAAATGTCTGGTGGTATTTTGTGTTTTTAGATTTTTGTTTTTGAATATTATTCATGTTCAAAATGAGCACCAATAAAAAAAAAATTATAGTAATCATTTTATGTTTTTTCTATACAAACACATTTCCAATAACAAATTTTATTTTTTATATTTTATTTTCAAAACAATCTTCATATTCAATTTGAGCAATATTTAAAATCAAATTATTTGTTGTTCTGTATTTAAATTTTGAAAATTAAATCATGTCAATTGATATAAACGTCATTTATTATGTGTTTTAGGTTTTATTATTTGTGTATTAAACAAATTATTGTCATTTTATGATGCATGTTTGGTGTTAACATTTTACAAATGAAAATATGGTTAATAAAAAATGTCATATAGTGTTTTATTTTATATTTTCGCGTATTTTATGGTCAATGCGAGCAATATTATTGGATTCATTAATGTCCTTATGTTGTTTTATCCTTACATTTTACACCTATATATTTTGTTTGAATCTTTTTATTGATTTTGTGTTTAAAGTATAACAAAAAGAATATGTTTATTTATAATAATAATAAATAAAATAGAGGACTAAAATTATGGTACCTACACCATACTGGTCAATAATTTTTGTTTTAGAGTGAACGTCTAGAAAAAGCCATATGATGGAATGAAATCTAAGAGGATCTTGTGGCATATGGTCCTGGCAGAAAATTATAACTTCTTCAATTTTGTTTTGTTATTGTTGTCAAAGCAATAAAAATTTCCGAAAATAGGAAAGGACATTTTTAACAAGACTAATGCAAATTCGACAATGAAAGACAGAAAGTGAATGGTTGTTTTTTTCAATGTAGGTAAATGTAAATAAGTAACTTCGTGAGGAGTGATAAAACGAATATCAGGCTTATTTCCATTGTGAATTTTCAAAATTAGAATTTCCTTTTGTCGGAATTTGTGTCGGACGGATTTCATTCCCGTTAAAATTCTGACATCTTACAAAAATTACCTCTTCTGTCGTAGCCCTCCAGTTTTGTTCGAACTCGGCGTGTCCTCAGCCACTCGCATCAGTTCTTGAGAGGAGCCAGTAAGCTAAGCACATTGCAACAATAGTGTTCACTAAGGGACGTGAGGACCGCGACGCGTCCGTCAATTAAAAGAAGCATATTCGCTTTCGAAAGTCTTCAAAGGTAAGATAAACGTGTGGAGTTTTTTCAGGTGACTTTTTTTTTGTTTTGTTCCTGTAATAAGGACGAACCTACCTGAAGCGTTTATATGGAATGACTGCTGTTCCGTTGATGTTTGAGGATGTGAGTCAGGTGGCGCCACGGTCTCCTGGAACCAGAGAACAAAAGTAAAAGTCAACGAGTGCTTGAGAAGGATAGAGAGGGAAGAAGGAGTGCTAGAGAGAGTGCAACGATATATAGAGAGGGAAGAAGGAGTGAACGCTTCCTTCGCCCGTAACCACGACCGCAACGTTTAATTGTACCTCTCGTTTTATTCATTTCCCAATTTTTTTAAAACCATTCTCTCTTATTATCTGCGCTAAAACTACAATGAATTTACAACTTCAATCAATTTTCTAAAATTAATTATCATAAAAAATTATAATTTACGCGGGTATCTAGTGTTTTTAACTATAGAGATTCAGGTAAGTATTAAAATAATTTTAAAAAACTTTCATCAATGGACAAAGCGGAAGAACATCATCCAAAGAGTAAATTAACAAACCGCAGACTTTTTTGGAAGAATCCTGCTTTCACTGGCGAAAGGTTTAACTTGTTCGGTTCTGATTGGCACAAAATACTTGAGAAACTGCAAAAATGTTATATCTGCCATAACTTGATGTTTATATAACCAAAATTTTCAAGTGTCAATAGAACAATGATAATGAGTAAAAATCACACAGACCGAAGTCGCCAAGTCCACTCGGTCACTGGTACATAAACTACATGTAAGCACATGTGATTAGGCTTAATGTTGCTTGGTAAATAGTTTTAAAAGAAGTACTAAGCGTAATAGGTTGTCAAGTGAACAGACCTCCGACATCAGATGATGAACTAAATGTCCCGATTGTCTAAAGTCTGATTTTCAATTGTATTCGAGATATACCACTTTTCAGGTCAACCTTTCTCAATTTTATTCAATAAATCTATTGTTTGATAGTTACCTATCGTTTTGGTCTCCCTATCCAAGACTGATAAATATCAGAGAGAGTAAGCAGACAAAGAGGGTCTATGAAAATCGGAGGAAATCTCACAATTTATTCCATAATGTCTCACTTATCTCATAAAGTGTTAATCTTGTTTTAATTCAATTGCACCAATGAAAAGAGCATAAAAAAGCCTATGAGATTAGTTTGTTTTGTTTTTATTGTGTCCTCAAGCAAAAATCACTTAGAACATAACTTTTACGAAATTGTATACATTTACAGTTCATTATTAGGAGCACCTTTTCTGTCAGTACTGACAGAATGTAGGAAATCTTAATTAAACTAGAACTTCGTAAACTATTAAAAGTTTACACTTTATGTGAATGTGTAATTTCCAAAATTTTTTAAAAAGTTTAAGTAAGGTTTTCTAGGTATTGGATATATGGCTCATAGAAAACCGGTCTACTTATGATTTGTAAACACATATACTTAATTTCTCAAAGTTCAGTTTTCACTAATGTAAAATAACGTTTGATTGCTAATAGTTATATTTTTCGGTTACAAACTGTTAACAAATAGTTATCAAAATAAAGAAGGAAAAATACTCTTTAAGACAAAATGAATATAATAAAAAACAAATTTCATACAATTAATTTAAATGTTTAAATTACCCACCTTCTTGAAGACTGCAAGCCAAAGAACATTGTATATTTAATTTAATTGTTATAAACTTTTTAAATTTTTTTGTAGAAATTAACTAAATTCGTTTTCAGCCCATAGTAAAAGCAACATTTCTTTAAGCGCCATTTCTGTCAGTATTTACAGAACCTAGAAAATCTTACTTAATTAAACTTTACTAAAATTTCGTAAACTCGTAAAATTTTATACTCTGAGTGATGTTAATGCTGTTTTTTGCTTACAGTCACAATAAAAAACAAACAAATCTCATGGAGTTTGCATTGTTGTAATCAAATTTTGAGAAGGATTAACATATTATGACACAGGAGGGACTTTATGAAAAAAATGAAGGGTTAAACTAACCTGAAAAAAGAAATATCTAGGATAAAATTTGGAATCAAACTTTGGATGTCGGCTCCTTTTTTCCCTTTACGTGTTCTATGTAATTAAATTTTTATCCAGCGTCATGCGTAAATATTACAGTGAATTTTAATTTTCTATTTGTGAAGAATAGTAGGGTAATGCATACTTGTCCATCTTTGGCTATGGAATTGGCAGTAGGATCGACACCACTGAATCCAACCAGAACATGGAATAAATGCAAAACAGGCTCTTAAAACAAAATAAAGAAACTGATAAAGGGAGTCCTTTGCAATATAGAAGGAGCATGGAGAAGAGTAGAGCAAAAGTCCCAAATTCGTAAAGCAAAACCTTTAAGCCTCACACTACACTCAAAGGGGACACGTATTTTCTGACAGCTAAGCTTTACTGGAAGTTCTCCATTCTTCAATATTTAACTGGATGATCAGTTGACTCTGATATCGGGGTTCGGACACGAGTAGATTGGAGGCAACAAACAGGACGGCAAACTAGCAAAGGTATGGGCAGCCATACAGACCAGAATTACAAACTGGCATGCCCCAAAGCATGCTAAAAACGGAACTATGCAAAATGGATGGAGGAAGAAATGCCCACACTCTGGATATTCACCATCCATGGGTGTTTTAGTGACATAAAGAAAAGAAGAAAAAAAGAGACCATTCGTTACTAATATACAGATAGTTGATGGATTACAGGCCTTAAACAACATTTTAAAGCTCAAAATTATATTTAAATCTATCATTGACATAATGATTTATACAAACAATCGTTTTTTCATCCCTACAAAATTGATTAAAGGAATTTGCAATTGAATAGTACATCACACTCCACGACTTCAAACCTCCTCCAGACATGTCGCTTTCTAAGCTGAAGTTGAAAAATATCTTTCAGTTTTTATTAAAAAAAAAAGGTTTAGTTTACCAAAACAAATTCATATTGATTTTAAATTTTATTTAAAAAATATTTAAAGATATATCTACCGTGACAGATTTATCGATATTTTATACAATAAATATTAAACGTATTATTATGATGATGAACAAAAGCAATCTTTCGGATTACTCATGGGCGCAGCACTGTTTCTAAATTATACCGGTGATCCACATGGCCTAGTCCAATTTTAAGGCTCAGCTTAATGAATATAAAAGCTCATTGGCACTGGCAGGAAAGCTTTTTAACGGTTTGCTAGTGGAAGAACTTAAGCCGAACAAAGTGTGGGGGCGATGAACGAAACCGAAGCTATTATCCGAGTGATGGTCAAAATTAGTCCATACAATAATTACGTGAACTAAGCGAATACATACCATACATATTATATGTGGTGTGAATAAGATTAGAATTCCATTTAATGTCAGTCGTAACTAGGATGCGGGGTGAATGGAAAAAAGGGGCATTATGCTGGGGTATTCAATGTCTTACCTTATCAACCCCTAACTGGTCCAATCGTCAATTTATCCTTAAAATGAACCTTTATCTAAATCACATATTTCCTTGACATCCGTTCATTGCCCTTTTATTTCAAGTTTCAAAGTTCGTACCACTTTCGTCATCAGGGTAAGAAATTTCAAATACTTGGGGTCTTGGTTATCTTATGGGTACCCAGCTTTCTCTCACCATGCTCATGTCTCTATAAAGTCCTGGATTCTCCTCTTGTCCATTTCTCCTTGTTTTTGTATTTGACGTCATGACTGCCATCCTAGAGGCTCTGGGATTCAGAACGCCCTTTCTTACTACTCACTTATTGGTAACACTTGGATCTTGTCTTTAAGGTGACCCTCTAGGTTTCAAACGCCCATCCATACCGACTTCTCCTTTCCGTCCGTTAATGCGATTATAATCATAGACACCCAGGTGGTCAGATGTTTTTTTTTTACAACCCAGAAATCCTGTTGAATCTGATGTCAACTGGGTTTGTACGTTCTGCTTGGTTCTCTTTTAGGTTCTTGTTCTCCAGGAATTCCAAACTACCTACCTAATCCTGGAGACTCATCATCTCCATAGAAAACCTTCTAACATCTCTGTTTGCAGCAGAAATAGCTGAATTACAAAAATTGTAGCTTACAAACTCGGAATGAAAACCACCGCCGCATAAAGCAGCACTTATCTAAAAGAATGGATCTTCTATCAATAAAATTGATATTGCCAGATATTTCCAATGTGCAATATGTGGAAAACTTTTCCTTCCAAAACTATTGTACCTCGTAATCCATGTTTCAAGGCTCAGCCTTGTTTTCCTGGCTTTACCTTATTCGCCTTTTAATTTTAAAAATTTTCCATGTTCTACAGATTTTTCCTTCTTTATTAGCTGAGAAGTTCATCTATTTTTGGCAAATCAGGATCTCCTACGCCATCTCGTTCTTTTTTACTTCCTTTTAAATTGAATATCCTTCTGTCTACATCATATCCAAATTCTACAGAAGCAATGTTTTTCGTACTAATTCGTTCTATTCAAGATCGCCTATTTCCTGGATTTGGCCATGTGACCCAACAGCTTCTTCATATAGATAAAATTATAGCAATGGGAAAAAGTGTTTTGATAAGAAACAGGCAATTGACATATTCGGTCATTACTTACTGATCATTTTAATCACTATGTCTATTTTTTACGGATCGATCATAAAGAGAAGTTTAAAATAAACGAGTCGTTGAATCATGTACCATCATTAACCCTAGTAAAACGACAAAAATTAATAAACGGGGGGGGATGATCTGAATGAGTGGCAGCCATAGATAAAATAGCATCCCGATAAGTGGTTAGATGTTAATTGTGGCATGCCAAAACAGAATCTTCATCCGACAAAAATAATAGTGGCTGCATATTGGATTGGATCGATTTTTTTTATCCAACAAGGAGGGAACTGTTAAGCAATCGTCCATATGTGTCACAATATGACAAAAACCGGCCGGCGCTGGACAGGAAAGGACTGGGAAAGAATTAAATGAACATGGCTATGAAATCAAAGCCCATGACACCTACAGACTATCAGTGATTTTTTAGCCAGGACTCGATACTACTAGGTTCACAAAAATTATAAAACTTGTGCTGTTAAAATATTGAGAGCAATTTCTTAACAGTATAAGTTAAAAGGACAGGTTAAAAGGTTCAAATTAAGTAGCACTATGCCCTTAAAAGTGGGGAAACAAATTTAGCTTCTCCATGTAACACTTATGTCTTTGGTAGAAACATCATCCTGTATCAGACATGACCCTTTACCTTACAACAATCATGAAAAAAATCGCAGATAGTTTTTAGAAATAAGAACGAATGCAATTATTTACCTGTATTGGAGCTGAAACTGCGCCCAGTTCTTCATCGTTGGTGGTTGAATTGTTGTTATTTGTTGACTGCTGGGTGATGTTATTCAGTGACTCTAGATTGATCGCCTTAGACTGTACTTTTTTCTGGTTACAAAAAAGCAAAAAGTTAATTTTTTAATTATTTATTACTTGTAAATAAAGGATAAGTCTCCTCTCTCTCTCCCTCTCTCTCTCCCTCTCTCACTCCCTCTCTCTCTCTCTCTCTCT
>CM077105.1:29383619-29431197 GCA_039619505.1 Cimex hemipterus | reverse complement strand
CTCTCCCTCTCCCTCTCCATCTATCTCTATCTATCTCGTTTCTTTATTTCTTTCTTCTCTCTCTCTCCCTCTCCCTCTCCATCTATCTCTATCTATCTCGTTTCTTTATTTCTTTCTTCTCTCTCTCTCTCTCACTCATCTCATTATATTGTTTCATACATGAAATGATATCAGTTTTTGTTATTTGCTAAATGGTTTTGGACAAATTTCTGAAAGAAAATGATATGCTAATGCCCATTCCAGATCTAGGTTTCTGTTATAATAATTGGCACAAAAAATTAATATTTAAAGTTTTTAATGTCATAGACAATGCTACTAACCTAGAGGATAATTCGTCGAGACAACGGTAAAAGAAAAGAATGGGAAAATCGAGGTCATTAAACTCCCGCCATTATTTTCCTCCGGCGTTTTAATTACATTCTGAGAGTTGAACGGTTTACCGACGTCTTTTGAGGGAATAACGATAAAAAAAGCGGATTTTCTCGAGTCATTTTGACTAGGTTTTGCTTTTTTTAGGGCAGCAATGTACTAGATTTGTTCTGTTTTTTTGGCCTATTTTACAGCAATAAAGCAGTATTAAGTTAAATGTTTTTATTAACCAAACAGCCAAACAACAAATGAAACAAGGACACAACATACAAGAAAAATTGTGCTTAAAATTTTCTCATTTGAATGTTATGAATTGTTCATAACATAATTTAGTATATACTATTTTATTTGCAATCCTCTAAAACACTATTTTCATATTAAAAAACATGGCAGAATACCACTATCTAGCGATTTTTCTGTGTAGGCCAGTCGAAAGCACGTTTTTAGCCGGAAAAAGTCGAGTTCCATTTGTCCGATTGATCAAAAGTAGTATTTCAAAAAGCTAGATATCAAAGCAATTTTATAGTTTTACCAAGTGCAAAGCATATTTGGCTTGGGGTTTTACCGAAGATGCCACTTTCAACAAAATCGTTCCTCTGAAAATCGCGACTGGAAATACATACAAAGAAAAAGCTCTGAGGAACAATCACAGAGTACAAACCACTTTTAAGTAGTACAAAACGTCAACTTTTATTAAACTTAATCATTGTGAGTTTTGTCATGAACTTCTACTGGTCTTTCCCAAAATTGTTCAGAAAACTATAACTATATATTAATAAAAGAAGAGTAGACTTATGAAACTATCAAAGTGTTCTTAAATTTTTACCAAGTAAAAATCATTTTCTTCAATGGTCCTTTAAGAAAATCGTTTATCTGTTGCAACCTAAACACACCGACTTCAGAATAACACCACGAAACAATCGTAGTTGCTAAAAACTTTTAAAATTTTACCAAGTACAAAGCATCATATTTTAAGAAACAATCAAGTATTGCAAGTACCTTTTGTAAAAAATGGCACTTTCAGTTGTCCATCACCAAAATTGATTCTCTTTTGAAGAGTAAATACATCAAAATCAGAACCAATAGTGCTATAGAAAGCCACTTTTATAGTTTCAAGTACTAAGCGTATAATCTGACGGAAATATCAAGCATTACCAATTGGTGTTGCTCAAAGGTGTCACCTATTCATTCTTCAAGTCTTTTTGAACAGTAAATACATCGCATTAGATGTAATCGCTTTCTGGAAAGACTGCCAAGTACAACCAACGAAATCACCTACCAAGCATGGCAAATTTGAAGTTACCTTTCACCAAAATCCTTCCTTTTTTGTTATTGTAAATACACGAACATTGGAAGCAGTAGCACCATTAAAGAAGCCGAAAGCACAAAGAAGTTTACAAATGTTATCAAGTACAAAGCATCAGATTTTAAGAAACTATTAAGTATTGCAAAGTAAAGAGCATTGACAAAAATGGCACTTGTGGTCGTCCTTTACCAAAATCGTGCCTCTTTTGAATTGTCACATCAAAACCAGAACCAGTAAGTAGGTCTATACAAAGAACCAAGAAGCATGGTAAGTAACTTTTACAGTCAAAAATAAAGCATAAAATGTGACGGAAGTATAACGCATTGTCAATAGGTCTAGGAAAAAGTTGGGATATGTAGTCACCTTTCTCCAAGCCTTTTGGAACTGTAAATTCACCTCTCCAGAAACAATAGCTCTTGTGGAAGAATCCGAGCGTACAAAGATCTTTTAAAGTTGTACCAAGTTACAGAGCATAGATTTTAAGAAATTGTCAAGCTCTGTAAGTAGGTTTTCTCAAAGATCTGTAGTGCCCCTTCTCCAGGACTTTTGGGAAAGTAATTACATCAATAAATCTATGGAAAAATCCAAGTGTGGCAAGCAAATGAAAATTTGTAGCAAGTACAAGCCATAAAATTTTGCGAAAATGGATTTTTAGACAAAGATTCCACGTGAAGCGTTTCATCATTAAATCTTTTGTGACTATGAATAAACCTACACTAAAGACAAAATGTATGGGTGTATTGCATTATCCCATACCTTTTGAACCATTCAATTGTGCAAAACACGTTTAAAATTTGGACAAGTTCGAATCATTTTATGAAACAATCACGTATTGTTTTTCAATCGAATCTTTTAGAACTGTAAATCGTCGCCACACGTTTTAGCCTGGGCCTCTGACAAATCACGAGAATCTAATCTCGGCCGGATATTCCCGTCATCAAGATTTCTCTGATAGCCACTTTCGGCGTCTCTTAAAGGTGAAAATAGTGGCCGAAAATCCACGAGTCATCCGCACTCACTCTCGCTAAATGCTGAATTACGTGAGCCTTGTTTTTAACAGTTGTGTAACGCCAAAACACTGCAGTATTACGGTGCACTTTTCCAGTGCAGCCTTGGAAACAACGAATCGTTATTTTTTCACATAGCATCTTCTGGTTGATCTTCATAGTTGAATAAAGGCTATGTTGGAGATTGGATGACTGAAACATTTAAATAGGATTAACGTTTTGCCAAGGATTTTTCCTCTAGTCGAAAAACCTATAACCAAAAGAGGAACAATATTATCATCAAGCTCCATAATTTTTTATTTTAAGCTAAATGAAATATAGAAAATAAAACAACTTGGAAACTTCGCGTCTGTTGTTTTTATAGAATAAGGTTTTTCTTATGGAATAAAATAAATATGAATATTCCAACCACATTAATAAACATTGAGTTCTTATTTAAAAAATCCGTTAGTACTAAAATTAGAGCATGGGAGATAGGACAGTTAGAACTTATTTCAAAGTATCAAGAAATAACATGAAATAAATTTGTTTCTTTAAGTTTCTGCAATAAAATTATAAGTTTTCTGATAATTTTAATATTTCTTTAGCGTAACTCTGCTGTGACCAGGTGTGGACGTGTTTACTTTTATGTAATGTTTGTGCGACTTGTTTTCGCTTAATCTTCGATTTCTGCTAAGACACAAGAAATACTACATTACAATAATAGATTTTTTTAATTTTGGATTTTGGATTTACATAAGCTCAAATCTTCACATTCATGTACATAAATACACACTTGTGCAGAACTGAGTCTATTACTTCTCGCAGTCCACTGGGAATTCATATTTTGTAATCTACTATAAACTACCTGCACTTTGGATAAATTGCGCATCTAGGATGTGGCAGTTCGGAGTTAGACCCGCGGTCTTATCCATCCGGCCGGCGAGGATGGGCTCCAATCTACTACTAGATTATACTATCCAAAGTACTACTCCAATACTAGGTCGTTTCAGGTTCTTAGATCTAAACCCATTCATACTCTTATTCATTCTTCAATTCACGTTTTCCTATGTACGTATCATTCATACATGGAGTACTCGATATTCCTCTATGATCTTTTACACCTATTGACAAACCTAATTGAGAGTCGATGGAATACTCAAATATTCAGCCATCGGCCCTCTCACCGCCAAAAAATGCATTCATTCTCAATACATGTTAAACCCAAAACTATAGACAACAAAACATTGGTTTTCCTTAAAATTGGAACAGTGGACCCCATGGTATGGTATGGTATAGTGGGAAAGGATACCAGGAGGCGGGGTTTGTGTACTCCAGGCACTGCAGCCTTCTGGCTTATTGTACCTTCCTAGTTCCTTTGTTTAGTCAATAGACTCGATCCTTTTTCTCAGAAGTATCAAGTCATTGACTGTTATTGCTTCAATGTGGTTCTCTGAGTCGTTTTTATACGTTAGATTGAACCTCCATTGAGCCGTTGCTTCGAATTCGAAGATGATATGAGTGGCTGTTTCCTCCTCCTCATTGCATAGTCTGCAAATGGGATCATCATTGTATATGCCCATGTTATGTAGATGTTTTCTCAGATGCCAGTGACCGGTTAGTAGTCCTACCACTCCTCTGAGATTTGTCCTCACCAATTGTAGTAGTGTGTTTTTGCTAGTTTTGGTGAGGGTTGTTTTATCATAAGTTTACTGTGTTAGCACTGTTGTTGTGTTCCCCTAGGTTTTGGAGATTTTGGATGCATTCACTGACTAATTTTGATGTAATCCTTGTCTGTCTGATCTTATGAGGATTTTTTTATCAGTGGACCCCATACTCGCTGCCACGACCTTACACGCTCTTTATATAGAGCCAAATTTCTCTCCATGCGAGACCCTTAAAAAAATAGGAATTTTAATGGAAACAAAGAGAAGATCGATTTGTAAGATTAGATGAAAAAACATTTGTGATGATTTTTGTCTTCTTGTACCTATGAATATTTTTGTCTTTCGAGTGAATTATTATGATACTCTGATCTACTATTCGCTACACTATCATCATAACGTATCGTAATGCTTGGAATAAAATACTAGTATTAACTTTTTGTTTTTTAACTCATAATACATACACACTAACCTATGCTTGGTCGTCTCAGTGTACAATTGCCCCTGAGTACCCACCCCTATAATTAACTGGGAGTCGGCCAGGTGAGATTCACCCGTCATTCCCGCCAATAAATACGTTTCTCTTGAGTTTATTCATGCTGTATAATTAACAATGACAAGACACCTAGCATTTTTAGTGCCCAGCGTTTCACCGCCCTGTCACACTCTACTTATTCTTTTACCTAACTAACTTACGTTTTTGACAAATCTGCGGAATACCCGATATTCCTCGGCAGACCCGTCTACTCATACATAACCATTCACGCTAATAAATATATTCATACTGGACGGGTTCGATGGATACCGTCGAGCCCTTCGCTCACAACTATCTAGATTTTAAATTACCTAACCTAATTCGGTAGGTATGCGGGTACTCCATATTCCGTCACAGCCTCCACGCATTCTTCATCATTCGCGCTAATACATTCAACATAATAAGAGTGGGTAATACAACACGTGGTTGTTTATATGTGCCCATATGCATTTATTGGTATTAAATATACAATGAGATTATCTTTATAGTCGCTGTCATGCCTCAGAACACATGACATATTTTCAGGTATGTTCGCAAATCGTTCGCAATGTTCTAAAACGTGTTTCACTGTGACTTCTACGCGGCATAGAAGTCACTTCCTGGGTCCTTTTCCAATGAAACGATGACCGTGGCCTATCCTCAATCGGGTGAGCATATCTTTTCTCTCTTTTTCATTTTTTCCGGGACCTAGTGTTATTCACTTTGTCTATTACTATTTTTTTAATCAGCAAAAACACAAAAATAATGAACCTGCAGGTAAGAAAATTTAGATTATTTATTGAAACAAACGATGCTGGAAAGTACTTTTGTATTGTTAAATCATTATTATTATATAAATAATATTTTAAAAAATCCGGTCTGGAATGGCTAAGCACAAGATGACGCATGCTTTAGAAGGATTATTACAGAGAAAAGTACAAGAAAGCGATGCCCGGAGGACCGGCGATGCCCTTGGTTGTTTCCTCAACCATAAACTCTTTATCTATTATTATTAATATAGTAAATTGTAATATTTAATGTCTTTGTTCTTGTTAAATGTTGCGGCTATTATACCAGTACGAAATTGTAAAAGAACAAATGTCTTTAAATTCATAATTCACAGATTCGTCAAAATATTACACGTGGACCTTCCACTACTCAAGAATACAAAAAAAAAATTATTAGTCTTCAAAAATTGATAAATATTAACTTACCTTTACATACAAATTGACAACAGTATTATAGAGATGGGCGTCCATTTCGCACAATAATAACAATTACGTAAAGCCAAAAGTCATTCCACACAAAGAACACACTCCCGACATGGACGAAGGTTCCAGAAGAACTGAAACGAAACGTTCTAAGCAGGCAAGGCCGGAAGTCAGTGGTGATCAGGAATTAAAGTACACCACTCACGGAATGAATACTTACGCGCAATTAAATGCGACCATTTTTAACAGATTGGAGTTTATATTATTTGTTAAATATATATTATAAAATTTAAATAAATTTCAAATAGATTGATAGGCCCCAACCTATTCAAACGGTTCGTTTTATCGGCTTAAAATTTTTAAAATATACAATTTTTTAGCTAATTTTAATACATAAACAAAACAGGAAAATATCAAGTATACTATATTTGTAAATAATGTTATATGGAGTTAACAGCAAAAGGCAGATGGGGCCATAACATTAGCTGGGTAGGTAAAAAGGTACATAGATAAAATTTTCTTGAAGAAAAATATTTTTTGCATTATAAATAATAAGGTATATATTTTTATATGTGTTTCTAGGTTGAGCTTTCACTATTTTTTGTTTCATAAATAGGTGCTCATTTCTTCTGTACTGTATCACCCTTCAAATGTAACTTCAAATAATTAATCCACCATTTTCAAATCTATTTCAAACTTTTTTCATATTATCATTGTTATTGTTTCAATATTTGTAATAGCTATTTTCCGATGGGGAAAAAACTTTAGCTCTTCTAAATTATTATAACATGCAAACCAGCAATCGCTCCTCTTGTATGTATATGGTCCAATTAAAAAAATAAAAATTTTAAATTAATCGATACGAAAATTTCCCCAAATTCACACGGTCAAAAACCGAATTAACTGAATGCAAACTAAAAAAGGTTTTGTACAATGGTTCGAAGAAGAACGGGAAAAAAGCTGCCTGTAAGATGTTGGCTTTGAATATAAAACGGATATTAGAGAATTCAAGTCACGAAAATGACTCTCGCATGCCAAGAACATTGGTGTAGAAGACAAGTTGGATCTTGTCTGGCTATCAGCGTGTCTTTTTCTTGTACAAATATTACACGCCGAAACGGCAATAATTTTCGCATTTTCGATAGTCCAACATCTCTCGGAACATTTCTTAATGTTTTGATAATTATATCGGCAATTATTCACAAATTATTTTCACCCAAGACTCAAGTCCTTTTGATTTTTCGAGTCAAAAGACGTTAAATGATCCTCCATTCAAAGAAAAGTCAATAAAAGAAGTTGGAAGCCCCCGTCATTTAGGACTTAGTTGTTTAAAAGAGAAACATATCACTGTGGAAAGGACAGAAAATTCCAAGAAATTATGAGGAAAATAGGAAAAAAATACGAAAAATTGTTAATACACTGAATCCAATGTTAAATTTTTTAAAAAGAATATTTAATAAATTTTGAGTTGCTCCCAAGTTAAATAAGATAAGTTCATATTTAAGCTAAGTCAATTACGCCAAAAACCAAGAATAAATCTCGCAATTTGAAGAAGTCTGACTTTTATCAATTTCATAATAACAATTTAATATATATTGATGGCGTGTTGTATTTCCAAACTTAAGCACTAACTTTCATCATTAATGCTTATTTTGCAGTTGTAGATGTCATTAAAGACACAAAATTTTGGAGGGTGAAATGGCCTTCAGTCTTAAAATTTTTTGGATAGAAGTCTAACAAAAACTAGAACTTGTTGAAAATCCAATTTTCAGCTCCTGGAAAGCAAGATCAATTCATAAAAAAGGCAAATTCAGTAGAATTTCCAAGTCATGAAAAAGACTTTGATTAACAACTGTGAAAATAAAAGATAAATAAGAAAAAACCTAGTCCAAACATTACAACTCTCCCAGAGTTTAAAAAAAAATTTCTTTGATAAAATTGTGATAGATATTTTATTCAAGTTTATTTATTTTATTAGGGTTAGCTAAATGCATTCATTCATTAGGAAATTTTATCTCAGACAGTTTTCCTTTTAACTTAATTAGAGAAGATAACATTCCAATATATACCTGTAAATATTTTATAAGCACTTTTAGATACTATGCTGAAAGGGAAATCCAGGAAAGGGTGGTCCTTTAAATTAGAATAAATATGTTTAAAGATATAAAATCTCTTTTACCATCTTTGGCCTCCCTTGATAGGAGAGACTAAACGTAGTCCTTAAAAAAAGTAAACCTTCCAAAAATTATATTTTTAGCATGCCAAGTAGCCATTTGTTCCGCTGGTGTGGGGTCTTTCTTGGTCACAATGGGATGGAGGAGATTGGACAAAAATGAAAAACAGTCAGTCAATATGTTTTAGATATTGAAGCCACATAAAGAAGGGGGGAAAGAAAATCAAATTCGTACAACTGATTTTTATTACATCAAATTTAACAAAATGTATTATAATAAAATGTTATTTGCAATAAAACACAATACTGTACTTAGTACATATAATCTTTTAAAAGACATAGCCATGTTTTCTTGCTGGACAACCAATAAATATTCTAAACAATAAAATACTGTGGACTCCCGTAGAACACAGGGGATACATTATGCGTAATACAAAATAGCATTATATGGACCATAAATTATCAGATTCATTGATCGTTTGGATGATCTAGAGTGGTTTAAAATAGTAGACCATTCAACATAAAATTATGGAGTAATCAAGTTATGAATCTGCATGACCAACAAAGCAGCATCATTGGGACTTATTGACACTTCTGATAGTGAATAAATTTTAAATAGAGAAATGCATATTTTTTTAATTAAAATTTGAATAAAATTATTTTCGTATTATGCTTTTAAATGTGTATGTATGTATTTATTTTTAATAAGCAGTTACTTTTGTAAACTGTCAGCTTCACTGTCCATACATTTGCTAATCTAAACAAAAATCAGAAATTATGTGAAAATGTTACTAAATTTATCTTATGCGTTATACAGGACTGCTTATTGTGCTGTATGAGTGTTTCATTACATTATAGGTTGTTATACAGAAGTGTGTAATACAGGGGTCCACTGTACACAATCGACATCAATAACATAAAAAAAATTTTTTGTTTGATCATAATTTGTATACCATACCATAAGCCTAGTCCAGACTGTAAAAGTTGTTTATGAACAATGAACATTGTTTCAGAACAGAAACATTGTTCTGTGTTCTAGCGATAATTGAACAAGTTTATGCAGTAAATTTATTTATTTTACATAACAGAAATTAAGAAAAGAGAATTCAATAATTTTTCGAGAAGAGGTGGTTCGAGAGAGAAAGCGCAAATGCACGGTATGTCAAACCCTAAAATTTTAAAACAAACCAGATATTAGAAATTCATTTATTTGACTTAACAAAAATTAAAAAAAGAGAAGTAGGCGAAAGGTGATTATAGCAAGTTCATCCTAAAATTCAAAAAGGGTCTTAAAAATTTTATTAGAATGTCACAATGTGGCAATGTGATTAACAGCTTTGCGGCTTATGATTTGAAACAAAATACTTCATTTAGACAATCAGTGTATTTGTAAGATGTGCGCTTATAAATCTCATCATCTGGAACTGCAAATAATTTAGCTATATTTACCAAAGCATCATTTTTTTTTTTAATTTATATTTTTATAATTGGTATTTATAGCATCAAATAAGTTATATGGTGTATGATTTAGTAAAATATTTTTGATTTCACTAATCACAAACTCATCCTTGCAATTGATTGAACAACATACATCCATAAATATTCAACGCTCTGTGTTTCTTCCTTCAAAGACGAAGCAAGAAACTTTTTTATTTCACTGAAACAAGCCTGACACAAAAGTCAAACTGTTGCGCAACATTCTTATGCTATTTACAACCAAGACTAGGCTTTTCTAGGCAGAAATCTTTGTGCTTACAAAAATCAATTTAATTTTTTGATTTTTACACCTGCTGGCAAAACTGAATGGCAGTTTTTCGATTAACAAGATTAATATATGTGTATATTATAAATTTCTTTTTTTAAATATGCAGACTGATATTGATTGATTTACCTTTCATGCTTTCAACTATACAAACACATTGGGAATTAACAAAAGTATCATAAAAAACAAGGCTGGGACACCTCTATTTGTACAAATTTACAAATTTTCTGCGGCGATATTGGATCAAATTTACATTTAGAGTTGACGATGGGTTTTGGCCAGTGAAATCATGTTGAACCGGTACAGGGTCAACATGAAATTTACATATACAACACTGTCAAAGAGAAATAACAAAAAAAAATAAATAAGGATATTTTTGATGTCCTTCTATTGTTTCTTAAATTTCATCATCCGAAAAATTATCAATATAACAGAAACTAAAGCGTGCACATTGGCGCTGAGGTCGTGAAGAAGTGGCAAGGCTCTCAACTGAATAATTTATAGGCGAATCCCTTCCGTTACCAGCGGTGTTGCCGACGCTGTTGACTAGGTTCGTGTAATTGATGCTTTGTATCGGTGGAGAGGATTCTTTAAAGATTTGCCGTCTTGGAAAAAAAACAAAAAACAATTAAGAATACAGACAAATAATTTAACATTGCTTAACTAAAATTTCTATTTCAAAACAGAACTTACTTCATCCTATGTTTCTTCTTCTTCCTGTCCTCCACAGAGTTCATTCTAAATGTGCATGGAAATAAAGTTGTTTTAACTACCTTTTAATAGTGAATTATTAGTTCAAAAAATACAAATATATTTTAAAACTTGACTCGATAAGAACTTAAATTGCACGTACTATTCAATCCTTTTGACAGTATTGTATTGATTTCAATCCTTACAAATAAAAAATAAAACAAATTACTAACTTAATTTTTTTTTACATTCATCGCTTGTTGATAAATGATCAGGTCACTTTACAGTAATTGCTCAAGTAAAATTTCAGGGAAATATTGGAAATGAACCTACTAACGTGAAACAATCATGACAAGCCCTCCTCGTGCTATGAAGGATATTTTTAGAAGAAAAAAAATTAAAGCTGATTTAAGTAATTCTAGACATTATACACAATTTTTATTAACTTCCACAAGCCTTTTAACTGGAAACTCATACAATGTTGTACAAATAACATCATAATCATACTCAACTAACTTGTACAAATAAATTAACAAGGGAAGCGATTTATAGTAAACAAGGGACACATGAGAATGTTATTTTTTTCATTACATTCTTTGTTTCAGTGAGGATATATGCTGACCCAATGACTGAAACAAAGCTACAAGTTGCTTTATGATAAACTTATTATATAACCTAACTCAATTGGAAATGAATACATAAACAGCCATTAATTAAATTAATTTAAAATAAGTTTAAGTTGTACAAGAAGCCAAGTTTATGTGTCTAAGAATATGTGAAATATTTTTTTAAAAAGTGAATAAATAAATGCCCCTATATTGAAAATGAAACTGTAATAGTCTTTCAATACATAATTACATTATTGACGTTGTATAGTAAGTAAAATGTTATTCTATACCAAATATATTTTATATATATCCATTAGATTTTATGAGTTAACAACAAACAACAACACATAATTAAAAAAAAGTTTAACAATAATGGGAAGCTTGCACTTTTTAAGTCCTTTCCAAAGCCATGCCATTAAGAAACAAAAAGCTTTCAAGTACTATAAATTCTACTGAAAACGAACGAAAAACATTCATAAATTCCGCTGGATGGAATCCTTACCTGCTTTGTTGCTGATATATATTTATTTTATTAATGAGGGAATCCTAACTCTAGGAAATCCAATCAAAGCAACACAAATTTTCCAACAATATTTATTACAAATGTATTAGTTTTCTCGAGTGGTTTATCTTAAAAATAAATAATAAAAAGAAAGAAAATACTGCAGCCAGTTTGTAGCAAAACAAAGCAATCAATATGATGATGGGAACTGAACAAGACAAAATAAAACAAATAGTTCAAATAAAATTGATTTTTTATTGAATTATAATATAATACAAAAAAATAATAACAAAAAAAAGATTATGCAGTGAATATTAAGGGAATGTTTATATAAACAAACAAAAATAGATTGAAAGGAAAAATAAATGTAAATTAATCTAGTGGATGGATACAAGTACTTAGGGTCTCCCATACTAAGCAAAGTATTTTTATATTACCGCATCCTCCAATTTTCGCACTCATATCATGCATAGTAACTGTAAAAAAACATTAAATAAAAAACAAATAATGAACTTTTCAATAACAATTTTTTAAAATTATTTACAGAATCATACACAATTAACTAATTTTACAAGTGCTGAGAAAATTGTACAAGTGTTTTATTGTGCAGACAGAGTAAAAAGAGCTCTTGAATATCACGTGAACCAAATTATCATTTTCATCGAAAATAGTTAAATTTACTGAAAATTTTCTATAAATTCAAATAATGTGATACACAACCCGTTATTGAAACCAGGAAAGATTTAAACATATTTTTTCATCAATAGATGATTTTTTGTTTAATTAATCCATAAGTAATAGCTTTAACTGCATATCAATTTCAACATTTAATTACAAAACAACCTTCATCCATGTAATTCTACTTCTCATTGTCTAAGAAACTAAATTTTAATATACGGTTGTAAAATAATAATAATAAATAATAAAATAAAATAATTCCATAGTGTTTTTCAATAATTCAATTTTATCCCTCTATGGTTTTGAAGCAATGTTTTGATCATTTATGTTTGCACTCCCTAAAAATGGGTTTTTTAAGATGTTTTTTATTACTTTGTTTAGTTCAATATCTCATATTTTTACATGGCATTTCGGATAGTGCATTTTTGTTTTTTAATGATTTTTTATTACCCCCAAAGGGAAAGGTATAGTTGACTTCTAGGAAAATTTGTGATGTATGGTGTTGGCACTTTAAGGGGAAGCACCGCCATAAGTGGCTTGGTTCATAAATGGAAATTTTGATTTGGAAAACGAAAGCGCTCTGGTTTTACCACTGATGATGAGCAAATCCAAGCTTTAATGACACAAAACATCGCAGACACTTATAAAAAAACATATCACAACAAGCAGTACACAATATTACTAAGAGATTTTCCCTCTGAAGCACTGACAAGATGCAGTTGTAAGAATTTAAGGCTTAAATTCAATTAGAGCTTGGGGGCTTACCCTTAATTTAGAAAAGGCCCAGGATATTGTGTTTGTATCCCACTTTCTCTTCTAACTTTTACCTTTTATCTCGTCATTTACCATTAAGAATCACCAGATTTCTTTTGCCCCACTGTCAAGAACCTTGACACTGTCCTTGACAGACCTTACCATTGAAACCTCACAATTCCCAGATCTCCCACTGCACACTCCATGAGTCCCACTGTGCCAACCACTCATTAGTACTCCTAACCACCTCATCTTCCCCACTTTACTTCAGAAGTGTTATGTATGGTGGATTCAATGGGGAGCTGTTGAGAGACTAAAGCTTGGACCCCACATGACTGCACCGGGCCCACACTGTGTAGCATCTGAGTCGGCCTATGCACTGACGGTGACAGAGGATCCCCTTGTCTGTACCGTGTTGGACAACACATTCAGTACTTCAGTAGCTTCAAAGTTGCATCATTTGAAGCATAAATTGTTTCATTGGGAAAAAAATGTTAACAAGTTTTAAAAATAGTGAATTAGGGCCTTACTGGGAATTATTGGCTTTACAGGAAGGAGATAATTGGCAAAGAAATCATTGCAGAAAGAGAAAAACGTGGGTTCAAGACACCTGGAAAAAAGATGTGTTGAAGGAGAATTTAACTCGCTCCTTCCACATCCTTTAAAGTGCAATGAGACGATGTTATCTATTAAATTATAATTTTTTAATATAAAATTAAAAAAAGACAATATAGAATAGATAAACAAAATGTTTAAAAAAAAGTAAAAAATAAACTCTTCACTGGAGCACACATGATCCATGTCCATTAGAAACTAAACCAAACTAGTCAGGAATGGTATGGTGTGTATGTATGGGAGTGATGAGGAGAGTGAGGAAACTCACTTCCATTGTCCTAATCGCTCTCCTTGTGAAACCAGACAGGCGGCCATCGCTGGGTGTGGGCTCGGTGTAGCCATGTGAGGTCCAGCCTTTAAGAGTGTGTGATGAATTGTTTTTTTTATGCTTTATTTTTAGCAACCCAAGGACAATCATCGAATGGGGAAGGAAGATAATTAACAAATTAACATTATTCATTCTCCTCCAATTTCATTATATAAATCCGAATTTTTGTCGCTTTAAGATTAAGACATTTCTTCCGTTTTTTTATTATAAGCATTTTTACTATTATGCTTCACTTTTTTGTGTGTGCTAGCATATAGCGAATAAAGTTATAACCTTATTATTTTATTCCTTTTTCCCTTAGTAACAACCTCTGGCAGATGGATTGATGGATTGCAATTCATGTCTGTACTATGTTCTGTACATAATCATTCTGATATACTCATAGCAATAAAAAATTAATTAATTAACATTACAGCATACAGCTGGAGGGAATAAAGTCAACATAACCCAAAACCAGGGCATTTTCCACAAGAATAATGTTTGCTCCTCTTGACTTTTCAGTCACACCAGAAATTGTTGGAGCTTGGCTAGGATGTGCTGCCCTACCAATACTCACTTGGCGGCACTTGCCCCCTTTAGATTTTTATTTATTCCAGGCTCTGCGAAACTCTATTAACGAGAAAAACTTAGTTCACTCAAGTAGAGAACATGAGTTTATTGCTCAAAAACCTGAGAATTTCTGAAAGAAGATTACAAAATTACCTGGAAGTTCGTAACAAAAAGATTCATAATGTTGAGGTTTGTTACACACTTGGAAAACTGACAACCAGCTCTCTTGCATATAACGGATATATTTTGGGACTCACATGTCCCCTCTTCAATGATAACTTTCACCAATCAGAAAGGATGTTTTCGGAAATTATTGCTGATCAGGGGACACATGAGTCCCCAAATATATTCGATAAATGAGCTGGTTGTTATTTTTCCTAGTTTTTAACAAACCTGGCCACATTATATGACAACATGGATACATATACAATTTTGTAGGTTACTTTTGTGAAAAACAGTTACAACCAGTTGTTTTTATATACTGTATATATTCCGAATGAACCCTACTTCCCCTTCAGCTTACAAAACCATCACAATAATTCAGGTGTGCCTATTATTGGCCGATTCAGGTATTGTTCATTAAATTTGTCTACAAGTGTTCAAAATTTTCATTGAATTTAACATTTTCCAAGCTTCAGACTATTTTACAAACTGATTCAATTAAAAATTGTGTAAAATCGCATACAAAAATACAAACATAAATAAATAGTTGTACAAATTTCAATTTTAAGTTTATAGTTTAAAATGTATCTACTCCCCAATATCTACGCATAACAAAACTACATACTTTCAAAATGGCCTAATAATTGTGAATATTTTTTTAAACTTCTTTTCAAATATTACCAAAATTGGTTTATTCACTTCAACCCCATCTACTATGTTACACAATCAAAACAATACAGTTTAAAAACGCAATAAAAAGACCTCTCGGCATAACCAATATAAAAACATCATTGGAAAATTTGAGTGCGTTTATACAAAAGTGTAGTTTCTTTTTAAAATGTAGAATTTAAAAAAATTGGAAGTTGTAGACAAAATGCAGTTAAAAATCTAAACAAAACAGCTATTACAAAATTAATTGCTACATCTCTTTAAAATTTAGATAGCAGTGTTAATATATAAATTTTGACAAAGACTGAAACTAGAAAAAAAGCATCAAACTCATGCAAGTTGAAAAAACATTCCTGAAAATGAAAACCCAACACAACTTACCCCGGCATGAATTCTGTATCAGAAGTACCGTCATCATCATCACCACCTACATCATCATCCACTGTTTAAAAAAAAAAAAAAATTGAGAAAAACAATGTATAATTATATATCATAAATTGGGTGGAGGGTAAAAGTGTGATTAAAACAAACCGATTTCTTTTTTCCTCCTTGTGTAAGCCCTCTTTGACGTGACTGGTGGCTGATCAGTCTCACCGTGAACCAAACTGCTCCTGTAAAGAACTAACGGCTGCCAGTCCTCACCTCTGCTTGAAGGCATACCCATTGTAATTCTCCTGTCCAAATAACTCAACCTGAAAATCAATTGTTTACAATAATCCGATGATAATATGTTATTAGTTAAGAACATATTAAGGCTTTAATAAAGACGTACACCATGCGTTTATCCTGCTTTAACAGTTTATTCGTGAATTCAGTCAATATTTCAAGGAATGGGAGGTTCGGTGGTGGCCCTGTCGGGTCTTCAACACAGTCTCCAGGCATGACAGCGAACAGGATTCCCTCTCTGTGCAGTACAGTTATTGCCTCCCGATTCCTTACAGCATCAAGACCAAAGGAAAGTGCAAACCTTTTGGCCAATTCCTAAAATCAAACAATGATGATATAAGCTTTTGTTAAGGTCTGCAGGTAGGTAATCTGAGTTTAGTTTACAGATTATTTTGGCCTGTCTATTCTTTTTTGTGTCAAGGTTTCTCTTCCAATTTGGTATGGGAGGGGTCATCCAAAAAAAGTTCTGCCATGAAAAATGTGTACTTTTAAGGGGGTGCAGGAACTAAAGTTTAAAAGTTATACATTTAAGTAATACCGTCGTGTAGATCCATTTGGAAAATATCCATACTTCACCTTCACACCTCCATTATTGGTGTACTATGCAGACACTAATTATTCTTACATGAGATAGCATCTGAACTGTACACAATAAACTTTATTTATTCTTTATTTCAGTTAGAGTAAATCAATATTTTATGACTCCAAGAAATAAAAATGCCAAGGTAAAGACAAAAGATCGTACAAACTAAATTAAATCCAATTTGCAACCAACAAAAGCAGCTTTGGAAGCAGAGAGATCACATCTTTGTCCATTGAGTAAGAAATGCAAGAAAAAAATGTAACCATTTCGAACCAGCTTGGCCAAATTGATCAGCAACAATGACAAATTTCACGGTGTCTTTTTCCAAAAACCTCTATATTGGTGCAGCCACAAGATATCATCACAACTCTGTCTATAATGGATGTAGACGATTCAGAGGAGTCAACAAATATAAATATTTCATATGCTAACATCAATATAGGTAATATGGACCTGTCAATATCAACAAGTTAATCACTCGTATGGCGCGTATGAGGATTATATTGTGTAAAACCCTTCCTCAACTATGAATTTTGTATGGCTTGTGGTGTCTGCAATAGAAATTGGTTTCAAAAAGATCTTCAATTGGTGAAGAATAAGCATTATGCAGTATTAAGAAATGCTTTCTACACCTGCGGTGGTGAATATGGAGTAGACGTTTTAGTTTAAAGTTTTAGCTTCGGCAAGATACCGTCAAAAAAAAAAAAAAAAAAAAAAAAAACTCCAGTAGATATACAACTCCTAAGCCCTCAATTGTAATTACTTTTTAATAATCAGTAGTAAGATAAAGAACCGTAGACACATGAAAGATTAAAACAACAAGGATAGACAGTCCAAAATTTTCAGAATCAACCCAGTAACAGATTAATGGGATCTGCTAGATTGTAATGGAGGGAAAATAATTACTTTAAGGCTTGTGAAATCTTCTATGGTCCTTGAAAGACGTATACCCCTCATTCCTTGCTGGAGCTCTTTAAACAGGGACGTTAATGCTGCCATCATAGTTCTGGCACAATTCACTTTGTTGATTTCCCTTGCTTTTCCAACCGTTGTTTTGATTATATCGCCATAATCGTTATAAGACTGCAAAAGCATTTTTGACATTATGTACATATATTTTTTTATTATTTAACAATTGTATTTTACTTTAACATAGTGTTTAAAAACATCAGCAGCACATGATGTAGGCAGAATACTATATACAATTAATTTACAATAAGATGCTAGGAAGTTTCGTCTTTTGTGTAGTTCGGCAATTTTTGAATGTTCATCTAATTCTTCTGTAAAAAGATGATTAATTATTAACTGATTTTTAAATGTTATGCAAATTTACTTACCATCTTCTTCATACGTGAAAACGTTATTTTGAATAAAATCGATCAGCATATTTTGAAAATCTTTATCCGGCTCATAAACAAGCCCGCCTAAAGCAGGGTGGTTATTTGAGTAAAGCTGATTGCAAAATACAACCATCAAGTCACAAACAACCAAATAGGCCTGAAATAAGAAAAAAAAAGAACAATGAAAGTTGTCACAATTAATAAAAATTAACAATAAAACATACTTCTTCTTTGTATATTTGACTGTGTTGTTGGACCAACATCATTTTCATAATGTCCATAAATAAAACCAATCTGAAAAAAAGTTTTAAACTCGTAACGTAAAAGTTGTAACGTGAATATTTATAAAAATAGTAATATTACTAATTTATGTAAGCCAAATCTACACATGTACATACAGAGTAGTTTCTACTTTTCATAATCTACCAGCAATTTCAGCTTTTATCATTTACAATATAATGCTGGTGGGCCATGAGAATCATCTGCCATGGGTCTTGGCAGTCCAGGCCAGATGGTTTTATCTAACTTAATCAACAGCTAAGTTATTTTCTCAATCCAAACCCATTCAGACTCTCAACCCACTTTTATTTATTTATTTTTTTAAATTATTTTTTGGGGGGAGCCCATATTTGTATGTTGGGTTTGAATGCAGATCTACTGAATTCAAATCTGGGCCTTAAAATTACAGTGTTGAGCACCATGATAATACCTACACCATTGCAGCCACCGACGCTCGCTTCTATCTTATTTACGTGGAGTCAATATTCCCCTGCTGGCCCTTTCAGACTACACATTCATGCTAATAAATAAATTCACACTCACTAGGGACACAAAACTATCAGTACTGTACACAATAAACAGCCTTGTTTCTTTCAAGAATCGAAATAAGAGGACCCAGATACTTGTTGCTGCGCTCAAGCACAATTCTCGTATCATGTGGCATTGGTTGGAAAGGCCCGTTCATTTAAGAGCATTTCTCTGCCTGCCAGACACATAAGTGAGTTTCAGCCCAAAAGTAAGTGTCAATGTGTCAACCTCATATTGAACATTCGTGAATGGCTTGAATGAAAGAAAAAATGGCCTTTCTTGCCACTGATGAACTGTGCACTTGATTCGCCAAAGCTTCTCTGTTGATCTAGCACACCGACGCTGTCACTTCCTTTTAATCTGATTTTTATTGCATTTTTAGTGCCAGGAAGCTGGATTGTGGTGGTCAAGGCTAGAGGTTGGGACGATCTGGCCTTAGCCATCTCATTCACCTTTTCATTACCCTCCAGTCCTAAGTGCCCATGTACCCAAACAACAATCACTGTTTTGCCAGCATGTTCCAGTTTGTGACATCTCTCCAACAAGAGCGCATTGAGAGGGTCGACAAAGGGCCTGTCAAGAACAGCAATATCGTGGTAAGCAAAGTCATCACCGTATCAACATATTGCTACTTGAAAACTAAAAAAGTAATGTTGTGAGTCAATGTGTAATTATAACCCGCCTAACCACTGTGCTGAAATAAGTATAGGTCAACATCAGTAATATAAAAGAATTTTATGTTAATTTATATTTAGATAAGAAAAACAAAAAAGCTATCAATAATAGATCAAGCCTTGAATAAACCATTTCTTCAAAAGTGTATTTAAAAATACCTTGATTTGGTTTCAACAATATGATCGTCTGTCGGTCCACCTGCTTCCAGTATTTCTTCTATATGGTGAAGATCCCATAAGACTGCAAAGTAGCACGCTGATATTGAATACTTCACAGCCTAGATGGAGGACAAGGGAAATGATTAAAAATAACAAAGGGGAAACAATTGCATATATTTAGACTTACTTCTTCCGGCAGAGAAGTCACCCCATCTTTGGCTTCTTCGACATCTTTGAACAAGGAAGACCATATCGACCAGTTGCCAAGGTTGTGGCAGGAGTAGAATATCGATACTTTCTTTAAACTATTTACAACATTGTAAGTCTCATCGTCATCAGGTGTTTCCTCCTAAAATTGTTATTTGACTTTTTTAATTAAGACTAGAAATTTAATAAAAATAAAATAAAAAACCTAACCCCTTCAATGAGCGAATTCCATTCATCCATGGCTTCTTTATACTTATTTACAACTGAATCTATCAATGTGCTCCTTTGAACATCACATCTTGTATATATAGCAAATCCTTCCGAACATAAAAATTCAAGGGTTTTAGCACATGTTTCAAGAACATCTGTATCGTGATGTTTTTCCGTGATTGTTTGAATTTTTTTAAGTAATAGATCTAAACTCTAGAAGAAGAAAAAAATGCATTCAGTTATGATTCAATAATCGCAAATTAAAAATGCCTTACAGCTTCTTGTCTTGAAGATGTGTAAATTTCAAGATCGAAATGCTGTGGTATGCTTAAAAGATTTGTCAATTTGTCTGGATCAGCACTGAACTTGTCCAAAAGCTGTGGTAACACAGCAATAAAATGCTCTGTTAATTTTTGTTTGTCATCTTGCACTTGCTTTAATTCTTTTATTGATGGCATCTAAAAATTTTCATTGTCATCCCACTTAATCATTATTTTCATTATTTTTCCTAGACTACCTTTCTATTAGGCCCTCTACCAACTGGTGCATCACCTGTTGATGCTTGTTTTACACAGCAAACCATTATTTCAATTAACGAAGTCTCTTGACGATCATCTAAAGGCTCTTCGTTAGGGCCAGGTTCTTCAATGAGCAAATCAGTCATGCATTCCCAGTCCTTCATCATAGCGTTACTTTCTATGAGCGAATCCACCAGGTACGCACCATGCTCGTGCAGCTAAAATCCATATTTTTGAAAACTGCTGTATGACTAAATTAACTTCTTTACCTCTGATTCGATGAAAAATTGAACAAGATCTCTAATCAGTGGAGTATTCGGCAATCTTTTCTTTCCCCTTTTGGTCCTTTGCACTGAAGCAACCTCTTCTGGAACGAACAGCCTTTCATTTAAGAATTCACCAGCAGCTTGTGCAACAGCTCGGTGCGACGAGTAAACAAGTTCATAAACATGCTCACAGTCCTTATCAGTAAGAATATCTCTGTGGTGTCTGCGAAAAAATTTTTTTAGTTATTTTGTTTGCTGTTACTGAAATTTTATATATTTACTTGAGAATGCTGATAACGAGGCGAACTGCCTGGACAGCAACATCGTACTCTTTGTCAAGTGTCATGGAAACTATCCTGTCTTTGAACTTGCTTGTAAATAGCTCAAGTTTTCCCTTAAGTTCTTCTGATGCGTACAATGGTTGTAGAGCCTAAAAACATATTTTTTACTAATTCATCTGTAAGTTCAATGTTATTTTGTTTATTACTATTTGTACAAAATATACTTTGAACAAATAGTATAATTATATTCAAATCTGACACCGGAGGCAGTGGGGAGAGAAAGCAAATTAAAAGAAAAAAAAAGAGAAAGCAAAGCCACACATTGCTGCTGTTAGAACTTTTAACTAGTTGGGAGGATCACATACCATCATAGTTGATCGCATGAAGGGTGGGATGTCGATGAAAGAGTTTGGGCTGGTGGGTTAAGGTGGAGGGATAATTTACAGAAAATACTCTTGTATTTCTTAACAAATGGATTTTTAGATTTTTTTATGGACAATTTGATTGTAAATTTGATGATGGTAGGTAGCACTGTCGTTATGACAGAGAACTTAGGTTTGAAAGGTTTGGATTTGTTAGATATTGAAGAATTTGATTGTATTTAACTCTGTAAGTACAAATCGGTCTGATGAGTGTTTTACAAACAGGTAATTTATGGGTTATTTTATGTATCCTAAGGTCGCGATTAGGGTCCTATTACGCGTCTGTCCATATTTTTGTTCATAAACTCATCACCACTGTAATTGATTCTTAATAAAGTAAAAGTAGTAAAATTACATGAATCAGAACTCCAAAAAATAGAGGATATCTAGTATTATTGCCAGTTTTTCTTGAAAAAAATTCAACTGAAAACATTTACATCTAGGATTGCATGCAATAAAAAAATACAAATACGAATTAGACATCCTATGTTTGATATATTCTAAAGATTGTACAGATGTTCAATTAAATGGGCCACTTTTGACTATAATTGAGATTTTTTTGATTTTTTAGCATCTACATACCTTTCACAACACACAACAAGTATTAAGAAGAAAAATCACTTTATTCTGGGACTGGTGTCCCCTAAGAATAATTTACATGAGATACAATAAATAACCTTCTATGATGTCACATAATTAAAAAAAAAAAAAAAAAAAAAAAAAAAAAAAAAAAAAAAAGATGGATATAAATTGTGGAACAATGAATGCTAGTAAGGCGGGCCAGAAGAGAAAATTAACAAAAACAAAAATAATAAATGCTACCGTGAGGTCTCTGCTTAGAGGGAGAGGAGGTGATTATAAAGATGGGATTTAAAGGAGGAAAAGGAGGCAGCGTGATGAATAGAAAGAGGAAGGGAGTTCCAGAGTTTAGGGGCTCGGGTCAGAAAGGATCTTTCGAAAGTATGGGTTGTATGTTGCGGAAGGATAAGGTCGATTGGGGATGAGCGGGACTTACGGGAATGATGTGAGGAGTTGAATTGAAGGGATTGGATGATGTTAGGAGGACGACGAGTGTGGATGGACTGGAAGAGAAAGCAGCCTAGGAAATACTAAGCACGGAAGGAGGGGAATAGCCAGTAAAATTGGAAATACAACCCCGACACCCGGGATCCACGAGGGGTGCCGTATACAAATCTTACGCAACAATTGAAAATACGCTTCAATCGTGCGTTCTCCCTGTCTGAGAGGCCACCGTATGCCAAACAGCTGTAATCGAAGAATGGAAGTATAAGGGAAGATACAAGGAGTTTGCGGGTGGAGAAAGGTAAGAGAAGCCAGGACCGACGGAACAGGCTGAGGGAGGCGCGATGGAATGGCGGAAAATTTGGGAAATGTGAGAATGCCAGGAAAGGTTTTGATCAATGACTACTCCTAGGTATTAAGCACACAAAAATAAAAGTTTGCTAAAGTATCTATAAATATACTGTGAAATCAAATTGGCAAAAAAAATGTTCACAGTTTAAGAGTTGTTGCATACTTGAAGCAGACCTCAGACATCATCGGTTCAAGGCCGCCTCCCAACAAACAGGTGACTCAAGAGCTCTCTTTTTGACTAGGCTTGGAGAAGAACAGAACTGCATTTTGAACTTTTGAATAATTTGCTTCTTTTTTTGGTTTTATATGTAAGCGGTAGTAAGGCTATTTTTTCATAATTTATATTCTGAAATTTATGTTTTCTTTTCAATAAAAATCAGGTTGTTATGTGCGACATGCTTCTATTTTCTTTTTGACCTTTCGCTCATTTTTGCCAAACTTTCCTTCAACACCTCCTGTGTTTTTATTGTAACAAGACAATGAGATGGATAATAAAGAAAAAATTATTTTCACAATGGTGGTATAAAAGGGGGGGGCTGCTTGAAACGCAGGAGCCTACTTGAAAGCTGGGTGTCAACAGTGGAAGGTCAAAAAAAGCCCGGATATTAAAAGAAGCAGAGGACAGGACAGCAAGATGGGCAGCTCAAGCAGCAATCGAAAGGAGAGGAGCTGGCTGGCAAGTACAGGTAAGGAATGGGGAGGACATGAGTTTGTGCAAGAAAAAAATTATTTTACAGACTATCTGAATGATTTTTTTATCAATTCACAAGACTCCAGAGGATCCCGAGCATCAAGTGCGATGGTGAAAATCAGACCAAACATTTAGAGTTTTATTTAATTTAGAAAGTTTATTATTATTATTATTATGTGAATTGGCCAAGAGATTTAAGTTTTTTAACACTAGTTTCTGTTTATTTTATTTTGCCTCTTGAATGTTTATTCAAGTCTTATCATTTTGGTGCTGTCCACCAGACTGGCTATTTCATAAGGAAATATTTTTATTAGTATTGTTACATAGCTATTTATTAGTACGCCCGAACTTTTTCACTGGTTACCAACACCCTAAACTTAGGTTGGTTGCCACAGATCCTGTGGCACTAATTCAAAGAAAGTCTTTTAAATAATATTCGATTAACAAAAATTTTTTCTCCTACCTGCAGGCACTTTAATCGGACTTCTCCGATTTTGTCATGAAGGGTCCAACCTATATATTTGAGATAAGAGTCATCCAGGAAATTCTGATGAAATTTCTTCATCCATACACCTATTTCGGCCATACAAATGGCTCTTATTTCAGGCAAAGTATCCCTGGAAAGAAATTAAATACAACTGAGATAAATTATTAACAAATATTAATTCCATCTATCATTAAACTGAACTAAATTGCTACATATATTATAAATTCTGTAGTGCAAAGAATTTTAGTACCAAATTAAAATACAACCAACCTAGACTAGAGTCTAGTCATGAAAAAGTGTAAGTATTAGGACAGCTGAGATTCCAAAATTACCTATATCTATGCACAAAAACTGATTTGAACATGTAAGTTAACATGTTCTTGATTTCATCCATGTTCTCTTCCAATTCTTGACGTTTGATTAAAAGTGACTCCAAACGATCACTTGCACGCTTGTCTCTAGCTTTCTGCCTTTCTGATTCATACTGACGCTGAGTATTATCCAAATTTATTGATACGACAAGTGCAACATCGACGAGTGCTGTCATTAGTTTCATTGCTGAAATAAGTCGATATTCAATTATTAGCTAGTTTTCTTAGCTATTTGTTAATTTTCTTTTTAACTGTGTTAATTTTAAAAAACTTACCGGCAAGTGTAGCCGTGTGCCTAAAAGCCCTTACTTGAGAATCGGAAAGACCGGTCAGAAGGGAAATTATATTGTCCATGAGATACTGGTCGTATATTATTGAATATTGGCACTGTTTCACCAACTGGGCGACAAAGTCACAGAAATTTGTTCGGAATTTTTTCCAAAGTTGGCCGGACATTATAAGAGGGTACTCTCCACTCTCTTCATCGAACTCTTCAGTCATCTTCCTGATTATAGCTGCATGCTCCATGTTTGTGGCCATTGCTTGCGTTATTTTACCTTTACACCCAGAGGCGTTTATAAAAAACTGCATAAGGGCGAGTAATGCAGAATCACGGTTCACTTTGTAAGCTTCAATCCAATCGTCAACAACAACCTAAAAATACAATATTTATATTGTGTGAATTATATGCAATGGGAGAAACAATCCTATTAATTACCTGAAGAGTCATACGAGCTTGCTTAATAATCTGATATAAAGTGCTATCTTCGTCATTTTCATTATAATTTTTACGATGAGGCCCTCGTTTCGGCCTACCCACTCTTCCATCCTCGCCAGCTAATTTTTTCGGAGTCGTTGTAACAACAGGAGGAGGTGGTGGTTGATTCGCATCTAAATTTTTTCAATTAATTTCATGTCAAAAATTGTCAAAAGAGAAAACCTTACTTCTGAGACGGGATCTTGTAATGCGACCGCTGATGGGGGCTGGAGAGTCTTCAAACACACCATGACTGTCAGTAGGCTCGTAAGTTGTATCTTCATCACCACCACTACTGTTAGGGGCTTCATAGCTAGGATGACTCAGAGGTGTTTGGTGTCCACTTTCATAGTTGTCATTATACAAGTCATTCATCCTAAATGAAACAGAACTATTTTAAAGTCAATGTTACAAAAGTTATGTTATTATGATTTACCTGTTATGAACAGGTGTGCCAGGATCATTATTATATCCTAAATATGGCGTGTAGCTTTCACCGATATCATGTGGTTCACCAGGGGTCATAGGAGTCATTGGGTTTGTCGTATCATATTCAGGAGGTGGTGGTTCATCCATCCGGATCCTCTTACCAATACTTCTGTGCATCATCTTGCTGCTGTAACAATATATTTTTTGTGAAATGTAAATGTTCCTTCAATCAAATGATTAAAAAACAACATCATTTGGCTGGTATAACAACTTTCAAAAATATGACTTCAGTGTCATATATTTCAGGGTTGGAACACAAACTTAACAATTTAAATTATCTGAAGCTTCAATACTTAAAAAAATTGTTTAAATTTAACAAACTCTAAAAATAAAAACAAAAATACAAGTAGGAAAGGAAAAGCAGTAATAAGCAAATATATTCAAAAATAGTTTCCATCATTCATAAGAATATTCTTTTTTCTGCCTAATTCGAGTTTATTCAAGTATTTGCAAATGTGAGATGTTACAAAAGAAACTGGCTTCTTTCACCATCAATACCATAGCAGGGAGCCACAGTAGCTGAGTGCTTAGCATGAGAGACTCTTGGCTCTTAGTACCCCGCAGTCATGGGTTCAATTCACACTATTGCCTCTGGCCTTTTTTTCTCACGACATCCTTCCCTCCAAAAATGGATACGCATAATTGTCTGTCATTGGCTAATATGCATAGAACATAAAGCCATTTAAAAAAGCAGCAATACTACAGCATGATGGGTCCTTCTGCCATCATTTGTATTTTATGCCAAAAGCATTTTTCTATTCAATTTGAGGAGGACAATTCAAAAATGTAAACAATCAACAAAACTACTGTGACTGACTTTGAGAAGTGTGGGGCCTAAGTATATAGGCAATTGATATCAAGCAAATCCAGACATGAAAGATTCACCAAATGCCGAGCAAAGGTTTGCTGAATCCCTACTAGTGAGGATGGGTAATCAGTTACTCACCGAGCGACAATATTCAGCGCTTGCCTTGTCGGTTTCCTTGTCCACTTCGAAATGCACAAATATTCATGAAGTAGCCGAACTCAAAGAATCAGGAATCAACTGTACTGTATGGATATCAACTTTAATCATCAATCAACAGTAAGTTTATATTTATATTTACTTTTATTTATTTTTCAATAATAACCTATTCTTAACTAGTATAGATTTATTAATGAAAGAACAACATAATATTGTTTCTGTTAGAAATGGAATGGTGTCTTGGGATCACTTTTCTTGTCTGTTTCAAACTGTATCGTGAAGTAACCAAACTCAAAGTATCCACATACTCATACCCAGGAACTGTACTACTACTATACTATATCAACTGTAATCGTAAATCAACTGTAGTTTATACTTATATTTACTTTTATTTATTTTTCAATGAGAAACTATTCCTAAGTAGTTTCTACGTTTTGAGCTAACCTAGCATTGTTTATGTCGATTAGGAACGGATGTAAGAACTTGAAATTCCTCAATATGTACCAAGCTGAACCAATAATTTGGAACACTCTCTTCCGAATTAAAGAAAAAAAAAAAAATTCAGAATGAGGTTTTCCACATATGGAACTGAATCATAAGTAAGATGGAGCAACAGTACACTGAGACTGCATTCAGCGGATACCGCATGTCTGGAGCCACCTTAAGGTAACCAGGTGCCAAGTGAGACACCTTAAGTTTAGAAAAATGCAAAAATCCCATCTAACTGACCTAAACACTCACAATTAATACTTTTCCCAGTGTTTGTAATTTGAAAAAAAAAGTTTAGTCAAAAGCAGTTTTGTATTAAGTTTCAGAAGATTCATTTCAATGATGTGAACTATCCACACAACTGGATTTGATGATTTGGTGTGGCCACTAAGCATCTAGGCACATGGTACCAGGCGAATCATTCAGTAAAACTAGTACCAAGGAAGATACCCTCAGTATGGCATTAGGGTGAAGACGGAAAAAAGCATAAACACATCTACCAGACCAAAACAATCCAAAACGACCAAATGAAACTTTTAAATAAAGAATGTCACTATATGTAAAACTAATTAGGAAACACAAAGTAAGGAAAGTTTAAAAGAGTAAATTATATAGGATTTTTAAGCATTTTCGAATTCTCTATTTCATTTATTTATGGCGTTATTAAAAAATTAAGAACAATCAAAAATTGTTGATACAGGTTCAATATAGTCTACTTTTTAAAAGAGCAAGTAGATATTTTAATTTTGCCCGAGTGCATTTAAACATAATTATTATGTTTAATTATATGTGTATGTTTATTTATATGTGTTGGCTTACCTCTTATTAATTAATTGAGCACAGTGTTTTTTAAATTAATTATCCACCTTTCTCACGAAGCCGTTTGATAACCTAGTAATAATCGTTAATTAATCCATCGTAAAGAAATAGTTCCATTTCTTGAAATCCAGTATAAAATCATTCTCATTTTTTATTAAGTCTGTAAAAACTGATTACAATAAGAATTTCTTTTGATAAACAAAATCAAATTGTCGAACGCTATGGATTTGTCAACAAACAAGCCGAACTGAGGCAAGTTAACAGGAATTGTAAAGTAGGGAGTAAGTATCGATACACTGTACATACATCATAGTAAGTATATATGAAAATGGTACACTAGTTTTATTTTTTTGGCATAATTATACTTTTATTAATTGATTTTCCTCTGGCAGGCTAACATTTATTATTTTATTTTTAGTTTCTGGTGGATTTAGGCTTAAAAAGTTTATTTTATCGATTTATCGATGTTTCAACCGGTGAAAGTACAGTAGAAAAGCAGACTCCAAACACTTGGCGGCCGAGTACGAACAACTAACAACTCCACCTACCAATTTATTAATAATAATTTCATATTTACAAATGGACAATGTTGTCCTGGAAGAGAAATGGACAATAAGAAGAAAACGAAAGAAATCAAAAGCACTCAGCCTTATTTAAAAAGTTTACGAGATATTTAATTTTGTCAACATTTGATATAAATTTGATAGAATAACAGACACATTTATTATTATTACAAAAGTGAAATGATATATTTATTTTACGGCTTCCTAATAACAAATTTATACATCAAAAATACAAATGTAGTATTAATCGGGGTATGTATTAAGCATTTAACTAACGTAATTGGAGTTTTAAATATTCTACCATTGCTAATAAGTACATTCAGCCCAACACGCAAAGAAACAGAAAACAAAAAATTTGAATTTTTAACGTTTTGAAGATGTTTTACATTTCTGCTATCAATAAAGCCATTTAAATACCAAATATAACATCTTATGTGTAATCAAATGTATTTTTGAAAAAAACTAAAAAAGCTGATTACGTCATAAAAATAACTGTCTTATCCATGGCGCTTGTGTATAAAAAGAAACTGAGTAAAAGATTCAAGAATTTTGTTTTGTTTTTAAAAAATCTTTATAAATAAAAAATTATTACATATGTCAGGAATGACTCTGAAATATAATGATAAAGGAATGATAATAATGGCATTGACATTGTTTTAAATTTTAAAGTCGGATGAACCGTTTTGTAACCTCGCCGTGATATTATTGAGTACTGTTAACGAACGAGTTCCAAGTGAAAATCTGTGAAAAATGCTGAGATCCGGTTTCACTCGGCTTGTCCAGCCCGGCTTTCTCACCTCAGCCCCTGTCCAGAGGTATTTTTCAAAAAACCCCAACATAGGAAACATGGTGAAAAGTAATAAAGTCGTCGTCTTCATGAAAGGAATCCCGGATGAGCCGAAATGCGGCTTTAGTAATGTCGTCGTGCAGATCATGAAGATGCACGGGGTCAACTATGATGCTCATGATGTCCTCGCAGACGACACCATCAGAAACGGTAATCACTGATGGCTTTTTAAATAAATTAACCGTCAGGCGTGAACTCTGTATTCCCAGCTACTATCATCCTGTTTTTTTCTTTTTTTAGTTTAAGGACATTGTAAAAGAGGTCGTGACGTCAGCCACTTAATCACTCTCATCAAATTTAGTAGATGTAGGTCTGTTAATCAGTAATATACTGCGTCCTTTAAGAACTATTGTATCCCTGTTCTGTGCCTACAGCACACCGGTGAATCCTATTTCATCAAGCAATTTGAATAGTAGGCCCTGTTTCAGTTGTTGAATTCCTTCTACAGTCACATTGTACATCCCAAAACAGTCCTCCACCAGGCAAGTAGCACCACAGTTTGTTAATGTATATTGGTGCCTCTCTGTCTTTGCAGAATCTGCATGTGCTCTCTTGGATTTACCAATTTTCTGAAATGTCCTTTTAGTTTGCAGTGTCCTGTCAGGCTCTGTTCCTCCTATGCCACTGTGGAGACGGCTTAATGAGAATGAGCTCATGCAGGTATCGACACGTTGGATCATTTTGGAATTCGTATTCTGTATGGCAGAGCATGCACATGTGAATCATGGAATCAAACACAGAAACATTATTTCACTTGTCCAAGAGAGACCTGTGTGAATCTCCTTGGTAGGGTTGTACCGACGAGCTGTTCTTGATTCCTGCAAATGTCCAACAAGATATTCAAGGAAGTGGCTTAAGGAGGTGATTTATTCAAGCTGGTACTCAAGTTTGCACTTGCTGCTTATGATAGACTCTTGGCTCATAGACCCTGTGATTGGGGTTTGACTCCCACCCTTCCTCCATTAGTACAATAGTCAAATACATCTTGGCTAAGGTGCTATGGTGGATAAGGCCATACAAAAAGTTTGTGAAATAACCAAACTACAAGTTCTTCACGCTAAAAGTGCCATGAAGAAATTAAACAAAAACACTGAGGAGCCCAAACACAAGAAATTGGTTAAAAAGAGGTCTTTATAGAAGATCTGGTATTATAAGAGAAGACTTACTTAGTTACAGTCATCCACATATAAAATTTATTATTATAAATTGCAGAACAGGGAGATAATATGCTCTTACTGAGTTTTTAGTGCAGGTATTCAGAGTTTACGACCTGTTAAAAACTTTACAACACATATTATGTGTGAAATGTACAAATATGAACCACTTTTACAGTAGCTCATTTATGACATTTTCTTTGTTTTGCAGCTGTGAAGGAGTACTCAAACTGGCCTACTATCCCACAAGTTTTCATCAACGGTGAATTCGTCGGTGGCTGTGATATATTAATGCAGATGCACAAAAATGGCGATTTAATAGAGGAACTCCAAAAAGTGGGTATAAAGTCAGCCCTTCTGAAAGCGGAAGAGGAAAAAAAATAGTTGATCATGTCTCATTTTTTCCACCGAATTTTGTTTTAAGTTATTGTAAATATAATTAGCAATAAGAGTTAATAATGTACATTTTTAAAATATAAATTGTTTAATGTTTTATGGTCTTTATTTTTTTCTTATTTACCTACTATCTTAATTTGTTTTTTCGATATAAATTTCATTATTTAAATAGTTAATTCACATATATTTATTGATTGTAAACGAATATAAGGTTATAAAATGCTGACTTCGGTTTGGAAGAGACCCAACTTAAAAAAAAAAAACAAAAAAAAAAAAAAAACTATTAAATAAAAATTGTTTAAAAAATAAAAACTCCGGATTGTGATGATATCATTGAAAGCTTATCAATAAAACCATTTGTTCTACAAAATAATCCTTTCAACTTCTATACTTCGTTATAAAAATGGCATATTTTTTCCCATTTGTTTCCCTGTTTGGATATTTCATGTCCAGAGGATATGTTTGAACTTGTTTATTTAGATGTCATGAGATGCAGTTTGTAATCAAGCAGCTTTAAGTTTGCAAAAACAATCAATTGTCAATACTTGTTGTGTCAATACAAAATAGGTTAGTGGACAAGCAACAAATGTATTGATTTTGTATAAAATGGTTGAAATTTGTTCATTTTATGTACATTATTTACAAAGATTTATGAAGGTCAAATTAATGTAATATGCTCAAAATGGTTATTTAAAAAAAATAATAAAAATATTGAGATGGAAATTCCCATTCTTATAATTCCGAAAGGAACAAGCAGCAGATCCAGTTTTCCTTATTTATTCATTTCTTTACAAGGCACAACAGATTTTTGTTTTATCATCCAATTTTTAGATTAATATCATATTTTTATTAAGTCAGGATTAAGGTGTTGATTAACAAAGTTGTTACAATTTAATGCAGAGTTATTTTGGTTTGCTTACAAGCTAATCCGTATCATGCCCTGGTGTATGCTGTAGTTATTCTATGCATGCAGTAGAAAAAGGAAATTATTATTAATAAGTCGACTTTTATGTTCAAATTTTATTATATAGTTAGCTATTTACAACACATAGTTATGAATATGTTTTAATATCACGTAAAATACACAAGTTTTTTCCAATTTTTATCATATCTTTTTATAAATCAACATAGACAAGCAATCGTAATATATACATATACATATGTTTTTTCTTTAAATTTATTAATTAGCATTTTACTTTCTATATTTGATTAAAACTACTATTATCTTTTCAGATAGAAGAGAAATTGAAACATTATTTCTAACTGACATTCATTAATAATGCTTTTTTCTTATTTATATTTAATGATACATTCATTTGAAGGAGAATCGATAATACAAATAATTTTACAAATTTTATCGTGAAGGAGAAAAGTTTGTTCTATTTTCATTTTGGATTGAATAATCGCATTTGAATCACAAGTTATTTACATGTTTAAATTTATATTATCAATAAAATCAATACAGCACTTAACCCATATTAGAAATAAAAAAATTCTTTATTATTTCCAGATGCAATTTATTCAACTGTAATTCAATAGGACTTATAATCAATATTTATCAGTCACAGGTCACAAAAATTTGATTGTTAATTATGATACCAATAAGTTAACAGATTTTTATGAACAAAATTTCACTTTGACAATACAAATTTTTTATAAGTGATGCATAAATATAAATTTATAAACAAAGAAAGAAGCAAATTAAATCTTGTAATACATTTATTTAATTTGCGAGGAAATTTTTTTTAAATATTTAATATTCCCTTGAAAATAAAATAGTTAATTTTTAATTCACGGCATTCAGTTGGATTAGCTCGCTTCAATTTTCAGTTGCTATTCTTTTACACTTTGAATGTTAAGTCAGACCAACTGGGTGCTGAAAGCCAGAAAATAAAATCCAACTTTGCAAGTATTGATATTTTCAATACAAGCTCTATTTATATGAAGTTATAAACACTTCAAAATTTCTAAATACTTAAGAAGTATGCGATTTTCAAAATTTCTGACTTGGAATCATGATCTACCAAAACTTACATTCAAATAATGTAAATAATTTTTTTTTTTAATTTGCATTCCATCCTGGACTGAGAAGTAAAAATAAGATTGCAAACTTTTGTCAATTTTTTTTAAAGCAGTACAGTACATGGCCAATAATGTAGTCCTTCCATTCTTCGCGTTACACTTGTAATGTATGTACAAAGTTAAAAATACTTTCAAATACCTCACAAAATGTTTATTGACTATGATTATTATTTACATTTTAAGACAAACTAAAAATAACTTGGTAACAAAAAGAAATGGCTATCGTAAAAAGAAATAACCTTTGCAAAACCGAACTAGTCAATTTACCAAAATTTCACCACCTGGTGAATTCGTTGTGTGTAACGATTTGAAAACAACAAAGAAAATTATTTGATTAGCAAAAAACAGGAACAATTTCTCCTTGGCAATGGAATAAATATATTTACAAATAAAGCACGGCCTGAAACAATAAAAACACGGAACGTAATCAGGAACAGAAACTTTTCAAAAGGATTTCCCTAACATTGCTTAAAAACTAAATCTTTTCAAATCTGAAACTATTATTGTAATAAAAAACATGCAATATTGGTTGCTAGTTCAAAATATTTTCTCATTTAATTTGTTTTTACATGTCCGCTCATAACATTTCTTTTCTTAAAAAAAACAAAAAAACAATTAATTAAAAAAATAATTTAAAGTGCTTTACAATATAGACAACTAACATTTATTATAGGGTGTTGATTTGATTAAATAAATTCAAACAAGATCAAACGTTATTATGTTTTCTAGGCTAAAATCTGTATATTTATAAGTAAATATCAGGAACCGGCGATTCTTTGTTTATATATTGGTTTATGTAAAACACATTCTTATCCATATAAGTCATAAAAATTATTCTTAATCTGGAACGGTCTTAATTTGACGACCCATTTTTTGATGAACGATCTGAAGCCAAGCAACAACACTACGTCTGGTACTGTAGCATGGGGGCAGCTAGATTTGGATGGTGTGTTGTGTTCATACGAAGAGCTGATAAACTCTTGTTGTACCATTCGTCGTCTGCAGTCATTCCTGAAAATAAGAATATGTTATAATGAAATAAGAATGTTGTTCTAGCAATTGAAAATTATTATTTAAAAAAATATACATATACAACATGATCATTAGCATATTTTACACTATGAGCTCTCAATTCATTCAGTAAGTTTTTAGTGTTTACTGTTAGTTATACAAATAAAACAATTTAAAAATTGATTGATTTCTTTCAAATTGGACAACACATTCTATGAAATGAGTTAGAACCAATTAGTTGTTCACTAATGTTATGTGCTTCCAACAAGAAAATGAGACTGATGATGGGAGGCTGATGACCCCAAAATCAACATCAATAAAAAGAAAATACGTTTGATGGTTGTCTAATTCCTGAAAAGAAACACAAGAAAGATAAAAATCAACAACAGGAAAAAAAGAGTAAAAAAAGATTTGTTTGTTTAAAATTCATTTTAAATCGTCGATGTTCGACCTCAGTTTTAAGATTGGCCATTAATGGCTATTGATACATCACTATTAAAATGAGCTCCATTGGGTTCTTTCTGATAAAACCCCATTTTACTTTTGCATTCTGTCCTCAAAACTCTGACCTTTTGTATCTTTAATGGTAGGAAAGAAAATGAGATTGCTTCAGGCCTGTATACTCGTCAGGATAACAGAACAACCCTGGATATTTGTTGAATGCTAGTATAGGACTTTATGTTAGCACTCCTCCAATTGCATTTTCTTCCCTATCAAAATTGACTCCTTAGCTTTAGCAATCAGGAGAAAGTGTCTTGTAGCAAGGATGCGGTTTCTGCGTGGCTAGTTCTTGTGATAGGAGCTGGCAGGTTCACACTAATTTTCTTTACATTCACTTACAATTAATACAGCATAAAGCCACAGCAATGGTTGAATTTGTTCTACGGTTTCATTGTACAACAAATGTGTTTTTCCTGCTTCCTTTGATGCATTATTTCTTTCCTTCTGATACTCGCTGCTGCGCTCTACCCCCAAGTCTAAACAGTTTAGGGTCACCGAAAGACTCAATCGACCGCGATGTTCGACGGCTAAAGATGATTTCTCTTACCGCACTACGGAACCGTCATATAACTTAGGTTTGACTATTCTCAAATCAGTATCTCTCTTAGACATTCGAACATGGATCTGTTCTCTTCACAGAGTCTTTGGTTCACTCTTCTTTGGTGTGTCAGATGACCGGGTCCGGGTATGGAGAAGACCTGGTGACCGTTGTGCTTCATGTGGCATGAGTGTCTCACGCCATTGATCATGTACACTGGACAGCTTCGAGTTAATGCTTGATAATGCTCGACTACATATAGCTCGAGTTGTTTTTGTATTGCTTGGAGGATGTAGGGATTACCATAGTGAATTGGGCAGCACGTTCTCCTAAGATGAATGCTGGAGGACACTTATTGGATACGATAAAGAGACATCGTTCGCTATCTCCAAGTTTTGAACGACTTCAATGGGAATCTGGGATTCTGTTTTACAAGACAAAGTCCAATCGCTTATTTATTCGACCCCTAGGAGACTTAAGGCCCTCCGTGAGGCCAGGGGTTGTTATATCTTTCTAAATACAAAACATCCTTGTTATTAGAAACCAACTAAAAATAATACAGACCTGGCAGGGTAAAAAGTTAGTAAGGTTGTTTACGAGATAAAATGTAAAAGATCCGCCAATCCTCGCTGTTATTTGTTATGTGCTATTGTTACGAATGTCACTACTTATTAAAAAATGATTTCGCTTGGGAGTTAACGTCGGTTTCTACGTTCTACTATCGGGCATCAATAATTATCGATATTTAGAAGATTTCCACAGATTCCTTTTGAAATTCGACCCCATGTTAGACGGATGAATCAAAGCGATAGCTCAAGTTTTAATGAGTAGTCAGCGTTGAATATTTGAGGAGTGGCATACAAGGAACGGAGCAGGGCGAAGATGAGAAGTCGAAGTGGTTGGAAAGGCGAATAGACGGTGGGGGTGGAGTCGCTAAGGAGGTTCATTTCCTCAAAAACCCTCCTCACCTCTCCCTCAGATCCCCCTTTCAAAGTCTCACAAGTAATTTCCTCTAGTCACCATCTTAACTTCACCCCTCCCATGAGGCAAAGCCCCTCCTGGAAATGGTAAATCCTTCCTAGAGCATACTTTTGCCTAAACTTTTCCCCTAATTGCCTGCATCCAACTTTCAACAGTACATTTAAAATATTGTTTCGAAGAGGGGGGGGGTCTGATGTCAAGATAAATAATTTCTGACTTTTCGAAGAATCGATGTATGAATTTGGCCGAAAAATTAATCTAATTTTGCTGATTAGAGTAATTTGAAAAAATTAGCTTAGATTTGTGAAACGTTTCAATCTGAAAGTAGTGAAAAACTGGGGACAAGAATTGAGATTTTGTAACTAGTTAAAATTTTTCTGTTTCACTATAGTTAAAGATCGGTCAAAACAAGTACATTTAATTCAAAATATTTTGCGTTTGAATGGAGTTAATAACAAAAAGTATGAAGTTCCTACGTAAGAGTACAAACTAACAATAAGTTAAGATTTTTGTTTTTTAATTATGTATTTTAATTATTATTTTTTAATAATTTTTAAATGTTAGGCATTCGTCCGGTTTGTAAGGAACCTTTTATGGACAGGCAGTTATAGTATTCACAAAACCGTTGTATCATGTTAAATCTTCAGTAGTACAATTAGTCTTAAAAATTTAACCTAATAATCTTCTTTTCAATTTAATAATCTCAATAATATAACTTTCAAACAAACGCTTTGAATAAGATTGTCCATCACAGTAATTAAATTTAATATGAATAATATAACTACTTAAAATTTGTCTCATGTTTTAATAGTAAAAACATTTCATTCAGAATATTTAAAATCACTGAACGGAGTCAGGTAAAAAAGTACTAAGTCCCTACGTAAACCGTACTTAAGTTTTGGTTTAAAACTAGCAATAATTTTAGATTTTGTTTTGATCTTAGATTAATGTTTAAATATATTAAAAATAATAATAAACAATTTATAAGGAGAGAATTTTATAGTTGGAGTATTCAGGAAACCGTATAATTTTAAATGTGTTGAACAAAGACTTGAAATTGTCGTTGTTCATTATTTTGTGGTTTTGTTCTGTGAGAACGCGTTTTCCTCATTTTGCCATCTTCAGTAGTAGTCTGAAGGTGCGAGGTAGGGTTAACTAGCTGGGCGCACCTTGTTGAAATTAAACTTTATCTACTGGACTAACAATAAGTCTCAAAACTTTTTTTTATTTTTAATTTTATTTTATGAAGGCGTCCAATCGCATAGGATCATGTTTCGCCTTGATCATGACGGGTCCTCACAACAGCTGTTTACATATTATTTCTGTCTTGTAAGGTACGTTTGCGTTTTTTTTTACATTCCTTCTCTCTCTCTCTCTCTCTCTCTCTCTCTCTCTCTCTCTCTCTCTCTCTCTCTCTCTATTCCTGCATAAGCACGCGCGTGTGCCCGTTCCATTTATATCTTCATCATCATATTGGTCATCGCCAAGAATCTCCGCTAATTGGCTTGGGAGGTTGTGTGATCTTCTTTGTTGCTCTAACTTAGGGCAATTGGTCAAGAGGTGTTTTATTGTGACCAATTCCCTGCCGCAATCGCAGACTGGCGCCGGTTCTTTGCACATAAGGTACCCGTGGGTAAGCCTACTATGTCCGATTCTAAGTCGCGTCAACACCGTCTCTTCGTGCCGCGAGTCGCGCACTGAGGAGCTCCAAGGGCCCACATTTGGATTAATCTCCCTAAGCTTGTTGTCTCTCTCTGCTCTCCATTCCTCTTGCCACTTCTGCCATATCCTTTTTTTTAAGTGGGAGACAAAGTCTGTGTGGGGAGTGTACGTAAGTCAAAACTTTTAAATAAACACTTCGAATAAGACTATCAAGCACACTAATTAAATTTATTGTGTATAATATATCTGCTTAAAATAAGGAATGTTTCTTAATAGTAAAAATCAGCCCAAAGCAACTGTATTTAATTCAAAATATTTAAAACCATCGAAAGAAGTCTTTAAAAAAAAGTCCATATGTTAAAATAATCAGGAAGTCTTTGATTAAGGCAAACCAGAAAAGCGTCTGCAAACCAAGCAACAACGATAGGCAGGTCAGAAGGGGTGAGGGGTCAGGGTTGGATGGAAGGTGCGGTTTATGGTTTCTAAGTGAACAATGTCTCAAAATTCAGACTGCAGCAGCTTTTGAAAAGCTTCAGTGTTGGTTGCGTGTAATCTGAAGGAGCGAGGTCAGGATTACAAGAAAGGTGCGGCCGAGGCTCTTGTCACTCAAGTTTTCTCACTCAAAAAAGTTTCAAAATTCAGACCCAAACAGCATTTAACCATTTTTAGTGATGGCTCTGTGTAGTTTGAAGGAGCGAAATCAGGATCACAAGGAAAATGATTCTGAAGTTCTCTTGCCGAATCAAAACCTTTTTCTTACTCAACGAAATATTTAACCCAGAATCAGTAGCTTTTTGCTACCTTCAGTAGTTTGCGTAGCCTGAAGGAGTTTTTCTTACTCAAGAAAAGCTCAAAGCATAGAACCAACTCCTTTTCGTTATCTTCAGTAGACCGCCTGTTTAGATTGAAGGGGTGAGGTCAGAACAACAACGGGGTGCGGCCAGCCACTGTCTTGTTCAAATCATCTTCCTACTCAACAGTCTCAAAACTTTGAAAAAAACTTTGAACTTTTTAAAAATTATTAGGCCTTCCGGCCAAGTAATTAAATTTCGTTAGGGTAGGAGAAATCAGTCATAAAACACAAAACTTTGACTTATGACAGATTTCGCCCAACAATCCCAACTCAATTCACTTACCTCAACACGATCTTATATTTTGAGGTCTAGGTGTGTGCAGCTAGCAAAACTCTCAAACATAAATTGAACTTTTTGACGAAAAGCAGAAACGAGCTTTACAGACCAAATCAGCGACGATAGAAAGACCAAAATGATAGTAAACGACCCAGCTACAAAATATTTTGAGGCTGTCCACTATTTTTTTTTTTTTTGCCGGGGCTTCCGACATCTTGGTCATTTCAGCCCCACACTTAGTCTATATTCTATGCCCATTCAGACACATCATTCATACAAATAAATACGTTCATACACTTAGATACATTCATACAGTACACTCATTCCGTTTGGTCGGTGGAGTACTTGATATTCTTCCACCGACCTACAATTAAATTAAGCTAGCTTGGGGTCGATGAGGTACTTTTATTAATATTCTGCCATCGACCCAGCACACACACTCACTCGCTTTCATCGTTCGAGGGGCGATGGTGATGTTCTATTCACCCTCACCCCTCGCCAATCACGCCAATAAATACATGCACACAGACAAAACACAAAGACACATTACACATACTATATACAATAAAAAAAACCCAATTCTCCCCAAAAAACGGAATAGGGGACTCAGAAACTCGCTCGAGGATTCTCCTTAAATCCGGCGGCATGCCTGCACGCTCTCTGTATGGAGCCAAGGCATGACACGCCTCTATTATGTGAGCAACCTTTCTCTGCATAAGGGGCACCTGCGCGGGCTTTGGCCCATTAGCAGGTGCCCATGTGTCAACCGACTGTCCACTATTGTACGTAAATTAATGGTGATAGCAGTATAGTAAAGTTATAACAGTTATTAAAGAGAAATTTTAGATTAGTAAAAAGACAGATAGCCGTTGAAAATCGTTTGGTGAATTGAATCATATCCTACTCCATGGACTTTTATGTCTACTCTTTTGATATTCCTTAATATATTATGTTTATTTCTTCTAATCCTTTGTGAATTTAATTTCTATGCCACATACACATCGTAAGAAAACCAAAATTTTATCTTAAAAGAGTTAAGAAATATCGCACTTGCTCATCTCAGATCATAACCCGTGTCGACCTACTGCCTAAGGTACTTAACACGCAATTGTAACAAGGTTAGCGTAGGTAATTTAAATAACTTGTTAAATAAATGTCTTTAGAGCGATATTAATAAACCAAGTAATAGAAAAGATCATTCGATAAAAAAAGTAATTTTCCTATGGTAAAACTATATTTATAGAACTGAAAACCTCATTTTAGGTAAATTTTCCAATTACAGTTATCTCGAATGAAAAAATTTTTTTTAAACTTCTCATGAAGTAAAATTTAAAAATAATTCAAAGAGTTCTTTACCCATGGCGTCCTGCCGCATCCCGGACACTGTAGTCATGTTTGTGGCAGAATGGGACATCGAAAAAGGTTGAGTCATCGGTGGGTAACTGGCCGCAGTCATCTATAAAACAAGGTCGTGAATCAGTCGATGATAAATAAACAGTTTAACTCGGGGCGTCATATTACCTGTTGGTACCTATTCATGGCGTTGTGATGATGGTAAGGTTGATACCCCCTCGTGGCGGTCGGATAAATATTTCTCATCATCGCACCGTTGCACGTCGGAAGGACAGACGGCGCTAGAGCTTTTTGCAGTTGTTTCTCTTGCTTCCTGTATTTTGCTCTTCTGTTTTGAAACCAGACCTGAAAATCAGAAAAGCTTTAGTTATTTTTATAAACTTTTCTAGTTTTTAAGGGTATTATTGTGAATTTCTTAAAAATATATTGCTTATTGAGAATATCATATGTAATTATCAAACCTTGAGGTTTGAGCTCAGTTAAAACGAATGGAAAGGCTATATTACCAATATCTACAACTTATACAAGTGATAATCCTTGTCATTTATTGATTTGTTATTCAGGTAGGTTTTTTGAAAAATCATTTTGCGCTCAATTATTGAGCGACACAAAAAACCAGCTGTTAATGGAACGTCGCGTTGGGGGTGGATTTATTCCTATTGTTGACATCGAGAGATGTGTTTGCATCTTCTGTTTGATGATATTTACTCGAAATTGCCTAAAACCTCTCTGAGAAGAAGTATCTTTTACAAACAACGATTTGCTACACTCAGTCCACCTTAAATCATTTCTATTCTACTTGTGGAAAAATGTTGAAAAATAAACTTCCGAGAGGGGCTTTCGGATATAGATAGACCCAATAAGGAATGAAATAGAACTAGACTGAAAATAGTGGAAACTGCTGAAGAAAGGATTGTTAAGAGGAAATAAGGCGGTATGTAGGGGACGTTTGAGGCTGCTAATTTCCTATTCAATTCGTGCGTGTTATGGCTACATAGTTATAGCTACATAATTAGTGTTATAGCTATCTAGTTTAATATGGAAAATTAACACCTCGAACTTCGTGGAGTTGATGAATCGCTTGAGACAATAAAGTACAGGTTTCGTAAAATTCTCAAAGTGGAAAACGGTCATTCTGTGGTTCTGTTACCCTTGGGTGTCCAGTACCAGGCCTTTTGTGGTAGGACCTAGTTTCTCGAAAGAGTTTTATGTCATCTAGCAGTGTTTCGTAGGGAACCCCGATGGCATTAGCCGCATACCTGATGGAACGGCCAACATCAACAAGTGCCATACCATGCGCAACATCCTCAGAATTAAGTAGCATGTGTATGTTTAAAAATTGAAAGTAAAAAACAAAGATGAAAACTAAACAGCTTATTGCTTCAGAATTCAAATGAGACTGGATAAATATGTTAAATTCCGTAAAACGTAAACGTTGAAAAATCCGTCATCTTAGTTTTGGATTAAGGATTACATGTGTTTACCTCTAATTGAACGCCCAATTTAAAACCTAGAATAAATATTGGTAGCATATTTATTAATAAAAACAGTGAGACAAATTAGTGGCAGAATTTTCTTTTATCGAGAAAATGGAAAAAAAATCAATTGGGTAGAATTTTTGTCTGCCAGTGTAGAATGTCCTTTTGAGACGGCCCGGCTTAATTTCTTCTGAACCAATAACGATATAAAAAATACGTGTTTAATATTTTCTGTCTATTTCTAATTTTTATCTTTTTTATAAAAGAATTATACAGGGAACCTCGGGCCCGGTTCAACGTCAAAATTTCAAATAAGACCGTATACGTCTTGACGAATCATTTTTTAGGAATCTTTGAGATGAAAACAATCGTGCCATCCGATTGTGAATTGGTCAAAAAATGACAACGTTATGGCAAAAAGAAATCGGGAGCTAATTTCTACAAGGTGCTGAATGCATGTACGTGAAACTCCGAATTCCTCTCTCCAAAATGTTGGAATAAATATAAAGTATTTTTTTACAAGGGTTCGAAACAGCAAAGGTCATATAAACCTTCAGGTTGCCAGTTTTTTTTTTTTTTAAAGACCATTTGTAAGTATGTGAGGACTTTCACCTTACAGTGGTGAACGCCGTGTCCAACGTCTAATAAACCGTTGTGGCCACCGGCTTCCCCCGGAAAACCTAAAGAATTAAGTGTGTTTACATCTAATTGAAATTCCCAATTTAAAACAGCATAATTGAGAGCCAAATTAAGGGCAGAATTTTCTCTTATCGAGAAATGAAAAAAAAAAATCAATTGGATGGAATTTTTTTCCTCTCAGTGTATTATAACAATATATTGTTTCATTTACACTGGCTTTTAGAGATATTCGATCAAAATACCTTGACGGTGAAATTATTGTTCAGTTATTGGAAGGAAAGTAAATCGTGCTTTTATATATGGAATAAACGGGATCGAGTGAATATCTTTCTACGAATACAAGGAAACAGGTTGGTTGTCACCCTTTTTGGCAGTGAAAATGGTCTGTACCACTAAGGAGTAGGAGAAGCGTTGTATCCAAAAGCCTATTCCATTTCTATCTGCGAGAGCCCCCCAAGGGGTTTTCCAGTTGTTGAACGGCCAGAGGGTGGTGAAGAGGACCAGAGGAGGAGTATAACGAAGTTAGGGCTACGTTTGATGAGCTACCCATCCCCAAACCCCGTTTCTCTATTCTGGGTCTCTATGACCCCTGAGGGGTGTTGCCTGGGTAGGGGTTGGTTTGACAAAATGGCGTCCTCAACCCCGCCCCTTCGACCAATCGTAGCCGGGTTCTCCTTCCATTCTCGACCGTGCTCGAGCTCGGCACCGACTATCAAAGACTATTACCAATTACCATATATCCCCAACACAAACTATCTATTCAAATATCATCTACAAATAGGTTTACAACGAGCTATCATCCTCTTTTTGCCCCTGTTCTTGTATAACTCTGTCAATCAATGGTGCCCAAATCATTTTTCTTTATCAAAAATAGTATATGTCAGTTAGGTATTGAAAGAACCAACCATTATTCAATAATTCGAGTTTATAATCTTAAACGATTTTCGGACGACAAAATTTTTCGTTTAATATTGTCCAAAAATCCGTTGAGAGAGATTTATGAAGATTCTTACATAATGCCAAAGTGTGATAAGTGGATTTATACAGTGTAAATAAGTACATGCTTCATGCGTCGTAGCCATAAAAAAGGATAAAGATTCCTAAAAGAATCATGATTTTCGATATTATGTGTGTGTGTGTGTGTGCGTGTGTGTGTGTGTGTGTGTGTGTGTGTGTGTGAGAGAGAGAGAGAGAGAGAGAGAGAGAGAGAGAGAGACTTTTATTTACAATAATAATATTTGTTCAGTAATACAGTGAAAACTATATAAATAATCTATATTTTTAATAATAGCTACTACTTTATAATTAACTGTACGTAAGATTTTCATTTTTGGGAGGAGAACTTGCAGAGGAAACACTCAAATATAATCTCTGGATTTCACAGAATAAATCGTCGAAAGATTTTTGAACGGAATTTATACCTAGTCTTTGTTGAGGATAGTGGCGTGTTAAGTTAGAATCGACTATACTGTTTGGAATCGTTTCGGAACTAAATTCTAAATTATTTAATTTTTCGTATGAAGGGTCTTTGGTTACTCTTGTTACAAACTTTGTAGATTCTACGTTCAAAATGGAGCTCTAAAGTCCTAATTAACTATGGTTCGAATCTCAGTAGGTTTGGAGTTATTCCGTTTTTTCTGACTTTTTAGAATTTCATGACCTTGGTACAAATAAAAAATGATAGCTCCAAAACCAAAAGGTGATGGACAAATCTGTTGATACAATTGAAAACTACGCTAAACTCCAATAAGATGTGATCGATACTAAACTTGTACTCCTTCGTGATACAAGGGTTTTAGTAGTATGTACGTATATGGACGTAGCTTGAGAAGTTGGTTTTGTTCACCTTTTTCATAGTTTCGTGATAAGCTTGAACCTGGATAAATAAGCTGCTCACGTGCTGATTTAAGCTTAGCATAATTTTGAGCATTCTGCCCCGTGAGTTTAGGAATTTTGCCAGGCTTTTGGTTAAGTGAAACAAACAAGATTACGATACAAATAAAACAATTAACAATCCATTACAGTGTACGAATCGCAATAAAATTTCCTTAAAAATGTTATAGAACTAGATGAAAACAAAATATTATTAATTGTTTTCAATAACTATCGAAATGACCCCTCTTTTAAAAGGTTCTGAAAGGAGGAATAAATTAAAATGAAAGCTATCTTTGTAAATTAATTTGTATTTAAATTATAAAGCCTAGAGACCAGCAAATTTCAGAAAAGGTACCCCTAAATTTCGCTTTTAAAATTAAATGGATTGTACTGTCGGAAAGAAAGACGGTAAGGATAGGTTTACCGGAAGGTTAGTAGTCCCATGCCTTATCCCTTTTAGGGAAAAAGAAGATCAATTGAAAAAATATTTAATTTATTCCTTCAAATTAGATATTTTAATTTTATTTAAGTCCGGTCTAGGAGGACCAATATTACGGCCGATTCTGTGGAAATAAATAAATAATAATAATAATAATAATTTTGGTCTAAGCCTTTCCACCTTCTATATCCTTCAGTGTTCCGTAACCCTCACCACGATATGTACTGTAAAGAACTAGGACGAGACCTCTCGGAATCCTCGTAATCGTACTGAAATGTTGAGATTAGGAGGGAATACTTTGCCGGCGGTTGAGAGTTTTAAATTGCTAGATATCCCACCGTGGGCATTACCCGCTGCCACAATTATCGAAGATCTGGCCTTATTTAACAAAAGAGCCACACCTTCTCTGAAGATCAAGGCAGAATTCTTGCGAATTTTAAATAACTATCCCAATTATAAAGTATTTAATACTGAAGTGTCTAAAAATGAAATTGGGGTAGGGTGTGGGATATTTGCAGATGAGTATAACTTCAGCTGGTAAGGATGTTAGGGCGTGAAATGACCTTTGCCGTAAAAACGACCTTAAAAATTAATAATAATAAATGAGAAAACAATGGTAATAAAAAGTTAATAAAAGATAAATTTATAAAAAATTCTAAATTAAAATAATCGACGGGAAGGATTTATAAGGGACCACCTTCCTTCAGACGGCGGCTGCACGAAGCCTAGGGACTTCGCCGCAGAATCTCAGATGATTTGAGGTGGAGGATAACGCTTTCGAAGCATAGACGGTTTTCGGAGTGTCGCGTGATTAAACACTTTTTAATTAATACGGGAGAAAAAACATGAGAAAAGAGAGGCGTAAAGAACCTTTCTACCATAGGAGTAGAACGGGACTAACTCAAAAACACAAATCCAAAACAAAGCATGTCTCCAACATAAGATTGCTGACGCCAACAACTACAATAGAAGAATGTAGGTAGACTTGGAAGAAGGATAATGGACAAAGACCGTCTGTCGGAGGTCGTAGCGATATAAACATAGGATGTCTTCAAAAATTATAACATTAAAAAAAGAACTACAATTAAGAAAGCATGAACTTAATATGAAAATTAACTTGCACTACACAATAAAATACAAATTAATGAGAATAAAAGAGAAACAGAAAAATACAAAGCAAAAAAATAGAAAAAAGAAGGTATGAACTCAACATTGGTTTCGGAAACAAACGGTAAAGATACAAATAAGCAAAACAAGAAAGGAAATAGATTTACATTAGAATAAATGAAAATAACAGAAAAATCTAGCAAATTTTAATAATCCTTACTTAAAAAATGAAATCGACGCAGAAAACGAAAACATCAAGTTAAAAATTACATTTCTAAACTAATTCGTATCTGTAATTCCAGGCGTGCCGTACAAAATGAATCAGTTCTGTTGGTGTTTTGTACCAATTAAGTACTTAATCAAGGTAGGCAAATAGAAACAGCCGAAATCGAGCCGACGGATTTCATCCAAGATGAACAATGACATTGAAAATGAGTAACATTTTCGATCTCACCTTAGTTGCGGAGAGAACAAATCCCAGAAACACCCCTAAACCACTGAGCCGAATTCTGATGTAACAAATCGCACCGCAATAGCCACCAGAAATAATTTATGGAGTAACCGTTTAAATTATCTTTGTAAAAATTGTATAAGGCAACAGGAAGATCCTTATTTACATAGTGATAAATGTGTAGATTTATTTTCAAATGGAAACTCTCACGATGAATTTTGAAAATTTTATTTATGAGAAGTGAGAGTCCCACTCTAAAACATTTTGTAAAGAGGGAGAAAACATTACTTCAAATTTCCGGAACAGCTCATGCCAAAGATCAAACCAAGACAATTTCCTTTCTCTGGAGAGATTTCCAACGGAAGACGTAAGGGTTTAAAAAACGAATGAAAAGTGAAACTTCAAGGTTTATATAAGGTTTCTAAGAAAATCAAATAATTTGGAGTGGCTGCTGGTAGGCGAAAGACCTTCCGAACAAAACAGCGTTGCACCTTTTCAACCGTGTCAAATTGTTGGTAACCTCAAACCTGGCATCCATATCACAATATCGTGCGACACACTGCATTAATAAATACTCTAAATTTCGCTCTTAGCTGGATACCTTCCTCCGATGGAAGTTCATGTTAGGATTTATTTATTGTCAGACATGCGGTGCCAGGTGCCATTTATAGTGGTTTACCATTTCGATAACCTTCCCTTTGAATCGCCAACATTCCAAAGATCCCAAGTTACTCACTCTTCTGAAGATTTATTCAAATTGCCTCTTAATGCCCATTGTTCCGAATATAGATTCGAAGAATGACGTTTTCATCGGCATACATCAGTTTTTCTAACATTCCAGACAGCACGGACGATCGTCAGGAGCGATATTATGATACATTATTGAAATAAAATTATTAGGCCCGAAAAATAACAGCTGGCGCTGCGTAACGTATAGATAATTAGTTTGTTTCAGACCAATAAATAGAGAGAGGGAGAGAGGGAGAGAGAGAGAGAGAGAGAGAGAGAGAGAGAGAGAGAGAGAGAGAGAGAGAGAGAGAATTACAATGACAAAGAATGACAAAGAATAAGAAAGTGAAAGAGAGGAGGAAGTGAGGGAAATATATGAAAATAGAGAAAAATAAAGAAAGAAAGAGAGAGAAGAAGAGAAAAAATACATAAAAAAGAAAAAGAATGAGAGAGAGAGGGAGAGAAAGTAGGAGAGAAAGAAAGAAAGAGAGAAAGAGAGAACGAGAGAGAGAGAGAGAGAGAGAGAGAG
>CM077105.1:29177314-29383219 GCA_039619505.1 Cimex hemipterus | reverse complement strand
TCTCTCTCTCTCTCTCTCTCTCTCTCTCTCTCTCTCTCTCTCTCCCTTTTCCTCCATTTTTGTCTTATGTAGATCGATGTATTTATTAACGTTTGAGGAATGAGTGGGAAGTTTAGATTTATTGAAGAACTACGTAAGTTCTAAGTATGCAAATGGCTAGCGTTGGGTGAAAATGAACTACCCAAGTGATGCCAGTCTATTTTTAATGTAATTAAATTAGCTCCCATGTATGACAGAATGTATTCTTTTTTATATTGGCCGGTTTCGGCACATTTGGAAGTGCATTTTTGAACGTAGGGAATTTCTTTTAGTACGCTAAGTAGAAGAACAAAGACTCTGATTAGTTGTCTCAACTATTTGTCTAATCAAAATATATGAGATAAGGTGCAAGGTATTGAAAGAAAATCCTGTTCAAAACCAAAATACACGTAAAGTATAAGAAGAGGTCAATTGTGAAACAATGAAAACAGCGCTAAACGTATTTAAAAATTGAAAAGGCTATAAACCTATTTTTCTTCTTCCCCTTTGCTACTAATAAATATGAACGACGTGGTTATTAAACCGACAAAAAATTCCGTTTAAAGGGCTACGAAAAGTATGTACATGGAATAACTGACCTGTATCCTGGCTTCGTTCAGCTTCGTGGTTCGGGCGAGTTCTTCTCTACAGTAAATATCGGGGTAGTGCGATTTAGCAAAGGCCGCTTCCAGTTCTGCCAGTTGTTCCTAAATTGAAAACAAGCTACTGTCAAAAATTGTATCCCGTCCTGTAAATCCCGTCATTAGATTTTAAAGAGGGCAGATGTCGCCCATCATAGGGGCGGCCGACCAGGTGGCTGTCGGATTTAGATTTAATTGTGAGGATAACGAGTCAATTAGTGACCTCGGACTTCCATACTCACTTGGGTGAAGGTCGTCCGATGTCTTCGACGGGCGGGTGTAGGACAGGAAGCCGTTGTTGGCGTGTGGCCGGCGTGCTGTGGACCGGGCGACACGACTGGCTCGTTTTTCAGCTTTTTAAACGCACCCTCTCCACCTGTTTCAAAAATTGAAATTTTAATATATTTTATAAGTTATCTGGTGGTTTACGGTCAGGACACAATCGCAGAACTTAACCTTGATGTACATATCATATCTGAGTGTGTGTACTTTTGTATCTCCTTGGATAAAATTTATAGTTTGTTTCTAAATATTGCTTTGCTAATATTCAATAATTTAAAAATAAGTCGTACATCAGTGCTCAATACCAAAATATTTTTTATCGTAATTTATTATACATTTTCTTGTGGGTTTAAACTGCTTTTTTTCTTGTGTTGCTTGTTGTTTTGTGTGTGTGTTTTTTTTGTATAACTACATAAATAAATTTGTATGAAGTGTATTTTTTCTACGATAATAAACTTTATCTAACAGGTTAATAATTAAATAGCCGTCATAAATCAGGACCTATACTTATTGTAAGTTATTTATCCAGTTCTTTCTGTCTGGAATATTTATATTTTTTCTAAAGTTTAAATTATTTATTTATAAAATTAACCTATATCTCTATTTGGTAGTCAGAGAATTGATCGTATTAATTTTATCTTAATTAATAATTATTTTAAATCAACCAACTCTTTAGGTTTAAAATATTAATTAATATATAAAACAGTATTACTATCGTGCTCTTATAAATTTTTATTGCCATCTGACATAAAAAATGGTCGAACTATAGTTGATTATTATTATTATATATTTGTTGTTATATCAATATTTGCAAACATTGGACAGGTTTAAAAGCTTTTATTATTTTTAAAAATAAAATATAAATTAAGGTAATTCTTGTGATACAGAAGGGCTTAACGTCCAACCCATTAAAGTCGTTGAGTGTCATGAACGAAGAGTCAAATACTTTACAAATTTTCAATTAAAATTCAACGGGCTGTGACGCCAGGATTTAAACTCAGAACCGTTAGTCTAGTAAATACAAGTCAGATGTCCTACCATTTTGTCCCTCTCCATTTTAATAACAATTATGAAAATATGTAATAATGTTTTAGCCAAAATGCTCTGTTGGAGAGATAAAAATTTTTATTTGAAATTTGCAACTGAAGAATTAACTACAGCACTAGTCATAAAATACAATGGTGGTGGAGAATATTTGAATGTCCTGAGCGGAGAAGTCACTCATAGTGACACTTCGGCATAAGTATATTTAAGCATTCACGGTATCATTCGAGCTGGATCAAGGCCTCACCAAGAGGCCATCGGCGTTGTGGAATATCGGGGAGTGTGGTTGAGGCGAGTTGGGTTACCAAGGAATTAGGGGAATTAGGATGAAACGTGAGTGAGGGGTGAAATTTATTATATCTTGATTTGAGGCAATGAGGCATAAGGCATTTCGATTCAAAAGATTGGATTCGCTAGGAGTTATCGTAGATGCGTTGGATGAGCCTCATATTCCCACATAAAAGATAAAAATTTTTGAAGGGAAATTAATAACTAGGGATGCTAATTGTTAGGCAGAGAAAATGAGTTGAATATTTGTTAATTAAATAGTTGGTTTTTATAACTTGAACTCTGTTGTACAAGTAAATGTACACATATATACCAACCCGCGAGAATCAAGGGCATATATGTTTTGACGTTTGCCGAAGTTAGGCTCCTGGGGCTTGAAGAAGGTTGTTTTAAAGGTTTCGGGCTCAAACTAGGTCATTTTAACCCCAAAGGTTTGCAGTTTTGAAAACCAGGCACACTCTCATTCATTATTACATACATTTGCTTTTAACATACGGTACACTCAAGTAGGATGGAGTACTCGATATTCCTTCATCACCTTTTAAACATATTTTATAACTAATCTGAGTAAGGAAAAAAATATGTAGGTGTTCTGTTTCAAGTTTGGAGGAAACAGAACTGTTATTGTACGAAGTGCTTGATGCATGTCTCGTTTTGTGTTCTCCTTAGCGTATATTGAGGATGAATGTATTTATTAGCGTTAATGCTTAGTGTGAGAGATCCGACGACGGAATAGCAAGTACTCTTCCACCCTTACTGAAGTGTTGGAATATAAATAAGAAAGAATGCATTTAAGAGTGAGCGAGAGTGTGAATGGGTTTGGATTTGTATACTGGGTCGGGGCTGAAATGACCTAGTAGTTGATAACCCCTGGAGCCAAATCTTGGTGGCTGGGCGGGTAAGATTCGAGCCAACAGCATTGAACCGATGAATTAATCACACAGTACATATAAGCTCCGACAAAGAATAAATATTTTGTAGTTGGAACCAATTTTTAGTAAATTAGTTATGTGTGGAATCTGAGCACTTTTCTAAAAACCATGCTTGTACTTTCATAGAAATTATCTAAACTATTTCCGGTAATAGTTTTTTTCATTTTGATTATATCAAGATGTTTGTAGAGGGTTGAGGTTTAATATAATACAAAAGCCCGTCCCGCTGAGGGATGAAAATTTAATTGAGTGTTTAGATCCACTGTTCCACTTTTTGAAAGAAACGGCACTGTTACGTTATATACAGTGCTTCATATATGCCTCGTTTTGAGTGTATTGAGGTGGATATATTTATAAGCGTGAATGTGAAGTGTGAGAGGACTGATGGTGGAATATTGTAACAAAGAGAAAGGTTGCTCGATATGATCCACTTAATTGAAGGTCATTTTTTGGCTCCGTATAGAGAGCGTGTAAGAATGCAACCCAATGTGAGAATGGTGCTTGAACAATCCAGAGAATATCTAGGAATATATCGTTCCCAGACAACTTAAAAACTCTTTACATAAAATTTATTATTAAATATGAAAGTCCGAAAAAATAAAATATAGTGAAACGTAACGGACGTCTAGCCACACTATAACACGTTTTTCATATTATTCTCAATTAAAATTTCATGAGGACTGCCGGAATTCGAACCCAGAACCATGGAGCGAGGCAAATACGCCGTATCTCTAACCACTCGGCCACCGTAGTCCTCCTATTTCGTATATAATTTATTATCTAGTTTTTGAAACTTTACGGTTTATAAGGTTTCCCCTTCCTTTACATCGTTACTCGTACTACGCTCTTGATGCCTGATTAATATTACATACTGTCCTAAGCACAAACCTAACAACAAACAGATGCTCTAGTGAAAAACTGAATTTTAGAAGTTTCTCTATGGCGTGAGAAAAGTGTAGATCGTTGTGAATCTAGAAAAATCCAAGCTCGTCGTTTTCACCGACGGGACGTACTGCTGCGGATGGTATGTTTGACTGACTCTGTCCGACATTTCCATTTTGCTTTAGACAACCAAATGGCTTGGATTAAACATGAACAATTTAAAAAAGTGCATGTGATAGAACATGGTCAGCTTAATATAATCCGACCAAAAGTTCCGTGGTAGCTTCAAATTAAAAAAAAAAAAAAAAAACAATCAAACGATGATTCCGTTGAAACGCTAGTATAGCTGCTGTATTTGAGCCTTAGTTGAAATTAGGCAAATCAATTTTAGAGAACAAATACACTTGCGTCCCATTGAGCGCCGGGACTATCTAGAGCTATTTAAAACGCAAAGAACACAAATTCAAATCTAGTCAAAATTAACTTGGTGTAACAAAAAAAAAAAAGAAATGGAAATAAAAACTGAATACATTAAAAATTTTATGAAAAAAATCCATTGGTATGGACATCTTAGTACAATATGTACTATTGTAGATATAATTATTATAATTATCAATTCCGTGCTCAAATAAAAGAACTTTTCTGGACAAAAACGTTTACCCAATTTCATCTTGAAAAAGAATTTTGTTGATAGGTTATTATGAGATAGTGTTGACTCTGCAAAGGTCCAATCTGCCGTTTTGTCGAGTCCGGTCAATTTTGACCGCATATCCTAGCACATATTTGATACGTCAGACACGTTTAGGCTTTCAAACAAACCAAAGGGATCAGATTAAGAAAAAGCAGGATCTTGTATGACAGACCCAAACAGCGAGGCCAGGCCGACCAGAATGACTGGAACCCAGCTACACTAAACGCTAACTATATTTGTGTAAAACAATTTTTTAAATTTATTTGTGATAGACTTAATGAACTCATCAAAGATTGGTCTCATTGGATTTTGTTCAGACATAGCGTGACCAACATTGGAGGAATATTAATTTGTATTTCTACACAAAAAATGCATTTGCATAATTAAATAATAATAACTGACATTATTAGACAAACAACCTTCATTTAAATCTTTGATGAATTGGCCCGCAATGTTGTTAGACACTAGCCAAGTCGGTAAGCACGCCATGCCGGCCAGGAACAGTCGAGCCGACCACATTGGATAGAGCAGCGTTCAATTTACATTTCAAATAGATGAGGACGACTCTGTTGAAAGGGGCGAACCCACTCTGACGACCGGCATACCGCAAGATATTGAATGAGGCACGACTATCATCATGCCCCTTTCATGTTAATCAGTGGATAATTCGAGCACCATCGTCATTTTGAGGTAGATTAACTGATTATACCGTTTACTTGAGGACAACCCCAACATAAATCGTATATTTGCTTTGGCTCTATTTGACACATGATCGCATATTGAATTTTTCTATAAAATAAGGGAATAAAAACAGGAAGTATTTTTCGACTAATTGAACGAATCATTTAATCAAAATTCTTAGAAGTTTCCTAAATAATATTTTTTTACAATTTCGAATTTTCGCCATGTTCAGTTGGAGGTTTGGATGAGTTTTTGTTTATATTGGTCAGTTTTTTGTTTGAAAGCCTAAACACGTCTGGCAGGTTAAAACAGCGAGGATAGGTGGACCAAAAATGATCGAAACAAATAAACTACATCTTCACCATCCCGTGGACCTCAAGAATAATAGCAAAATTAATTCTCTTTATTAACTTTATTATTAAATTTCTATAAATGAAAATAAGGTCAATTTGAAACGACTTTAAAAAAAATGGTTAAAAGTGTTATATTGTCCAGGGAAAAGTAAATAAAATGAAAATAAAGTTGGTGAAAGTTTATTTGCGAGTGGATGAACATACGAACCATACTGACTATAGGTCCTTAATTTCTCGCTTTTTGCGAATTTCTTAAAATAGCACGCTTTCTTTATTTCAATAAAGAATGCAATATATAACGGATTTGAAATGCTTTAGTATATAAGCTCTAGCTAAAATGAGTGCCAAGAGAGCAGTGAGTGTTTTTAACCAATTAAAATAAATATTTATTAATATCAATTAATATATTTTAACATAGAAAAATTTAAAAAAAAAATCAATCTATCTACAAAGTTTTTGACTCTGTTATTGTATTGCAAAACTCCAACTTAAAATGTGCAACAAGTTGAACAGAAACGTAAAAAAAAAGTGTGACTTCATTGTTTGTTGGATAACACAAGCCCATAATATTTAAAGGATAGTGTTAGAGAAGGGGGCAGGATGGGGCGGAAACGGGAGGAAAGCGTATAAAGCTTTTAAAAGCTCACCCCTGGTTGTTCTCCCTCCATACAACCCTTTTCGTCTAACGCTAAAAGCCTTCTCTTTCCCGGCGTCCTCGCCCCAAAACGTTCCAAAACCGAGCCTTTGATACAACAGAGTACATATCTATGGTAAAGCCTGTTCTATCCGAGTTTCGGTAACGATTCGATAAATAAACAAATCAGCATAAACGACGTGCAGTTTGTTGTCGACTATTTGAAAATAACCTGCCATAAATTTCAAAAACTGTCATCTATGATCATTCCTACCTAAATCGTTAAATTTGAACAATGCATTTTTTAATACAAAGAAAAATCAAGAGAATTAAATTTTTATCTAGACTATTTTTTTTTAAATATTTGGTTGTTACGATGATTTGGTTTGTTATAAGCCTGTCCTTATATATACATATTTATAGAGTTGGGTCTATCGGTCTCCAAAATCACACACCTTCGGTCAGGCCTAGGTTTTGTCAGTTCACCATCGAGGTTGGGTCCGGACCAATCAACCAACCCAAGCAGTACCTAGATCTAAACCCATCCATACTCTCACTCTTTCTTAAATGCATTCTCTCCTATTTAAATACCATTCACTCAATTTGGTGAAATGAGCACTAGATATTCCTCCGTCTCCCTCCATAACTGACTTAATTGAGAGTTGATGAGGTACTCAATATTCCGCCAATTACTCTCTGACACTATACATTTGCCCACAACACTCGCTAGGAACAGAAATACTACCATTCTATATATAAAAATAAAATAATCCCGTGTCTTCCAAAAATCGGAGAGTTACGATGAAAAAAAATTCGTTTTCAGTGAAATTTCTGTTCGTTTGACCTACTTTTCAGTTGTAATATAAAAATTATAGAATTGAAAAATGCCAGTTAATATTATTTTCAAACCATAATAACCACCAGTACCAGTGAACAGAAAATAACTTATACAATTATTATAAAAAAGGGCCGTTTTTGTCGGTCTTGCTGTTTCGGTTTATGTGGGGTATTTTGCCATTTCATTGGTGGGTTTGTGATATTTGGCAGGCCAAAACAGCTTAGACAAGTGGACCGGAATGATCGGAAACGGCCAAATTGCTCATCACTGCTCACATCTCAAAATGAAATCTTAGGATATAATTAATTATTTAGAAATACTAAACCAAAACATTAAATAACATAAGGAAAATGCGGAGTATTTCAAAAGAACGAGCTTCTGAGAAAGAATTTGTTATATTTCATCGCACCCTGAAAAAGCTCTTTATATATAAAAATATGTAATTCCACCAATTTTGCCGTAAGAAATGTAATATTTTTATCAATATATAATTATAAAGGTTCGAAGAAAGGAAACTAGACTGGGATAGAAAAAAGAACTGAGCAAAGGAAAAAAAATTCACCAAATGAGGTATGAAAAGCGGCAACAAACAGAACGAGAAGTTTCGAACAATTTATGTAATAAAAACACTCAACTTGCATAGAACAATAGAACATGATAACGAGGAAAGTGAAGGTGGTGAAGTTGCACTAAGTGTCTGCGAGCTAATAAGTCGTAGGTTCGGAAAAATATCTTTTATTATATGGGACAGGTAAAATTATCACGTATTAAGGCATGTTTACTTTAAACAATTAAAACAAAAAACAGACAAGTCTGGAAAAGTCTTTGGATTTTTACACACCCGTGTTAAAAAATAACTTTATTAGAACAGAATTTTCCTTATGAAAAACTAATAAATATCATACAAAATATAGCAACAACGAAGGACAAATAAGTCCGACTCAAAATATTTTGGAAAAATTAAATTTTGAATTTAAATCAGGAACGATTTCAAACTTGAGGCTAATAATTCCTAATCCTAAAGATATCACGTTGTCATAAGAAAAAAAAATTGGATCCATTTATTCTATACATAAAGATAATAATCAAAAAATACTCGTACTCTGAATATAAACAAAATTCAAATATGAAAGGAGTTCAGGAATTACATCGCTTTCATGAGATAAAATCAATAAAAATCCAGGGCTACTCGTTTGTATAGATGTAGCGTGGTTTTTATGTCTGTTATCTTATTCAACTTATTTCGTTAAAACACTTTGTCCAAAAAAAGCCGTGGAATATATTTCGGGGTTCTGAAGATTCCCCCTTATCGGGCAGATTAGTCTCTAAATCAGGTCTAATACAAAAAAGCTGGAAAAGATTACAAGGAAGAACAAAGCCCCGAAATGCATTGCTATCCTTTCTTTCATACTAGTGTCTTTTTTTATAGATTTCTCAGCAGAGATTTAAGGAAAGATAATTTAAAAAATATGCGGCGTTAAATATCCAATTTCACGTCGCAGCTAGATGCTTAATCCACATGACATGGTCATGTAAAATTGAAATAAACCTGTGCGAAATAAACCGGCTAATAAACTGGCCAATAGTACCGTACTCTGCCAATCTATAAATCTCTCTCTCATTCACATGAGCATTCTTTATTTTTAGTTTTCTTTTTTTTGTAGCATTCCCCGCAAGTGTTCCAGTTTAAGGAAGGATAAATTAAAAAAATATTTTCATTAATATCCGATTTCACGGCGTTCCCAGTAAGCTAAACCAACATGACTTCCAGTTCATGAAAAACTGATGGGCCCTGTGCCGTGAAATAAACCGGCTAATAAACAGACTGCACAGTGTAAAACACTCAAGATTAAATGAGTTAAACAATACACAAATGAAAAATACAATCAAATAAACACAAAGACGTGTTGAAAAAGGTTGACCACCTATTGAAGGCTTAAATTAGCACCGTATAGAGAGCAGGAAGGTAGAACATCCGATATGAAAATTGTTCGTGACGCCAGCGAGCTATCTTATCTATACCCTGTTCCGATTCTTGGAGGAAACAGTGCTGTTTGATAGTTTTGGATATTTTTGAAGTAGTGTGTCTTGAGTGGGAATGTATCGGGGACCGATGCCCGATGCCGGAATATTGAATAACCCTTCAACCATCAATTAGGTTAGTTATATAACACGTGATGAATGATGGAGGAATATCCAGTACTCCACTACTCTAACTGAGTAAATTGTTTGTAAATAAGTAAAAATATATTTAAAGGTGAATATGAATGTACGAACTGATTGCGTATTGCATTTGGAAGACAATCTCATTGGCGGGTGGGGTGATTTTCGAGTCCTGCCGGTGGATTTGCGAGAAAAGATAGGCGTGAAGGCACATGTTCACGTGTATGTATGTGCATGTTGTGCGGAGTTGAGCTTAGATAAATTAATAAAATGAAAGAAATAAAAACCACACTGCATCTTTATAAAAACCAATAACAATTAAAACAACATAAAAAAGTGCTCGTTTTTCTTTGTTGACAACTTGTAAAATACTCAATACCCTCGACCTTCTCTCTAAAATTTAATGTACACTACAAACAGGAAGATATAGCAAAGACGCTAAGTTACGAAATATATTATAAAAAATACAATTAAAGAAAAGAAAGAATAAGTTATAGCCAGTTGTGATTGTATTATTAGTAAATATCAATTTTTAATATTGACGAATTTTGAAAAGTCATTAATCTAAATTGAAACGGCACCCGTCAGACAAAAACGGCGAAGATTGGCGGACCAGAATGATCATAAACGGCTCGTCCAAGCTAGTCCGTGACCGATATCAATCTCAAATTTAAATTTATTTGAATGAAGCATTCTTTAAAAAATAATCAATATTTTTTGGGCTAACAAAAATTTATTTCTTTGTTCAATTATTCATCTACACTGTGACAGAATAAACGAGTCGAGGAAAATTAATTGTGGAAGTACACATCATACCAAGTATTCTTAACAGATAAATCGGCTAAACAAATAAATCTGATATTACTCTATAGGATAACAAAATTAATTATAAATTTTTTTCTTAAAAAAAAAACTAAAAAATAACACTTAAAACCTTTAGGATCGATTGTCGACGAGCACCCTTAACGAAACACCGTATCAAAAGCGTTTATTTATTTTTCAAAAAATAATTGTTATATTTATTTAAAAATTACCAATTCATACTTTTAAAAACTAGTTGTAATTTACCAGAAACAAAATTTGAAGATCAACGTCAAACGTTATTGTATTAAAATCAAATTACAAGTTTGGCTCTTGAGGTCTGCTTGGTATGGACTTGACTATTGAACGCTTCTGATCATCTTGGTCACCTTTTCCTAGTTGTTTTTTTTTCGACGCGTTGCACAACGAATGAAAATTCACAGAAATTCAATGAAGCGAAAAGTCATGGATAGATCAAAACAATTAAGATAAACAGATCAAAAAGGTCGGAAACGACCAATTTATCAAATTACATTACAAGCCCCGGTGCACAAAGATACCGTCACACAGAAATATTGCTGGTCTTTATTTTTAATTGCATTTACTATTTACCTGTTAAATTTTTTCAAACTAATTCAAATTCATTATATTTCGTGGCCCGATTGGCCAAATACCTCCTTTGAATTAATTAATTTTTATGTAAGGTATTGGTTGAAATGTTCGTGGGTTCGAATCCCGCTCGTGACACTGAGTTTTTTCATTTCAACCAATACTTTACAAAAAAATTAACTAATTCAAATGTTGGAAGGGCTAAACGTGATGGGCTTGCAGATAAAACGCTTCCGATCATCTTCGTCTGTTTACCTTGGGGTTTTTGTCTGTCAGACGTGTTTCGGCTCACCAATATCTACAAAAATCCGCAAATTCGTACAAACCAACTAAAGCGAAAACCTTTGACAGAGTAAAATAATAAGTACAAATGATCGTAAATAACAACAAAGGTGCAAAAGAGATTAGTTTGTGTATTAACGAGCATCTGTAAAAAAGAGACCATTGCACACAAATTAAGAAATACAATTGATGCCATTTCATTCTCTCCGAGAATAATTAATTTTTTATTGACTATTGACTTATTTAGATTTTTTCATACTAAATTAATGTATTTCTGTATACAGATTACACTTTCATTACACTTTCGACTACAGATATTCAAAGCCGATAATTGTTACAAAACTAAATTATCAGGTTGCTTCTTGGTATACTGCGGGCTAGTGGACCTATACCGCGAATGTTTCCGATCGTCCTACTCCGTATATACATACTGTTTCAGTTTTGAGATCCACCATTCTAACATTTAAAATAGAACTGGAGGTACGACTTCACGTGAACTCTCTGAAGCTGACGAAAAGCCAAAGAAGACCAATTTAGCGTAACAAAATAAATTAAAAAATTAGCTTGTGATATCCGATTCGCCACGTAAAACATACGGTTTCTTACAAAAATCCACAAATACAGTAAAACAGATAGCTGAAGTCTTATTTTTTCTTAACAATAATTCGAATTATTTACTATTCATCAGTTATTCTTACAAACTGCACTAAAAATAGTAAAAAATCAAGGCAGACCAAAACAGCAAGTTTGAAAAACCGGAATCCAACGACATTTACAACCAAACATTAAGCTGCTCAAGCTAAATTATGAGTTATGAACGGAAAATGATGGATGTGTAGGCCGAACGCTTCCCATTATCTTAGTCCGCGTATATTCGTTGTTTTGGCCTTTCACAAATATCCATTGGTTATTCAGGTATATTAAAGTCAGACAATGTATATTAAAACTAAATTATGAGATTGGTTGTTGTAAATGCCTGATAGCTGTTGTTTCATCCTGGTCGGCGTATATTTATTTATTTATTTTTTTTAAACGAGAGTTTGCAACAGCAGAGGTCATATAAACTCTCAGGGTGCCGGTGTTTTTGAAAAAAAAAAAAAAAAAAACATTTGTAAGTATGTCGGGTTCGAATGCAGGGACGCTGGATTCGAACCCGGGACCTTTACCTTACAGTGATGATGAGCGCCGTGTCAAGGACGAAGCCTTGCGGCCACCGACGCTCCGCGTATATTTATTGTTGTGGCCAATCATACGCGTCTCGTTTTTAGACAGATAACCGAGATAAATAAAACGGTTAAACTAAAATCAACAAGCTCACTGATGACGAAAACAGAGCAAAATAGCTAAATTATCAGACGAAAACGGAAGCAAAATGACCCAGTTACAAAAACAAATTATCTTCCGAGTTCAACTGGAACAGGTAAAGAAACCCACAAATACAGCTGAAAGCGTGTATATTTTCCGAAATTGACTATTCACCTTTTTATACATTTTTAAACTAATTGTAATACACAATAAACACACCCACAATTCAAAGCCATACATTATCATGTTAAAAATAAATTATGAAATTGGTTTTTTGACGTCGAAAGCTTCAGACCATTCGCAATATTCGCCTTTCAGGCCCATTTCGATTTTTATATGAATTTAAAAAAGATCTGGCGAAACTAAAGTTCACACAAACCACAGAAAATGGCGAAAAATCAAGGTATACTCAACAAGCTAAGATAAGTAGACCAAAACGATTGGAATCGACCAAGACGAATTATTAAATTGTTGTAAATTATTAAATCAACGAGCACGGTAAAGAAGGTACCGACGCTCACTCACCACAAATGTAGACACAAAAAATTTTATTCAAGATTATTTACAATTATCATGTTTATTTTTTTAAATTTGATAGTAAAATACGATAGACAAAGTCGGAGGTTTAAAGAAAAACAATATTTATATGTAGGTCGGCCGTTTCCGATCGTACTGGTCCGCGTGTAATCCCTATTTTGATTTGTCAAACACATTTCGGGTATTGAACATGTGTGTAAAAAAGGCCCAGCTAAATAAAAATTAACACAAACTCATTGAAGCGAAATGCGAAGGCAAACAAAGTATCTAAGAGAACTAGAATAAAATCTTCCGAAACTATCAATCTATAAAAATTAGCTTATCGAGTCAACGAAGATCGGTATAAGAAAATGGCTTCATCTGAGTCCTAGTTATGTACGTGGATGTGGATGTACATAGGAGTATACAATTAAAGCCATTTGGTTTGTACCTGTTTATATTTTTGCAAATACAACATACAAAATCCAAACAAGATATAAAAATTTTTTAGTGCCAAACATTTTCATAAATTATAAGATTGGATCTAGATGTTTGTGGGCAATACTGATCCATGTATGCGCGCTGTTTCTGAATCAATCATCATCTGTCTGACGAGTTTCGCTTTTCCGAAATATTAGAAAACACACAACTAAACGAAAATTCACTCAAATCCAAAGAAGATAAATTATCATAAATAGCCAAGTTACATAAAACAAATCACCTTGTGATGAGGAGCACCGATATAGAAAGATACCGCGCAAACAAACCTACAATTGTAGCTGAAACTTAAAAAAAAAATTTATTTATTTTTTATTTTTATTGTTATTTTTTAAAGAATCAATCATTGTTTATTGTACGTGTTTCAGCTTTCCAAACTATAAAAAAGGTCCTGCTAAACAGAAATCCCCCAACTCTATGAAGTTCATAAAAAGCCAAGGCAGACAAAAACAGCAAGGATAAACAGATGAAAATGGTCGGAAACGATCTTGGTTGTTAAAATCATCCTATCTCCTCCTATACTAAATGTTTGACATGGCAGACAAATTTTGGATAATGATAAAATAAAAATTCACAAACTCACTGAAGAAGGCGAAAATCCAAGTAAACATATACTAAAACAGCTAAGATAAGCAGACCAAAATGATCTTAACCACCAAGAATAATTCATTGTGTTTACCATCCACCCGTTCGTCAAATCATTTGAAATATACGACAGAAACCGAAGAAACAAAGCCCGAAACAGCCCTCCGTTTTCGGACATCCTGGACAATTTCAACTCGCTCTTTTGGTCTGTCAGATGCATTTTAGCTTTTTAGGCTGAACAAAAATTCGCACAGACTCGTGAAGTTGATGACAAGCCAAAACAGTGAGGATGAGAGGAAATTGTCGAAACGATCAAGCTACAAAGACGAATTATCATGAGATGTGAACTAAATTAATTATAAGCCTCTAGATGCAAAATTTGCAAATTTGGTTTGATTGCATTCAGAAATAGAGGAATTGAAGTAATAAATATTTACACAAATACATATGAATTAACATATTATTGAGAGAAGAATAGAAGAATAGAAAGATTGATGTGATTGAATAGAGATAAATAGATAGACAGATAGGTAGATGAAGTGGGAGGAGGAGGGAGAGAGAGAGTGAGAAAGAGAGTAGAAGTAACAGATGACAAACTCATAAAGTTTTATTAAGATGCAAATATTCAAACAATAATTATAAACCATAGTTTGCATTCTGAAGTTAATTATTGCAACTGATAAGGAATTCCGTCCGCTTCATGAACCTGCGCTAAGACTTCGTTTTGTAAATAGTTTTGTTGTAAAATCAATTAATAAAAGGGATAAATTCAATTATATTATCGGGAGATTTTACCATGAGAATCTATCTAAGGAATGAAATAAATCTTATCTTTAAGAGGCGAAATATTTATCCCATTTTGTTTACCACTTTTTTTTTTAAATGTTTACTTTGTAACATAATAATTTATAACATTAAAACGATAAATCACTTCTGAAATAAAAAAGAAGATAGAAAAGTCTATGGTTGATCATAAAATGTTTCCTTTTATGAGTTTTTAATTTTTGGAGAAATATAGCTTAAATTGTTTATTTCTATTTAAAAAAAATACTAATATTATTTATTACTAAAATGATTCAATCTTTATTTACTGTCAATGAATAATTAATAAGTGCAACCACAAAGACAGAAGAGATCAACAAATTTTCTGAAATTTCCAAGCCAATATTTTTGTTTGTTTTTATAAAAAACTATGATTCGTTTATATGGTTGTTTTTTATGCTTTGACTCATTAGTCTATGGTTGATGGTAAATTTTTCCTTTTCACTTTCGGGAAATAAGGCTATTTTGGTTTATTTCTATTAAAGGCAAAAAAAATTACTATTAAAACGTTATTTATTATAAAAAATAAACAATAAGTGCACCCTCATAGAACGAAAATATTAACAAACTGTCTGAAATTTCCAAGCAAATATTATTTTTAGTTTTTATATAAAAACCTATAAGTAGTTTATAAGACCGTTTTTTATACATACATTTATACATAATATTATGTATATTTTATACATAATAAAAACAATATATCTATAATAAATTGAAATTGAAAAAGCCTGCAGTTAATAATTATTAAATTTAATATTTTCGCTTTTGTAAACTTACGCCTTTCATATTTTCTTCTTTTAAAAATGTAATTAAATTATTAATAAATTTTATACAAACTACGCTGTTAAATTAAGCCTTTGGATTAAATCAATTAGCAATAATTCAACTTCCAATGAAAAGGATGAGGACCGAGGATTTGTTTATCTTATGTTTTTGATCGTATGGATGCTGTAAACTAGCCGGTAAGAAGTTTGGAGTGAAAGTTTGTTGCTGCATTAATTCAGGGTGTGAATAAAGCAAATGGTACCTGAATGTTCGTGTAATTGTCTAGGAGGTGGTGTCGAATGGTCCACTGATGAAATCGGATAGACAGAGCCGAATTCTTCTAATTTGGGTCTCTTCTCACTGTTCCCTTGTGCAGTGCCTGTCGTCCCACTACCGGGATGGTGATGCGCGGAACCACTATGGTGATGATCACCAGCTTCTACTAAACCTAATATACCACCAAGGTTCGGCCTCAACTCGTCCATTAGTTTGCTGCCGGCTTGTCCTTGCCCGAAGTTAAACTGTCTCGAGAATATGGCTGGAAATATGTTGAACTGCTGCTGAGGTTCAGATGGGAGTTCACCCGAACAACTGGTTTTAAATTCCATACCGAACTAATTTCCGACCGAATGAAATTTTTGGCCGAACTAAAAACACAAACAAACAGTCTTTCTTTTTTTACTTCAAAGTACGACGCGAAGGATACTTGTCTTGTTTTCGAAATCCTTTCTCAACAGCGTGACCAACGACCGGACACGGAAAAAAGAAAAAAAGAGATAGATATAGACGGAAAGAAAAAAAGAAAAAGAAACATAAATTAAAGCGGTCGCTTATAAAATTGTAACCGTAAGAAAGGTACAACCTGGCATCCTGACTCTCAACTAAAAGTGACTAACTGAATTATTGGGAGGAGGGTGAATAGTAGGGGTGCAGGATTTGTGCGCAGGACTTCTACCCCCAACTTTAAGGGAGGGGGATGTAGACGCCATATCATAACAGGAACGGCCGAGTATCACCATTCAAAATCTGACCTTTACCCTGCTTTTACACTGTTCGAAAGAAATAAAATACTTCGACGATTACTCCGAAATAATTAAATTTTGTGGAATTCTTTTAAAAATCGACAATGGCATTAAAACCGTACAAAACATTTAAGAAACATAACTCACGCCTGTGAGACTTTATCTACTGTTGTGCACGACGTAGCAGTCGTGTGGGTCTATGCTAACCCTTAATATTTTCTATAATAATAATAAATTATTCTTTTTTGCCAATTACCAATACTTCTTTGACAGTAAAACAAAAAAAGTAAATTTCTTGAATGTAAACTGCTCAAAAACGAATAAGGATATTTGTATTTATTGTTATTATAATAACGTAATAATTTCTAATAAATTTTAATGCAATTTATAATAAAAGCCAAATAAAAATGGTAGGGAAAAATACTACAAAATTAATATCTACATTCAGTTTTGAACAGTTTATATGCATTAACACAAGTATAACAAACCAAACTGGCACTCATCTGTCAAGAGGTCGGAACGGTCTGCATTTTATGACCTAAAAAAAGACCAGAAAAAAGACAAAAGTCAGAAAACCAAATTTGAAATATTCTTTAAATTACTGTTTTTATTTTTCGAACGATGCATCACTATTTTGTTTAAATCCGTGATCTTATGGCTGTACCCTTCTTTTATTAGATAAATTGATCAAAAAGAAAATAATTTGTTTTGTATATATTGCTACAAGATAATGTAAAGTTTCGTATTTAATAGTTAAATGGGATGCGAGCTTGGTCTTCATATTGAATTTGATATCATAATCTGTATTTTGTTTTTAATGATCTTTTTTCAATCACCCATTTATTGAATAAAACAGATAAACTCTGAAAATCGGACTTTAATCAAAATCGGCCAAAGGACAATTGGCTAAACAGAACAATTTCAGATCGATGAGAACAAAGTAAAACAAACTTTACAGTAGCTTTGAATAGACTGTGTGTATTAATCCTATTTGTGTTTAATCTTAAGTTTTGAGCTTAATAGACTCGGCAAGTTAATACGCTGTCATAAGCTGTTGAACAGTGGAAATGATTAAAATTGAATTTAAACAACAAACAACAAACGAATGCACCTGAATGAACAGTTAATAACATATTTAATTAATTTAAAACTCTTTGTAGCACCTTATTAGTACCAGTCGACAATCTCATAAAGGTTTATTTAGGTTCAAATAATTAAATAATAATTATAAAACATAGTTTGCATTTTGAAGAATTATTGCAACTGATAAGAAATTCCCTCCGCTTCTTGAACCTGCGCTAAAAGTTGGTTTTGCAAATTGTTTCGTTAATAACAACAATAAATCGTAGGAATTGAATTATATTATCGGTTGATTTTACAATGAGAATCTATCTAAGGAATTTAATAAATCTTATGACAGGACCTTAAGGGGTGAAAGTATTAACTTGTTTTTTAAGTTGTAAATCACTGCTGTTTTGGGGTTATAGTACAACACAATAAACTAACATTAAAACGATAAAGCACTTCTGAAATAAATTTAATTAGAAAAGTCTGTGGTTGATCGTAAGTTTTTACATTCGGAAAATTTGGCTTTTATTGATTAGTTCTATTAAAAGAAACGAAAAAAACTATTGAAACTTTATTTATTATAAATAAATAATTATGATGCCACTTCAAAGGCAGAAAACTTTAACATATTTTCTGAAATTTCGAAGCCAATAATTTTTGTTTTTGTTTTTATTAAAAAACCTATAAATCGTTTACAAGACTTTCATTGTACTTTGAATTATTAACAAAAATAATATATCTGTCATAAATTGACATTAGAAAAGCCAATATTTATTCATTATTAAATTTTATCTTTCAATTAATTAATCTTCATGTAAGGTATTGGTCAAATTAAAAAAGTCAGTGTCACGAGCGGGATTCGAACTTAACGACCTTCGGCTGGTCGAGTGGATCGAAGTCACGATAGTTCAAGTGATACAGCGGCGGCGTAACCGAAGTTCGTGGGTTCGAATCCCTTTCGTGACGTTGACTTTTTTATCTCAACTAATACCTACATAAAGATTAGTTAATTGAATGATGTCATTTAGTCAATTGGACCATGAAATCTAATGGAATTAAATTTTCTACTTTCGCTTTTGTGAAATTAGACCTTTTATTCTTTAATGACCATTTGGTTATCAGGGTTTTTCTACATTTTTTCCTCACCTTTTCAATTATGACAGTTTCAGTTCTAGACAAGTTTCATAATTGACAAGGTGAAGAAAAAATGAGGAAAAAACTTTCAATATTAACATGAAAATGAAGCAATTACAGTTTATTTTCTTCTGACTACAAATTAAGCTCTGAAGAAGTTACAATAAAGTTCCGAAAGCTAGGCAAAGATTCAAAAGGAAAATTATTTTATTTGACCATATACCTGATAACCAAGTGAAAATTATCTGCCTAAGCTGGTCGAAAAATCTACAAAACCTTTATGATTTGTTCTACTAATATTCGAATTAAATTTATAACTCTCCTAGTTGTAAATTTTAGACAAACCACACTACCAAATTAAGCCTCTAGATTAGCAATAATTCAACATCCAGTTAAAAGGGTGAATGAACACATAATAACATATTCAATTAATTCAAAATTTTTATGGCTCACTAATATAAACCTTTCGAATTATAATAACGTTTTGATTTTATATTGTTACGATGTTTTTTATTTCGACCACAACAGTTTTACTTCTGATTTTTCATTCTCGAAGGTAGGCTAATAGGTCTTCTAAAAAAACAACAACCTGCTTTTTTCAATTCATACGTTTCGGATTTATTTTAATCCTACCTCAGTGAGTTAGCGCCTATACACAGAACAAAGATGTTTGTTTAAAATTGTAAGAAATCTTTGTTCTGTGTATAGGCGCTAACTCGACTGAGGAAGGATTAAAATAAACCCGAAATATCGTGGATTGAAAAAAAGATTGAAGGTTGATTTTTTTTAGATGACGTATTATCTCACCTTTGAGTCGGAAAAATCAGAAATTTATATTGTTAGTTCATTCTGTCTGATCAACTTTTATGCTAGTTTGATTGTATGCCTACGTAAAACATATAATTTAAGGGGCAAATCGACTCTCTGAAATAATTAGAAACGTGATAATGTTTTGGTCTATTTCAATTTATGATTTTTGTTGCTTTATAGAACTTAGCAAAGTTAACAATGAGTCGAGTCCCTAAGGTGTTTTAACTATACCTAGTCAGTTCCTTGATAGTAGCGAAAAAATTACATCTTATTAGTTCCCCACAATAAAATTCAATGACTATTACCACCAATGTGTGCATGGCTAACGAGGCGTAACGATCGGATAAATAATATTTCCGAAACTACTATTTCGAGTGTAAATAAGTGCAGTAAATAATTTCAATCCGTTGCCGAGTGACACTTATGTCAGGTGTCCTTTGTTGAATGAGAGAGGTGTCCTTTCTGCAAGGGGAGTGAACTGCCACCATCTGTCACAGTAGTTCTACAAGGGAAGAGGGGGCCCCACAGAGTGAAAAAGGGAGTACAACGTGTAATCACAGAGCTCTGCCTCCCCGACAATGGATCATTATATCTATTTAGCGGATAGGGTGGTGACAAAACCTAGGGGGCTTGAAATAAGAGCTTCTGTCACATTTGTTTTGTTAATTCTCTTTGAGTTTATACACGACGAGTGCATTAAAGTCATGTTCGTCAAGGGTCATCTCTTTTCATGGTTTTGAATCGATTGGACAATTATTTTCAATGTTCTACCCTCAGCGTATCGTACACAAACATACCATTACAAGTGACAATGTAACAAATTTTATACTACAGGTTGGACATACTTCTTTCAATCTGTACGCCTGATCCGAGATTCATTCTTATAAATAAAATATATTTAAACAAATAAGCTATCGCCAGTAATTGTTTGATAATTTTCAAACATTTTATTTTGCGTATACTTGCTGTATTAGTCTAGCAGATGCGTTTAGCTTCTGGCTGTACTAGGAGGTGAGGCTGTCAAAGGAAAGGCAGAGCAAAATGAAAAGACTAAAATTACAAATTCTTCACCCAGCAGACCACCTGAGAAATCTTGCAGTTTTGAGTTGATCAGGAAGAAAAACAAGAAAAAATATTTTACCTTACAAGAAAAGGATTTTTTTAAGAAATAAAATTGACGTTTGTTAAAGCTCTAATTGAAAATTATGAGCAGTGCGCAAGAGCCATGCTAATGTTTTTGGAATCGTCCAATTAGCAAATATTCTGTCGAAGCTAGTACAAAAATTGTACCAATAGAAGGTTTTACAGATATACTGTGTTACAAATAAGTTTACTGCCTCTTAGAAAACTGTGAGCCCAAAAGCTATAATCGTTGGGATGGAAAGAACGCCTGGAAGGGTGCGGGAATACGTTTCTACTAAGAGCAGTCGCTAAGAAAGTGGTAACATTGGATAAAACAGACAGTGTCATTGACAATCGTTTGAACGATTTCGGACTGTAAGGATTTTTGGAAATGTTAGAGGTTGCACGAAAGAACCCAAAGTACGGTGCCGTATGTCCAATTAGGCCTAAGTATATTGTTAAGGCGTGGTTTAGCAGACACTACAAACTTCACAACAATAATTAATATTTAATATATCGTTTCAGAGATGCCTTTTATGTCGAACACCACCACCACAACAACAAGCAACGCTTCAATCAGATGGCACTGCCATTAATCAGTTCAATTTTTGCCAATATACTCCTGCGAACTTTGAGGAACTACAGTTCTTTTCTATCATCTAGGTATATCCTTGATCCTTCAAGTTATGAACGTCCTAGAAGTTGAAGAAGTTATAAATCAAGTCCTATGGGACTCTTGAATAAACCACCTCGAAAATAAGAATGCCACCGGACTTACCTAAACAGACCATCTCAGCAAAAATAGGCAGACCAAGATGATCAGTAACGACCAAGTTACAGGTTACCATAGCGTCTGAGAAAACATCTACATTAAACATTAAACTATGATCCCATTTGAATGATATAGTTTGATGAGGGAACCACTGCCACTCACATCATCTTCCAATATAAAGTACCAAGAAGAAAGAAGGTCCGAAAAAAATTAACCACAGTGAGAGTATATCTTATACTTCTTAAAAAATGTCGAATTAATTGCACTAAAGTAAAGAACTATATACAATAAAGCAAAAGGTTGAACATTCTGCTCTTACTACAAATCATTAACTCAGGTTCACCCCGCAGACCATACAGAGAAGTTCACAACTACACCATTCACAATGCGTACAAAATAAAAAATAATAGGATCACAAACACGGACTGAAACAATAATACACCCAGACATGATCCACCAAACTGGCACAACCCCTTATCTCTCAACACTTAATAAAATAATCTTGATTTCACTAAATTCATCCAGACCCAATACTAAAGATAGTGTAATGTCGCTTGAAGGCCGCGAAGCGAGGATAAGAAGGCCAAAATGGTCGGCAACGTCCAAATTATTTTGATAATCATGACCAAAAGTTTCAGTGGCTGGCAAAGAGTAATGTGGACTGCACCTTTGCATTTACTTATTATATATCGACTTTGCCAAATTTTTATGTTCCAATTAAGCAATTATTAATTAGTGCACAATATACAAGTTAACACAAACGAAGTTGTTAGAACCGTCAAGTTTTGATATAGATATGGTAAAGAGGATACTAGGAAGCGGGTTTGTGCTCGCCCGGCACTGCAGTCTTCTGGCTTATTGTGCCTTCGAAGTTCCTTAGTTCAATGCAATAGAGTCGATCCTTCTCCTTAGAAGTATCAGGATACTGACTGTCGCTGCTACAATTTCATTTCCTAAATTTGTTCTTAGGTTAAATCTCTATTGAGCTGTTGCTTCGCATGCTCTTTCCTCCTCTTCACTCATTACATAATCTGCAGATGGGATGATCGTTGTGTATTTGCATGTTGTGCAGCTGTTTTCTCAGATGCCAGAGACCGATTGGTAGTCCTACCACTCCTCTGAATTTCCAATGCAGCACTGAATGTGCCAGTCTTGGTTTACTGTATTTTGTTACGTTTATCCACTTCCTTTTGTTGTGTTTACATCCATTCTGTAAAGGAGGATTCTATATTTAAACAAAATCCCAAATAAAGTTAGGGGGCCCATGCATCATGGTCTTGCAGATCCTCCTCTGGCCAGTCTATCCCATGACCAGGTTGTTTCCCAGGTTTTGGGAATTTTTGATGCATTAACTAATAATGATGTAATTTTTTTACATGCTTTAATGGCTGCTTGGCTTATGAAGATTTTTGCCAGTGTTCTTTTAAGATTTTCCAGGGCACAAGCGTTGATGCTATGTGTTTCTGCTTGAAAGACCGAAGTGTATTTTCTGGGATATTGTGCATTTAGTGAGTGTAAGCTGTATCAGGTTATTGATTTAACAAAAAAATTAAATTAGATAAAAGTAAATAATTTAAACTATAGCTTATTGAACATGTGCCGGCTTAAATTTGCCGAGTTAATCTATGAGTGAGTACGGATTGAAAAAGTAAGCCGTGCTCTTTGTTCGAGTATGTTTTTTATTTTCATCCAAGTGGAGGGCGATGTTCGGTTTTGACGACGCGTGGATGTTGCAACAACAGAGCTTATTAGCGGTGCACGCCGGGTGGGACCCGTCGACCTGCACGTGTCCTCAAATTCTATTCACAGTCTGACTTTATTGTAAGCGAAGAAGACCGCAATTTAATCAAACGGCCCCTGTACAATGTACACTTTATTGGGACGTCTCAATAAAACAGATTGTTTCTTTTTTCTTTTTTTAAACGGCATGAGGGAAGGCTTGCCGATTCCATGGGGTAGCTAATCTGTGGGCGGTCAGCAGTCAATCACGGTCAACAATTAAAAACAGTAAAAAGTGATGTCGAGAGATTTCAACGAAATAGCGCAGTAAAGACAAATTTGATGACATAAGTAAGCTATATACATAATTGAAAAATCACATACCAAACGATGTGCTGCATATGAGAACAATATGATTACGCGCTATTCTGATAATACAGCATCAATGGTAGGCTAGCGTGGATTTTTGAGATTGCCTCTTCGGGACTCTCGCGGGGTGATAATCTCGTAGTTAGGCCATTCCGATAATCACGGTTTGTTTATCAATGTTCCTTAGTACTGCCTGACACATTTTATAAGTACCACTGGATTTTGCCTGCTCATATACTGAATAATTGATGGACGGTTCTACTGAAACATTTAACACGAAATTTTAGTCTGCACAAAATGAATTCACAAAACAGTTCGTTTGCCAATTGAGCAAAAATCGAAGACGGTCTGATTGCTTCTACTCATTTTAGATTTCTTTCCTTGCTGGTTTGCACTGACAGGCGCGTTTCTGCTGTTTTTTTTTTTTTTTTTTTTTTTTTTTGTGTGTGCTGAAAGATTGGTTTTACTAAGACCTGGCCGCACCCGGTTACTGTTCTGACCTCGCCCCTAAACAGACGAAAAGCAGCTGGATGGTTGAGACTTTACTGGGCAAGTAGTAAATTTGACTTCAACAAAAGAATATACATCCATGTCCATGTGTAATTCGGACCTACTTTCTCTTGTAAGAACACTTATAAGAACTACTCTTCTTTGTAAGAACAAAGTTTGACCTCACCCATTCTGGCTGAGATTTTATTGAGTAAGAATGAAGTTCTGGTTCGAACGGAGAATGCCAACGTTCCTTGCGACCCTGACCTCTCTTCTTGAAACTACACAGCATGCTGACGTTGTCTAAAAGGCGAAACCCATCGGCCAAAATAAAACAAAGAAAGACAGACTAAAATGATGCGAAACCGCATAACTATTGGGTATTTATTGGCAGAAAAAAATGCCAAATGTTTGTGAATCATAAACAACAGCCTTCTTACCTAATTATAATAAAGGACATTTATTATTATAATAAGACATGATGGAAAGTTTCATGCACTAAAGGCAATAATTAAAATTTTATTAGGCCACTTTTGCACACAGAAGTACGACGTTGTGATTAACAGATTAATCTTGTTTTGTATTAATAAGAACAATTAAAATCAATACAGATTATTGTCTTCCATTTGAAGGGATCTTCTAAAATACTTTAATGAAATCAATAAGCATTTGTAATGAGGTAATAAGATTGAAATTGCCGAAGTATTGTTTCATTATTTATCGTAAAACTTGCTCTGCTTCATGTTTAAACATTTTAGGTACGTTAAAATAAGCGATGTATTTTACATTTACCAAATTGTCTTGATAAGACCTAGATAAAACTTTGTATTTTCGGCTTGGTGAACGTCTTTACGGATAAGAGCGTTGCTTGTTTCGGAGAGGGTGGAGTGGCTTGCAGAGAGGAGGGAAGGGGTCTCTGTTGAGATGGGAGACGGAGGGAACTAATTGAACAATTAAGGACGATGATGATACGTGGAGCGGCAAATTGTATTTCCAGGGAAAGATAGAGAACCGGAATCCGGTTCTAAAAACTTTTCCCGATGAATTATTAAGTCCGTAACTTTTAAAATGGGCGAATAAGACCAAACAGTTGTTACAATTCTGTCGTACGTGACCAATATAAAACAAAATTCTAGGAAAACATACTTTACCGGTAGACTTTCAAATCAGTCAACCATTAATCATTACTAAATAATAAATAAACCTATCTGCAGTTTTTGATCAGTCTATTTGTTTCAAAGAAAAGTACTGAAAGTATTTCATCAGTAAACAAACTGGTTTTTTAACCGATATTACAAACGTGAAGACATAGCCTTTTATCATTAGTTTGATGCTTCAATTTATCGAACGTCTTTTACTTGGTTTGTCAGGCTCGTTTTTTCATTTAGTAATTTTTAGTAGACGGCTTATGTAGCCCGAAGAAGCAAGGTCAGGACAACCAAGAAGGGTCATAAAAACCCACCATTCATATATGATTTCTTACCTTAAGCCTGTGTAGTGTGAATGAAGGAGCGGGGTCAGGTCTACCTTATTGCTTGGTCCTTCCAGAGAGAGTGGATCATTTCTTTGTTAGGAAAAATAAATAACTGATAAACACAAGAATATTACAAAAGAAACAATTCTTGAAATGAGTTTGAAATGAAGGTCGTTAGTTTGGAATTTACAATTTGACAATTTTGTAAAGGAAACTGACTGATTACTATTAGTATTAGTTTTATATTAAAATACAGAAACAATTCTTACTTGACTAAATATTATTACTATTATTTTTTAATATTGACTAATTATTATTAATAAATTTAAACAAACAATCTGCAAGACAGACTTTGCCTTGATTAAACAAATAAAAAATTGGCTATATGTTGTAAATTAAATGATAAAGAAATCCTTTTCCGCGAAAAACAATTTAAAATGAAAAAATGATAATTGCTCCATAAAAATGGTCAGATCTTAGTTGCTTTTTCACAAAAGAAAAATCAAACTTGTCGCCTCTAGTCCAGTGCAAACCAACACGCCTCTTCCAGTGGAATTCTCTTTCCTCCTCCCTTTATTCGCCTCCCTTATAAATGTCATTGTGATAAACTAAACATTATTGCTCATAAAAGTCTAAAAAAGCTCACCATTCATAATTGATTTCTCACCTTAGAGCAGCGTAGTCTGTAGGACCGAGGTCAGGACTGTAAGAAGGGTACACTCTAGTAGGAGGTCTGATGAAACTAAACACTATTCCAAAACATAAAACCGTAAAATAAAAACACTTAACGAACCTATCTTTCAATATGTCTCACCGTAATCCTGTGTAGTCTGAAGGAACGATGTCAGGACTATAAGAGGGGTATGCAGGTTTTCACCCTTACACAACAATTGTCAAGTTCTTCTCCGGTTATGATAATATAATAAATGCTTTTAACATATTAACTACACGATTTAGAAAATACTCATATTTGTGGTGGAGCAGGAGCGAAGAACATGTTATGCTAGTTTTGAGTGTTATATTAGTTTCAAAAAAATACATTTTCCTCAGTTTTACGGTATTAATGTTTGCCAATTTTTAAAACCCTGGTATTTAATTACCCGTTGGTTTATTCCAATAATCGTGTTAAATCTGTTATTTCAGTGTTAATAACATACTGTTCTAATCTTGCTAAATGTGTTAAAGTCTAGACTTTTACACACTTAACAAGATTAGAACAATTTGCGTGGAATTAAAAGAGCCTTGATAGAAATCGTTTAATGAAATTGAATTTTGTCCCGTTTGGGTCACCGTTTTGATCCTTCTTTCCTGATTCCTTTTTTCCTACTTTCTCCAGGAAGTGCTGGAGTTGATTGTGGTATTAACACTGAAATAACACGATTATTGCATTAAAACCAAACGATAAAGTAAATCCCGTGAACTCCAAATTCACAAAACTTAACGATGTAAACACATTTTTTTGACCAATTTAACATTTTCAAAACGAGTACGAAAATTATACCGGGATAAAAGCACTTTTAAATAAATTCTAGTTTTTCGCCCATCGTACAGATAGAAAGTACATTCTGAGCAAATAGAGGAAAAATGGTCCAGATCAAAGGACCGCCTCCAGCAAGTTTTGTCCCTTTTTACAACACGGTTTGTCGACCCTCGTTTTAACTATTTGCGCACTTTTTTCGCCCTCCCAAAAATAGGATAAAATAAAAGCATAACAGGATAAATAAAAAATAAAAGTAAAATGCCAGATTTAATGGGAAAAAACATCTAAATATTCCCCCTCGTTTTAATTGAGATAACAAGCTGTTAAGCGCCCCCTTTAAAGTGCATATAAATAAGAAAAGAATTTAAAAGACTGAGATTAACCCTTTACTGTCTTATTTAAAATTAGCGGGTGAAAATAAGGCCTTGCCTCTAAGGGGTCGTGTCAAATTTAAGACTGTACTGTTTTTTTAATGATGCCTTAAGGCAATTGTACGGTGTCCTTCTCACAAAGGGAAAGAGGGTCATATTAAAAATGAAGAGTTTCTCAAAATGTTCCTTCCCTTCTTCATTACGATCAATTATCTCGACCGTTTACGCTTATTTTAAAAAATTCATTAGATCGTGATCAATTAACTCGAGTCACTTTTCATCCCAGTTGCAAGGAGGCGAGTTACAATAAGAAATAAAAACTATAATCACTTTAGAATAGTTTAAAGGTTAAGCTAGAGCAAATTTAAATTTAACGAAATGTTGGTATCAATTGGGAGAAAAAAGTCAAAGATGGGGATCCTTTCGCATCCCCCTCATAACACTGACTTTTCAACTAATCCCTTACATAACGATTAATTAATTGAAAGAGGTTATTTGGTCAATCGTACCACGATATCTAATGGATTTAATAATTTAAATGAACCTTCATTAAACCTATCCGTAGCCAATTAATTTGTCGCCGAGAATAAAATATATTACACGACAAAAAAGAAAATAGCAAAAAGTAGGGAAAGTTGAGAAAGTGGGTTGAGATGGGAAGTTGGGGACGGAGTGGATCGAAGTCAAGAAAGCTCAGGCGGTTAGATCAGCGGCGTATTTAGCCGAAGGTCGTTGGTTCGAACTCCACTCGTGACCCTGGCTTTTCTTATCTCAACCAAGACCTTTTATAAAAATTAATTTATTGAAAGAGGTTATTTGGTTAATCGGACCACGAAATATAATGGATTTTGTATAAATGTAATATTTAGTGGTCTGATTGACCAAATTACTTCTTTCAATTAATTATCATTTTTATGTAAGGTTTTGGTTGAAATGAAAAGTTCCTATCACGAGCGGGATTCGAACCCACGATCTTCGGCTAAATACGCAGCTGCTCTAACCGACTGAGCTAGCTATCGTAACTTCGGGGTTTGTATAATTCATGCCTGTGTTCGTGGTACATCTAAAGACATCTGTATGTACATTTAACCCAAGAAAACCCTTGCGCCATACTCGATCGAAACCCTTTTCAACCTTGAAAAACACAACGGTGATGGATTTTTGGTTGACTTTTAAAAACCATAAAACAGTACACACACTTTTTTTCCAAAGTCAAAAAAGGTCCAACACCAACAGTCTACAAATTTGATGTCATTTTTCAAAGGAATTGTATGAACTGTTCAAGCAACATAAATTGGACTTCCATCACTATATCTATAAAAATGAAGGTAAAAAAAAAGATGACTGCAAAACATCAAAAACCAATCCCACAGCATTGGCCGCACACCATTTTGTAAAACAACTTTTTGATATCGACAAAATACAAGTAAGTACTAAACACGGACAAAAAATACATACGCAACTGTTTAGAAATAGTTTACATTCACAGAATAGTATAGAATAAATTTTTATTTCTACTTGATAATAATTTTACAAAGTAGAGAAAGTGACGTTTCGCTATGTATACAAAATGGTAAGAGAAACTCCATAATAATTTGTCAGAAAAAAATTATGTTGAAAAAACCACATACACAGGGATGAAGTCGATATATAGAATTAAATAAATCCATGTAAAAATGTAGATGGGAAGTTAATAAATAAATATATAAATCTTCTTATGACTATGAATAAGCCAATTAAGACTAATTGATAAGCCATAAACATAGTACATTGTGTTTGATACTCTAATGGTGCCAATTTGCATTTGTTGGGTATGCACCAATGGACCTGCAAATGGGATTTGAGGCGAAACTCAAACGCCTAAAGAATTTGCTGACTTCATCGTATATTCGACCTCTACCCATTTCATGTTTTCGTTTCTGTAGGTCTGTCAATCTGTAATTTCTTGGAGACGCAGTGACAAGCCGCAGAAATTCATTTGGGTTTACCTGTAGTTTATTAAGATTTGTTTTACTCGTAAAATTCCATGCTGGGCATGAATAAAATAACATTGGTTTACTAAATACTTTATGAATTAGTAGTTTATTGTGGTGGCTCATACCAGAATGCTTTCTGAAAAATGGGAAAAGTAATTAAGGTTTTTAGTTGGGATAAAAACATCAGTGTTAAATATAAAAACACCCACGACCGCTAGAATGCCGCTGGATAGCCGAAGGTCGTGAGTTCGAATCCCGCTCGTGACACTGACTTTTTTATCCTTCCTTAATTAATTAAAATATTTAATTGGTCAAGCGGGCCACGAAAATTAGTGAATGGAAAAAGTGTTCATATAACCGATTTTCCGTTGCCAACCAGATTACTTGTATGAGTACCAAAATTCAATTTTGTAGATACCTCACAGTTCTTAACCGTTATTAACAGCATTAAAAGAAACACACAGCAATAATTACAGAACAGATACATGAAAACTCAGCCGTAGCTTTTAAAAATCTAACTTTTTCCCTTTCCTTCGTTATCGTCCTTAATAATTAACATCCTTTCCAAAATTGAATGCCGAATCACAAATCCCATCCAGAAAATCCCCATTCTCGACTTCCTTTGGGTTAAATAAAACCGCTTATGTTCAAAGAAATTTTTCCAGATTTACCGCGTCCCCTAATCGTCACAATTATATAAAAACAACAGAAACCAAATTTACGTCGCACACTACTTTCACACAACACCAATATGTCACCACTAGAATAGCACCACATTTTATGTGAATACGAAATACCTGGTTCAAAATTTATATTTACATCTTAAATTGTATTATTTCTAATAAACGTATGTTTCGTAATTTACTCAATCCCTGAAGATGACCCGAATAAAGGTCGAACTTTTCTAAACTACCTCATTCTTGACCGCTCCTCACGACCTCAACAAATTATAAATAAAAATGTCCGGCATTATTACAGTTCTAGTGGAGGAATGTTCCTACATGTGAAACATGCTTTTAATGGCTATATGACTCACAGCTACAGTACTTAGCACAATATGTTTATTAAAAAAAAAAAAAAAAAAAAAATGAAAAAGCCAGGCCCAGTGATGTATCCCCAATAATATTAGATTCATAAGCCACAAATTTAAAGCAATATAAAAAACATTTTTCGCGTCAATACCTTTCCTAAGTAATAGATTGAACGGGTAGGCATGAAATTGAGCGGAGAAATGGAGAATTTATTAAAGACGGATGTGGGCATGGGTCGGAGCCACTCATGACTTATATGACGACTAACCGGCTTACACGGTAATTTCCTGCCTTGGTTGACCGCCTGCATGGTCAAGATTTCCGCTCAACGAAACTTCCTTCCTAACAGCCACATAACTCGACTGAGGTCTAAGCTACTCTCCCCTTTAACATTATTTCCCATACTTGAAAACGATATTTAACGTACCATTTTTATGAATGTTTTTCTTCTATTAACTGTTAAACATACAACCAAACAAACAAAAACACACTTGGTCGCATTGGGGTTCCAGACAAATACGTCATGGTAAAATTTAAAATATTCTGGACATACACCCTAGTGGCCTTACACCAACTACAAAACGGTGAAACTTATATTGTTTAGTAGTAGAAATGAAATAAATTGCATGTAAAATTGGAATAAGCCAACTAGTCCAAAAATTTCACTTTGAGGAAGGTTCTACCAGATATATCAATTGAATATTCCGAGTATACTCAACAGACTATAAAGGAGAGGAAGAACACAGGAGAACATCGGATACAATGATATGGTATACGGATGGCTCCAAAACAAATTAAGGGACCGGATCAGGTGTACAAGCCTGTACAAGCCAAAAATATGAGCAATCGAACTCATCAGGGAAGTACACCTCGGTCTTTCAAGCAGAAACACATGCCATCAATGCTTGTGCCCTGGAAAATCTTAAAAGAGGTTACACTGACAAAAAAAATCCTCATAATATCAGACAGTCAAGCAGCTATTAAAGCACTGGCATGTACAAGGATTACATCAAAATTAGTCAGTGAATGCATCCCAAATTTCCAAAACCTGGGGGAACAGAACAAGGCAACGGTATCCTGGGTGCCAGCGCACAGGGGAATTTTGGGCAATGAAGAAGCAGACAGTCAGATCCGCAAGACCATACATAGGCCCGAGCCTATCCTTGGGATATCAAAAACAAACATAGAATCCTCCATCGCAGAATGGATAAAAAAAAGTGGATAAACTCTAGCAGTGCTAACACAGTAAACTTATGATAAAACAACACTCACCAAAACTAGCAAAAACACTACTACAATTGGTGAGGACAAATCTCAGAGGAGTGGTAGGACTACTAACCGGTCACTGGCATCTGAGAAAACATCTACATAACATGGGCATATAAAATGATGATCCCATTTGCAGACTATGCAATGAGGAGGAGGAAACAGCCACTCATATCATCTTCGAATGCGAAGCAACGGCTCAATGGGGGTTCAATCTAACGCTTATAAACGACTCAGAGAACCACATTGAAGCAACAACAGTCATTGACTTGATACTTCTGAGAAAAAGGATTGAGTCTATTGACTAAACCAAGGAACTAAGAAGGTACAATAAGCCAGAAGGCTGCAGTGCCTGGGGTACACAAACCCCGCCTCCTGGTATCCTATCCCACCGTACCATACAGAGTATACATAGAAAAGGTAAAAAACTTCAGAAGTGAGGGACGGCGCCTACTAGACCCAATATAAATTTTTTCCTAACGTGAAAGCATATACACCATAAGAGAAAGAAGTACAAGCAACACACATAAACACCAACCAATAAAATAACAAACAAACGAACGCTTATAAAAAAAAGCAACACACACTCACAAACAGATCATCGTAAACGTATGAACCAATAGTTCAAAACACAAGCACACTCACAGAACAACAAACTAATAAAGATATAAAAACAAATAAACCGACCCACAGACACACACAAATAAATACCCACAAGAAACAACACATGCAAATAAATGAACAAACAAAAAACCAACAAACGATTAAATACACACAAAATACACAAAGCAGGAAACTAACACACAAAAAAAACAAATAAACACATTTAAGAAAATAAACCAATGTACACACTTTCACAAAACGACAAGCAAAAGAACGCATATAAACAAACAAAAGCATACATACACACACATACAAACAAACCGATGTATACCTATGAATAAATAATTCAAAACACAAGCACACACACACACACACACACACACACGCCATATACAAATAAATAAACCGACATACAAGTCCACACAAAGAAATACACATAAAAAGCAACCAACCATGTAAACAAACCAACAAACGAAGCACATGCAAACAAAATAAAACATGCTAAATTAAAAAATACAGGCTTACAATTTAAAAAACACGCGCACACAAACATTTCAAATTAGCCCACAATGTCCAATCGTTAATTGTTAATGCTAATTTACTTTACAACAAGCAATTGATTTACGGGTAAAATGGTGTAGGTGAGGGCATTTATTTAGTCTGCTTCATCGCTGTCTCTCCTATTAACATACAACTAACTTTGTGACATTTTAACAACCTCATGACAAAGTAAATATATAATATTGATTTGTTAGTAATAAGGTCATATGCTATAATTAACTCTTTTCACCACAATCTTTTGCTGTTTTAACATTTTCGTGTTTCGTAACAAACGATTTCTTAAAAATAATTAATATAATAAATGACTATATGATCTTTTTGTGGGGTTTTATTGCGTGGTGGTATTTTTATCATTAGATATTTATTATCATGTATTTTGGAATTGTATCACACTTACATCTTTTCATTCAAAGAATCTTTAGAGAAACTCCATGCACTTACATACTACTATGCTTTAAAATCGTTAATTACAGCGTTTAATTTTGTAAGCTACTTAGATGATAAAATGGAGACGTTTTAAATGAAATCACTGAAATTGGAAAAAATATATCTGAAATATTTTTCCACAAGGTCCTTGATGTAGGACGATATAATCCCCCTTTATATCGTGTTTCAACCCTTTTGTTTAATTAAGCCGTTAAAGCCTTCATTTTTATTGAATCAGAGAAGCAATCGATTTTCAAATATGCGAGAAAAAACAAACAATTCTGTACGTATTTGATACACGTTAATTAAGATCACGTCAAATGGTACACACAAAAGTTGACTTGGTTTTTTTTATAAATATTTATATTTCGCATCGAATTTCTACATAAATCAACCATTTGTCAACATAGAAGGACTAAAAATGAAGGTTAAGGTGAAAAATATTATTACGACTTTATACAAATACAGCTAGTTTGGTGAGTATTTTTTCCAACCACAAAAATAAATATTTTTTTGCATTACAACCCGGACGGATGATAAGGCGGCCTGGCGACACTGCTCAGGACTTTTAAGATATATTTAAGAAAAGAACTTGGAATTCTATTCGTTTGGGAAATGTCACAGAGCGTTGGAAGGGGGCTCGGAGGGTAGTTGAACGGAGTCGTAGAAGGCATTAGAAGTTGCCTTGGGCCATGTAACGTAATTACCCCACGACTCTTTCCCCAAAGCCCCTATCCATCCAGTGGAGCGTGTGTATGTGTTAGTCTGTAGGGTTGCTCTCTCCTCTATTCCTCTTCTTAAACTATGGCAGAATTGTCAACTGGGCCGGCATTAAGTTATCACGACCGACGAACTTTACCTCGACTTCGAAACGTTTAACGTCATTCGAGAAAGTATTTGTCATGCAAGGCGATAAAACCGATAAATAAAGTCTTTAAAGTTTTAGCTATAACTCGACTGGTAACCTTTTACATTGAAACATTTTTAATTAAAAAGTTAAAATAAATAAATCGGCGGTGTTCACATGCGATAGTAATCACCCACGGTGGTACCCAATACAATAGTTACATTACGCCTCAGTATACCTTATTACACTATTCAACTGTCGCCTGACCGGTTTCTTTTAGAAAGTTTGGATATGGACGTTGTCGAAGATTAAAAATTGTATACCACGCCATTCTCTTGACTTGAAAAGTTCCAAGCAGAGTGTACCGGGGTGTTTTTCAGGCGAAGGATAAAAGTCACATTTTAGACACTGTTAGAAAGCTAAGTTTAACATTACTATTGGAAAATCGTATACGATACAAAGTGTAGATTCTGGGATACATCCTTGGAGGCAACTGGGAAAACAGGAAAATAATAGCATGGACGTTCATGTCTGTAGGATTGTTGAATTAGGAACAAATTGGAAAGTAACATTCTCTTGAGAAATAACAACCCAGGAATAAATCAGCCCAGTAACAACAAGAAAGCTAGTTCTAATATCTACAACCTAGTGTCAATGGTGTACCATAGAGTGTTCACTTACTGGTTTGATATTACGGACTCGTAACTAGTATTGGTTGAAGGCGTTTAGGACGTTTCGCCAAGTTACGAAGTACTGGCCAGTAAATTGATATGATGAGGGAAAATGTTGATATTGGCCTCGTTGAGGCATGAAGGTCGTTGGAAGGACAGAGCTGATGATGTACGTCAGGAAGAGCTGAACTTTTTTTTGGAAAAGGTTTGATAAATGTCAATAAATTAAGGTTGATCTTTTCAACAGAAAGATGTTTCTATTTTATATCAGAGGAAGAAAAGGTTATAGGTGGGAGCAAAAAAGATGACCGGTTCTTACTTCACATCAAAGTCAGTAGGTCAGGTATGTCATGAATTATCAATTTCGTGAGGTAGTCAGGGAAAGGGTATGAATTCTATGTAGAGTAATAGAAATTAAGTATCTTCTAAAACAAAAACGCTGGAAATATTCACTTCTAAGCATGTAATTTGCTCCAGCTACACAATTGCTATTGATTGAGCTTGGCTGTTGTTCAAAATTTTACTTCTGAGATTTCACTTATCCCCACATACACATTTAACATATTGCACCACATTTAACAAGCACTATCTCTTCTACATCAGTTTTCCTTATGTAAACAAACCCCGTGTCAACAAACAATCGAATAATCTTTGTAAAATAAAGTTCAAAGTTGGAACCATCTCTACACTCCGCTGTGAGACTTATCGTAGCATATACAACGAAACCGTTCTACAATCCGATAAAATTATCTATTTAACTCTTTTAGAGGAAAGAAAATAGAAAAAAATTGAAAATTTTCCAGCTTCATCTTTAGCACACTTTCTGATGTACAATTGTATGTTCAGTCCATATTCAAAAATCTGCTGCAGTTTTTGTATCATCTAGAATCCAGGCCTGTTTTGCCATATTTAGTAGTCAGAAATAAAATCAATAATAGATATAATTTAAAAAATCCACAAACTTTTTGCTAGTTTTGAAAGAAGTTCATCCATGCATTATTGTTTATGTCGTTATGGCATTTTAGTCCTTAAAAAGTGAATAAACCACTGCAATAAAAAGCCAAAAATATTTATTACAATAAAACTGGCAAATTAATGTAAGATATGGTGAGATGTTTATGACACTAGAAAGCAGGTAATAAGAAGGAATAAATATATTTTTATTTGTGTTGCTATTGCTATGTGTTATACCATGTGGGTATGTTCTACCACCTGATGGTAGATTGTTTATTAATTCGTCTACCATATAAACTTTTTATATTTTCTTATTTTTTTATTGAATCTTTAAAAACACATAGACCTTTGAATATGGCAAAATTACTAAAAACATTTAAAGTCTCTTTTATAAATACGACACGCTTCATTATTGTTGAAATTTTGTTAAAAGTATATACTTTTAGTAGCGTGATCCTCACTTCCCATTCACCCAGAAAAAAACACTTTGATTTTTTTTTTTTTGAAATTACATTTATTTGATATTTACAACTACAAATACACTATTGAGTCTCTTGTAGGAGAAGTCGCCCAGTGATCACTCAGTCACACAGAAACCTTTTCAATCTTCACTTAATGAGAAGGTCTCGGGGCCACTTTCAACGTCTTGGGGAATTTTCAGGTGGGTTGGAGGCGATAACTGTCTTACTAAAAAATCACTGTGTGCGAAATTCGATGAGTTCAAGAAGAAACCGGATGTGCAGTCGTTATGAACAGTGTAATTGGAAACGTAAAAGAAGGATTTATAGTCTGATGGAGATTGGATTGATTGGAGACGTTGGGAATTGAACTCCTTGGGTGAACCCCACACTTCACAATCTACGCCCAGAGCGGTCTTATCATTGTCTTGTAAATAAAACGTTTTCAATGTAAATTTGTTATCGTGAGTCAAGTAGACTTTTTAATAATTTATGACATCGGTTTTTTACTGTCTTTGCAGTCTTTTGTGAGGATTCCAAGTCAGCCGTTTATCCATGAAATTTCTAAAATAACGGCACAAGCACTTCGAATTTAAAAAATTAAAAATAGCCCATTATTATTTATTTAAAAGGATATCTCATAGAATTTTAATGCGACTTTTAACGTCGTTGACGAGTTTTACATTTTCTTTATTTGGACGTAGGGGCTGTCGGTATTTTGTATTCGAAACAAATAAGTTGCTTTGGCAAAGCTGTGCAATGAAAGTTATTAGGGGCGTTGAGAGGGAAAATAAACTCGGATGTGATACAGTGTGGAACAGGGTATTGGCGATGAGGGGAACGGGGGCCAGGAAAGAGGAAAGAGATGGAACGAAAAAGCCTCCCTCTACACACCCCCCTTTTTCATCCCCCTCCTGTTATTGTGATGGGGGATTATCAGAATGGGAGAGAGAACATGTGAACCCGGGAAAAAATGGCTACCCTTCTTTGAATATCTAACAGAACATATAAATTGTTACTTAACATGTTGCTTAAACTGCTTCATACAGGTGAACAGTTGTTAAATGAACCTATGCAAATTTTAAGCACAATTTAATAATAGCGTGACTATTTAAGTCACTCCAGGAATCATATGTAACTAGTTAATCGCAAATTACTGAATAAAAGGTGCAAGAGTAAGTCACCGAATTGGTTATTTTACATTAAATCAATAAAATGAATAGGTACTTCGACAGTTCAATGTTGAAGCATGTTTTCTATTATTACATTTATTTGTGAAAAAGACCATCTATTAATTTTACAATGACTCATTTAGAAGTAAACACTTCAGATCACTCATTATTGTCAAAGTTTATTTAGTTGAATTTTTGCAGGATATTTGAATTGAACTGATTTTTTCAGACATCCTACTATATGCTGACTTCGTAGCAGGAGGTGTTCTGGTAGCTTTTGAGACATCAAAACGCACACCTTGTGACCTCCGTGTCCAAACGTCCGGCTGATTGATTTATGTTAATCGTTTCTTGGCCATTCTTGTCTATCCTCCACCTACAAACCAAATAGCATGAACAGACTGGGTTTTCGCGATTATCAACGGAATATTATACTTTGGACATATACGAATATTTACAACTCGTTATCCATGCTGTTTTGACCAGCTCGTCTTAAGGGAAGGCAACAAGGATCACCCCATAGAACTAAATAAGTTTAACAAATTGTCTGTGTTGTTTGTGCTAGAAATGATGAAGAATGTTCCAGCTGTAGTGGCCACCATAAATGGTTCGTTCCAATTAAGAAAAATATCCCTAGAACTGAAGAGAAAAATAGAAAGAGAGGAAGAAAAAGAAAGAAATAGATAGAAGAGAAAAGTGAGAGAAGGTGAATCAATAAAAAATAAAATATAAAAATATAAAAAGGAGCAACAAATAGAGACAGACTACATAAAGGAAAAAAGACGAAGGGGAAGAGAGAGATTGATTTGATACTATTTTTATTTGAGCATGTGTTTTTGATTTGTGTTTCTTTAACTGTTTATTCGGGAGTGTTTGAACCGTCATTCAGTTTATTAGCCGGTTTATTTCACGGCACGGAGACCATCAATTTTGCAAGACCTGTAAGTCATGTGGGTTTAGCATCGAGCTGCGCCGTGAAATCTGATATAAAAGTCATAATATTGTTTAACTTATCCTTCCTTAAACTCAGACCCCTGCAGATCATATCTATAAAAAACACTAGAACTATATAATGTTATTGAAAATTTGACAAGAGACTTATGGATTTAATGATCGACAAAGTCTGGTACTGTCGGCCAACTTTATTAGTCGGTTTATTTTCCGGCACAGAGGCCATCAATTTTGCATAACCTACCAGTCATGTTGGTTTAGCATCTGGGTGCGCCGTGAAAGTGGATATTAAACGTCACAATATTGTTTAATTTGTTCTTCCTTAAACTCAGACCCATGCAGGGCAAATCTATAAAAAAACATACTAAAAACAAATTATGTTAGTATGCAAAAGAGGTACAGGCATACAAATATTCCGATCGACAGTGTGTAATCTGTTAGCCGGTTTATTTCACGGTACAGGGGGAGCCATCAATTTTGCAAGATCTCGAAGTCATGTTGGTTTAGAATATTGGGTGCGATATTATCGTAGTATCGTAATCGTATATTAAATGTCACAATATTTTTTTCCTTCTTTCCCTGCAAACAAGACTATAAAAGACTAGGAAAAATATAAACGTTAGTGAGAATTTGAGATTAAGACACGCATAATTACACGTGGACAGCGAATGGACTATCGGCCAATTTAGTAGCCGCTTTATTTCCCGCCACAAGGGCCATCAATTTTGCAAGAATTGCCAGTAATGTTGGTCTCGATCTGAGTACTCCATGTAAACGGATATAAAAGTAATATTCTTTAATTTATCCTTCCTTAAACTCAGACCCCTGCAGAGTATATCTATAACAAGCCTTAAAAATACCTAATGTTAGAAAAATCCGCTAGAAATAATCGGGCAATTTAAAAAAAAATCTTAAGATAACATCGTTCCAACCCTTCTCCGCCCTTACAAATGACCGTCAGACTATACGTTTCTAAATAATGTCAAATTACTTTCATGATGTCTGCATGGAAATGTACCAGAAATTACATAGGTCATTTCCAATTATTCTGAATTGCCAAACAATCAAACAGTCACCTAAATGAATATATTGGTGTAATTAATTTAATTACCGAATGGATGTAATGAGATTGAATCTAATTTTGTCGTGTACCCAGCAACGATTGATTTCTGATCGAATTCAGCTACGTACTATTAGTAAGGAGGTCCCTGAGCCATCTCGGCTTCAGTAGCCCTACTGGATTGTTGGATAATGTTGGACATAAATGCGGTATGAAGTGAGCGTAATTTTTCATGAAATAACATATGCCCTTAACGAGGGGTATTTTGAGGTCCATCAATTTTGCACGAATTGCAAGTCAAGTTGTTTTAGCCTACCAAGTGCGCCGTGTTTTCGGATATTGTCTCAGATTCACATTATTTTCTAATTTCTATCCTCTAAACCTAAAGAGCAGGACGAAATTTGTCTTAACGTTTAACCATAGTATATATATAATAAAGTTAAGTTAAGTTTAAAGTTTAGTTAAGTAGAAAAAGTAAAAATATAATTTTCTACTTTATTTATCCACCACTTTATACTTCTCAAATATAGGGATCTATTTAAATCTTATATTGTAACCACATTTATGTTGGTCTGGTAATGTGAAAAATTTACTTTCCTTTTATATGCACCCAGGCCATATTATTGAGAAATATAAGTTATATTTATGCGACATAAAATTTTTTGAAATCGTATTTTTCATTATCTGAGCTCCCTAACAAATACGAATTACTGATTATTTCTGTGAACATGTTTTATTTTATTAATTTTTTATAAATATTTCTTAAATACATAAATTGTTGGCATGATTTTCATTCTGCCACGGTTACGACTTATAATTAACTTTTTTTGGCTATGCCCATTTAGATATATAGCCCATTAATTGAATTTTATTATAAATAATGAATTAATGTAAAATTAAAGAGAAAATTTAAGCCGCCAATTTAAAAGTTTTACTGTGAGACATAATTCTTTCAGGCTTTGATTAAATATTTGTTACGATTTTTAGAAAAGAGTAATTTCCTTTAAGTACTTTATCTCAGTGGTGAGGGTTCTTTCTTCCAAGAAGAACATTTCTTAATTGTTTAAATGAATTTTTTTAGGGCATGCAATAATGTTTTTGAATTGTTTTAAACGCATATCCTACGAAGAATAAATTTTCAATTGTGAAGGGGATTTGACTTAAAACCCTTTAAAAAATTTGAAAAGTAATAAGATTTCTAGAAGGAAATTTTGTTTTATTAATTTCCATCCGTCATGAAAAAGACTTCTTTCATATCTCTGCCGTATAGGATTTGAAAAATGAAGAGAAGAATCTAGGAGACCTTCATCTTCCGTCGGCTGAGAAGATAAACGTTCCTAAAATTCGGTACGGCGTTAGACGGCGAGGGCTGGTCGGAAAACGGATGGCGGCTTTCGTGATCAATACAGCGAGTCAGGGTATCCATGGATACCATCGGCTGGAGGCGGCATCCAACGCCCCTTTCCACCGCTCCTCCCTTTCACTGACGTTCTCCTTCTAAGTGGGAATCCTATTGTTATAAACCTTCCATCCAAATCTCGGAGACTCCTTACATTAAGTACGGGACCTCTCTCAATTACACCTGAGAGAGAGGGGAAGAGAAAAAAAAATCCGTTTTACAGACTGGAAGAAGAAATCTTGAACCAACATTTTAACTTTTTGACGTAAAAAACACCGTTTTTGGTTTTGCCTATTACTTCGATTTTGTAAAATACTGTTGGCTTTCCTTAAAATGTCATTACAATAAATGGAACATTGTAACCATGGATAAGTGTTGGATAAAGACTCTTAAAAGACAATATCTAAACACTATGACTATGCTGTAAGATGCAGAAATATGAGATTATTCAACAGCCTCTAGACGTAATTAACCTAACGGCAATATTGTTAAATGAATATGCGTAGAAAAAAGTCAATTCTTTTCCTTCCCAGTTCACAATTATATGGAAATTTTTTATAAACATCGTGTGGCATTATTTGTAAGGTGCTTCTTTGAAAGCCTACACTTAAGCCATAATCGTTACCAACATGAAAAATAAGGGAAAAATGAAAACTTCTTACCATAGTTTTGAAGAAATAAAATTCTTCTGGTTTATTAATTTAATTTTTGTAACAATGTTTAACTCTCTTATTATTATGTTTGAATTTTTATATCAGTCAATGTAAATGTTTTTAGTTTGGTCGTTTTTGACCATTTTTCGCCCGGATGTCATCGCTGTATTGGTCAGATAGACAAGTATTTCCTTTTTACTGTTTTCAGTATTAAGTCTCGGTTGGCCTGAAGAGGCGAGATCGTTATCGAGATTACACGTCGTGTACACCCGAGATTGTTCTATCGGAATTCTTCTTATTCTTTCCAATGAACAAATTTTTAAATATTTGCAAAACGAAGGCTTATTTAATTAAGAAATTTACATATTTTTCTCCGTAATAATTAATCAGGCCAACGAGAACCGAAACCGACCTACTTACAGGTTCATCGCCCAGTAAAAACGGAACATTGTTGATCACGGTCTGCGAATCGGTGACCTCGTGCTAAACCTGCATAGGGTCAATTATTGAATCTACCTTCACTCCCGGGTCAAGACAGACCCAATAAGTGACCCTATGCCGGGCATAAATGCATAAATGAAAGATATTATAAAAGTATAAAACGAAAGTCTAATTTTATGATCTTTTCTTGTAGTCATGTAGTTTGGTCGTTTCCAATCGTTCTACACTGTTCAAATCATTGATTTTGAATTTGAACCTTTGTCCTGCTTAGAAAATATTTTTTTCTTTATTCTTTACGTTCGAAAAATTATTAGTAAAGAGATTTTTATTTATTCAAATTTAAAATAATCAAAAGAACAGCAGACCCTATGAGAGTTGAGCTTTTTAAGCTAAAAATGCGTATTTTTTAAATAAAAAAATCAATTAAAGATATATTATTATTAAAGATGTTTTGAAATACTCTGCAATTACTTTCATGATGTCTGAGGGGAATCAGAAATTGCATAGATCTTTTCAATTATTCTGAATTGCCAAACAACTGAACTGTCACCTAAATGAATATATCTATGTAATTAACTAAATTTTCATCTGAACAAATTATATATATTATGTAATGAGATACAATCTAATTATATCGGTTTAGGTACATCCTAAGAGTAGCCTGTAACGAGTGATTTCTGATCGAATTCTGTTACGTACTTATTAGCAAGGAGGACCCTGGGCCAGCTCCATTCCAGATAACTTCCTGGCAGGTTGGACATAGATCGGGCTAATCCGTTAGAACGTGAGCATAGTTTACGATGAAATATAGAAAATTTGCTGAGAGTTAGATTTCTAACGGAGGGTGTTTTGAGATCATTGAGAAGTGTATGGTTGATACGTAGTAAGTAGCGTTGATAATGATTCTGAAGACTTTTGATTGGAAAAACTGTATTCTTTGTACGTTGGAACGCCCCACAGATTTAATCAGTAAATTTAAATTTCAATAGTGAAAAGTGATAGCCAGTTTTTGTTGAGTTAAAATAAAACCCTAGGTACCTTTCAGAGCCAGTTTTTGGAAAAGAATATAAAAAATATATCGAGGTGTTTCAATTAATTATTCTTTTTATCTAAAGTCGTGGTTGAGATGAAAAAGCTAGTGTCACGAGCGGGATTCGAAGCCGCGACCTTCGGCTCAGTTCGCATCTGCTCTAACCACAGAGCTATCGTGACTTCGATCCGTTCGGACACCAACTCCTCATCTCAACTTACAACCCTTCCAATTTCCCCTATAATTTCCATTTTTCATGTCAACCAAGAACTTAGATTTAAAAAAAATTAATTTAAATTATTAATCTGGTCGATTACAACTTAGCATATGTGGATTCATATTGCGGAATATGTGTGATGATTAGTGACCGTTAGTCGATGATTATTCGGAAATCGTGAGATGCGGTCTGGTGTGATGTAGGTTTCAGAAAAATACTAAAAATATTTTGATTGAATATAAAAAATATTTTTTTGCATTGTATAAATTCACTTTTTTCGGCATCCTACATGCATTTGTTAAATTTCATCAATGTTTGTAATTCCAGGCCCGGAAGATGATCTCAATAAAGATCGAAACGTTAGCAGGATAAAGAAAATGTTTTTCTGAAACCTACATCACACCAAACCGCATCTCAGGATTTCCGAATAATCTTTGGAGAATATTGTAAGATGTTTTGGGGGGGATTAAACTACTGAGAGCACATTATTTGCTTCCATTTAACTAACGGCACCATAATTTGCTCCATTCTGCTATTTCCAACACGTGTGCCTGGAGCTTCTTTCTGTACCAATCAATATGTTAAGAGAGGATTGAAAATTAATATAACAATTTTTTTTATCGATTTCATATTCATTTTGTAGGACGTGACCCCCTTTAACACGGCATTAAAAATTCATTTGCCCCTCGAAAATGTTCGCTGTACTGTGGAAAAGGACAACACGGACCGAAAAGTACGACGCGCTGAGAGAAATACGAAAATAATTATTCACAAAGTGGTTTGAGCTTACTTCAATTTTATAATTTCCAAGTAATAACGAATCTTGATGGCAATCAAAAATGATGATTAAGAAGTAATTTCTTGGAAGATGTTAATATCGAAGTTTCATCGGAGTCACGGAGCGCGGGAGAGGGGGAGGAAAAAACGCAAAAATGAGATTTGCTTTAGGAATCGCTTACAAATTAATGAGGAATAGATAAAGCGTCATTAGAGTCGTCAGATTGGTTCAAGTTGTTGCAGGGAGGGTTCGAGGAAGGGGTGCTTCAGGGAGGAGGAGGTAACAGCTTTAGATAAGGACGGGAGGGTGAGTTGTTCAAACTGTCGAGGGAGATATTTTTTATTCACGGATTTTTTTTTTTACTCATTCCTACAAAAGCGGGGCTCTCGTTTTGCTTTTATTCTCGTGATAATTTCTTTTCTCGCGCAAAATCCATTTAAAATCGTATTTATCTAGTTTTATTTCTAGCCTATGTTCAAGCAACCTTACGCCCTTGTAGCAATAAATCAGTGTCATGTTAGAATGACTTACACTTTAATAATAACTTATACTAAATCGATTACTAATTTATTAATAACTTATTTATACTTTATTTAAGCTTACTTTAATGTATGGTAATTTTTTATGGTTGATAATTTACAATATTTTATTATATACATACATTAAATTTATTATATATCAGTGTAATAAATTGAATTGTTGTTTATTATGTTTATTAAATCATATATACGAAAACTGTACAGGGGAGAGTGTTTAGGGCGCCCGAATCGGTTTTCAACGTTAAAGGTCCTGGGTTCGAAATTCGGCACAGACTACGATTTTTTAAATGGAAATAGCATAAAAGAATAATTTTTGAAATCGGTTTGATCCCTCGTCCTTAACACGGTAGTTGGAGTCCTCCTCAATAATAGAAAAACTTGACTACTAGTTTAGGTTCAGAAATTCTCATTCCAGTATTCAGCAATGTGTTCGATTTCACGCTGAAAGCTTAAGAGACCCTTTTACCTACTTACCTAATCCTATAACCCGACCCACAGATTGCTTCATTTATCCGGTATCTTCTCTGTATGAAGGGGTATTTCAAGGAAAAAGATTAGGACCCTTTAACTGTATACACCGCAAACCTACCATTTCTGAAATTATCCCTATCTTTGCAGAATAAGTAACAAGAGAAAGAGATAGAGAAATAGAAAGAGAGAGAATGAAAGATAATGGTAGAGTGCATACAAGAAAAAAAAACGAAAGCGGGGGGGGGGGGAAGAAAGAGATGGTATTTGTGCTTATTGGATTATTGGATAGTATTTTTATTTGAGTATGTGTTTATTTCTTTGTGTTTCTTTAACTGTTTAATCGTGAGTGTTTGACACAGCTCATACAATTTATTAGCCGCTTTTAATACACGGCAAAGAGGCCATCAATTTTTCAAGACCTGCCAGTCGTGTTGGTTTAGCATCTGGGTGCGCCGTGAAATCGGATAAGAAAGTTATACTATTATTTACCTTCCTTCCTTAAACTGAAACCCGTGCAGGGCATATCTATAAAATCGCTAAAAATATATAATGTTAGAAAAAAATCCACTGGAAATAATCTTCCAATCTTAAAGATAACATCGTTACAATCATTCACCCCTTAAAATGTCATACTAAATATTTTGAAATAATGTGAAATTACTTGTATGATTTCTGCGGGGCAAGGAACCAGAAAATACAGAGGTAATTTCCAATTATTCTGAATTGTCAAGCAACCAAACAGTCTTCTAAATGAATGTATTTGTGTAATTAATTTAATTACCGAAAAAATTATATAAAATATGTAATGAGATACAATCTAATTTTATCGTGTATGTACATCCTGAGGGTAGCCAGCAATTGATTTCTGATCAAATTAAGTTACGTACTATTAGTAAGGCGGTCCGTGAGCCATCTCGGCTTCAGTTGCCCTATTGGATTGTTGGATAATGCTGAACATAGATCAGGATTATGCGTTACGATGTGAGCATAGTTTTTCTTAAAACATTTGTTGGGGATTAGGTCCTGAACGAAGGGTATTTTGAGGTCATTGAAAAGTGTACGGTTGGAAACGTAGTAGGGAACGCTGAGAATGTTTCTGAAGATTTTTGATTGGACATTCAATGTCACAATATTTTTTACTTTATCTTTCCTTCAACTCAAATCTCTACTGGGCAATAATAATATAAAAACCCACTAGAAACATGAAAGCATGAGAGTTACAAACATACAAGTTTTCAGATCGAAAGTGTGGAGTACTATCGGCCAATTAATTAGCCGGTTTATTTTCCGGCACAGGGGCCATCAATTTTGCAAGACCTGCCAGTCTTGTTGGTTTAGCGTCTGGGTGCACCGTGAAATCAATCGGATATAAAAGTCACTGTTTTGTTTAATTTAGCCTTCTTAAACTCAGACTCCTGCAGCTTTGTAGCTCCTCTGAATGAAAGGGTACTCCAAGGAAGTATCTTAGGACCCATGCTTTGATTCGATATCCTCTCCTGCATTCACAATGCACAAACGAGCCTATTTACTCATATTAGCCACTGTAAGTTGAAAGCTTAATTTAAATTTAATTTTTTCAGCAGCGGACAGGTTCCAGTTCCTTTAAAATTACAACGTACTGTTAACCAGATATTACGTAAATAACTAAAAACGTTTTGAATCTTAAAACTCTTTTTTCCCGAAGAATGCAAAAATCCTATGATCAAACTTGCACTATTTCGGTTTCGAACTCAAATTAAAACAGTTTAATAATTTCGTTCACTATTTTCTTAAGTTTTTTATTTGTTATTATCTCTTTTCACCTTATCAATCCGTCAACCAAGGTTTTTCCTTTCCTTCATCAATTTCTTCATCTGTGAAAAAAAGGAATTAAAAAAGCGATTACACCACTAAAAAAATTAAATGGAGTGAGTTTTCTGAAATTTGCGGCTCTCTAGGTCTGGAAGTAGTAGTTTAGAATCAGAACAGTAGGTTTTTCAACTTTGAAAAAAAATATTATTCAAAGTTCTAGCTACAAAAACTGTTATTTCATCAACGTTTACAAGTTTAGTATTGATCACATCTTATTGTAAATTTAAGTAGCTTTCACTGGTATCACCGGATTTGTCCTAAACCTTTTACTTTTAGATTTACCTTTGTTTATTTGAAGCAAGGTCGTCATATCTTAAAAACTCAGAAAAAGGGAAATATCTCCGCAACTGTTGAGATGAGAGCATTTGGTTCCATTTTGAACGTAGAATCAACCAACAAAGGTCAACACTCTGTATATTTAGGCTAATTCTGGTGATCTTAACTTTCTCCTGCTTAATCCAGCATGTATGAAACAATTGAAGTTTAAGAAAAGAAAAGAAAATTGCTTATTTTATATTTTTTATGTACGATGCTAGTCCTTTAAGGAAGGCGTGAACTAATTCGGAACCCCCCCCCCTCCGTCGAAAAGTTTATTTTCCCCTTGTTTGGAATTTCTCAAAAATTACAAATTACAATTGGAAATCACGGCACGGTTTTGTAAATCCCGATGTGATTAAATTACCCGTCGAATTCCTCAAGGGAAAATGACCGGAAGCGGCGGAAACGTACTTGTTCAGTTGGAAGTTGGTGCCCACGCACTTGCGAGCCCTCTTTCGGCGATCCTGCCAACCCGGGGTCCTTTCATTTAGGATTATTGACGTTTCGAACCGCAGCCGGAGGTTTCATCAAGGCGACGTCACACGTAAGTTGTTTACTAGTCTCGTAGGAATCAGTTGACAAAAATAGAAATCATCTCTAATATTTCAAACACAGTTCAATTAAACAGAGGGCAAATCAGTAGCTTTGTTCAGCATGTCGAAGTACCATAAAATATAAAACTTGTATCACTGTAACGATCTAATAATTATAAGAAATAGTAACTTTTGAAAATCCTCATTATTTTTTTCAAGCCATGGCTATTTTCATTTTCAAAAAAATAATTGATAAAAGACGACACTATCAAACAAACGCGCTTTTCGATACAGTAATAATGACTTTGAGAATTATATGAAAATGTAACTTCGCGATGTGTAATGTACTGGGCTGATTGAGAGCTATCATATCCCCTGTTGTGTACCTATAGCACACCAGCGAGCCTATAGCATCTGGTTCATTAGTAGGCCCGGTTTCAGTTATTGCATTTCTTCTATGGCCACGCAATATATCCTAAAGCACTTCCACCTGCTGGCAAGTGTAACTCAACGGTTTTTTCAGTAGATGTGTTAGTTCTCTTCTGCAGAATCTACACGTACCATCTAACAGACTCATTTATAGTTTGAATCCCTATGCCACAGAAGGTCGTAACTATCAGCAAGTGTCGTGGCAAGGATGATAGTTTCCGTGTGGTGAGTTCTTGCGATAGAACCTGGCAGCTTCACAGTAACAACATATAGCCATAGTTTCATTCTACAAAACAAGTGTTATCCAGCTTCCTTTGAAGCATTCTGTTGTTTCTTTCCTTGTTAAACTCGCTACAGGTTCTTGGATTGTTTGCACCAATTTCAATGTTTCCCCATTTTCATCCTACCTTTTTTGTCTAAGATTCTCATTGATAGTGTAAATCCCTATGCCACAGAATGGTCTGTCAGCGGTGTAGCAGCTCTCTTCCTTGCAAGCCTGCAAGGGCTTCCATTATCTCTTATCCAGTTAGTAGCTTTATTTAAGAACCTCCTAGCAAATTTCGGTACGAAAGAAGTGACAGAATGTAGCAAAGGAAACAGGAAAAACAGCGAATCCTGACAGGATTCTTAACAGGACACTGCAAACTAAATGGACTTTTCAAAAAGGTTGGTATAATCCAAGAGGGCACATATAGATTCAGAAAAGAGGAGACATCAACACCACACCTATTAACAAACTGAGATACTACACTTGCCTGCAGGAGGAGGTGCTTTGGGATGAACAATGTAACCATAAAAGAGGTTCACCGGTGTGCTTTAGGCAGAGTACGGAGCATAAAATAGCTCTTAAAGGGCCAGTATAATACACCCGATTAATAAATGCATCTAACTAATCTACATTTACATCTAACTTTATTTTTCATGTCTATTTTTATTTAATGTAGTTTTGCAATTCAGCACTATCTTCGAGCTAATGATGTAAGAGCTTACCGCTATCTGACATAACTATTATTCTGGTTTTTGAATTTTTGTTCAAATTGAACTGAGTGGATCTCATGAATTACCTGGAAAATACTGGAATTTTTTCTCATGGGTTCTAAGTATTTGGTTGAGGACCGAAAACTCCCGCCCCCGTACCTTCCTGTCGTCTAGGTCAGTGTACCAGCAAACGGTGTCGTTCTCAAAAGCGGGTTCTTTCTTTCTTTTCCAATATTTTTTGTTACTTCGATCCGGAAATTTTGCCTGAATCCAAACATCCTTTTCATGCCATCCCTTGGGTTATCATTGCTCTATTTAAATGTTAACCTTGTTGGAGGTTTCTCTTTCCTAGTGTTAATAATGGTATCTTGTGGTTTTTCTAATATAATATAGTGGTGGAGGATTAGAGGCCATATCTTCTCCTTTCTCTGTATTTTTGAATTCTTTTGTTGTACTTTATCGGCCCGAGAAGTCGCACTGTATGTGATAATAGGTCCCACAATCATGGTGGACTTAAAGACTCCATTAGCCGAACATTTTCGAGACTGATTTTAGGATGGTGAAGCTTATCCTCAATTCCTCAAGGAATATCATACAACCTGGGGTAGTTGAATGAAGACTGCATGTGAATGTAATTTATTAGCGCGAATGAAGGGAAAATCCCAATATTATATATTGGATATTGTATCAAGATTGTAATATAACATTGAGTACTCTGGGGTAGTGCGAATGCTAAACAGACAATCGTGTTTTTATCTTGTTTCCGTTTATTTCTGTATGCTATGTGTTATTTTATCCATAATTAACGTGACCCTCAGGCGAGAAATAGAATAAAGAAAAGAAAGAGTGGTTGAGGGCTGGTGATGACCAATGTCGTTTGCAGACCCTAAAACTAAAAAAAATAGAATTTTGATTGAAGATTTTGATAAAGGAGCCAATAATGACTTTGAGAAATTAAATTATAAAATATATAGAAATTCAAGCGTTGTACTCACTGAGATCGATTTGTAGTTTTTCACTTATTATCGAGTCGATTAACTGAAAATCGAATTTTTTGTAAGTTCTTTGTGTCTTGAGAGCTTTAATGTATCAATTATGAAGAATTAAGATTTCCAATGAAAATATATGAAAATTTTGTCAAATCTGTTATGGGTGAGATCTGATCAATCATCCGTCATACTGAAACTATTCAATAAATTATTCACCGGTAATAAAATTTTTATTGTGTTATTACCGAAGTGCTCGAAAAAGGATTGTAATTTAATTAACAATATAAATATTTGAGAGTACTGTCTCAAGCCCCTTAATGTTTGAAGCGTAGTCGGTATGATCAAATTTAAAATAAAAGGTCTTTTTTTTTCTAGAAATTTAGTCAAAACAAAGAACATATTGAATTCAATTTCGAAGAAATGAGTAAGAAATTTAATATGGTGATGACCGTACTATTGAATAGAGGCTAAAGAATAATAGCAGTCCGGCCCCTCAGGTATTTCCATATGAATGAACTAGCGTTGAGTGGTTGTAGTGGGTGTCCGTAAAGTGACATTTGTCAGTCACTAAAAGATGACAGACTGCCGACTGACTCACAGATGATTTAGTTACCTCTGCTGGATAGGCTCTGCTAAATAGATTCAGAAAAAGGGAGGGTAGGAAAGGGGAGACCCAGGAACCCCAACTCCGTCCGGTCGGTAATTTTGGCTCCAAGGCCCCCCGGAACGACCAAAAGGCGTCCTCGGCCCCTTCTTTCTCTCCCGTCGGCTTTCACGGAGCGGAAAATGAAATGCGATCTTCATAACTCTAGCCGGTCAATTTAATTGTGTTTGAAGTCCTCCGATCATCTGAAATCCTTCCGAGAAGACGGGTTTTTGATTTATTCAGTTTAAAAGCTGGTCAGAGGACTCGTGTCATCTTTAGAGGGATGTCAGACTAAACAACACTTTTTTAAATTGAATAAATAACAAAGCTGTCGAGGATCTGTATGTCTATCCTATGGGCTGCCAGACTAGTTTTGACATCCGCCATCATCAGTGGGGGATCCTTGTATGTATTTCATCGTGTGTCCTTTTGATAAGTTGTAATGCCTTCTTATGTCAATGAAGATTATAAAATAATTATTGTGTTTCGGCATTTTTAAAGTAGGGGAACTGGTAATGCGTCAATGGTTGGTCTGTGCGTTACCCAGTCATCATTTCATTTGTATGGGTTCTAATGCCTTTTTAAATCGAACACTGGAGAAAATACGACCGTCGAATCCCGCCCTTGCTGAATTTCTTCTTTCCTATTTATTTCCTAATTTCAAGGGTAGCGTAACTTGATCATCCTGAGCCGCTTAATCTCGTCTGACAGGTATCCCACCCCGAAAGTTATTTGGAAAGCCTTGAAAATTAAAAAAAAATCATTTTTGTGGTTTGAGACAGCTTTGAGGATGGCGATACAGCGGCCAAATTTCAAGTAATTACATACATAATTCCCCTGGCCAAGTTTTTAAATGGAATAAATCAAAAGTTAATCTTTTTAGATAGATCCTTAAGTCGTTTATCGAGGTTTTGGTCTGCCAGATAAGTTTTGGCACCCGTCATCATCATTGAGAGCTGCGTGTACTTTCATCATGTGTTTTTTTGATCAGATGCAATGCTTTTGCCAATGAAGATTGTAAGAGATAATTTTTTCGGCTTTTTTAAGAGGGAACTCCGTAATTTAGCAGTGGTTTTTCTGTGTGTTTCTCTAATGGCTTCTTTGATCAACCACTGGAGATTATAAAATCATTTAGCCCCATTACCGAATTTCGTCGTTCTCACCTAATTCCTATTTCCAAAGGTAGCGTGATTTCTTCATGATCATCCTGGTCCTCCTATTCTCATTGTTTTCATTCATCAGAAACTCTTCGCCGTAGTTTTCTTGCCATATTCAGTGTTAGGTCTGCCCAGCACGCCAACACAATATCTGTTCAAGCGTTTTAACTATTTCACCAATTTCAGTTAGTTGTACCTTCAGGATTGTGCGTTATTTGGTACTTATTCAAAAGTGGGTGTTTCTCGTAGGATGGTCGATATCTGGCATGGAAGTTACAGAGAACCCTGGAAAAGGAAACGTACGAGTGTTGATAAAAACAACTAGGAGAAAAACCTGTTCTTTATTTCTTTTTCTGGAAAATGGTGCGTTTTGAATCATTCGAATGCCGTCGGTTTCCTTTATCCCGTTCTAGTTGTACTCTTGGAGGTAAGAACTAAGAAGACACATTAGAGATAATGTTTGCAAATGGAGTGATCCTACTTAACACGAATTTGAGGTTTGGGGGTCGGATTATCCCCGATTTCGGAGAGTAATGGCACGTTCGGGCAGGGACAAGTGGAAGAGCAGGTGCAGATCTGCATTTGAATACCCGACACCCTACATCAGGCTAATCTGCAGTCACCTAACCCCTCTCTTTCATTATCCCTTGATGTTATCATTACCGCAACAGCGGATCGAATTATAATTACCGGATAAAACGGGGAGAGCGGAGAGGAAATGCACACATGCCTGCAAATGGACACAGGCCGAGTCAACAAGTGCGATTGTTCAAGTTTTTAAAGGGTCCCGAGAGCAATATGTGACATTTTCTACCCGGCGATATTGAAAGCCTTTATCCTGACACGGTTTCCTCTTACAAAAAACTATCCTTTCCCAAACCCTTCGTGAATATCAAATGAGGCATCAGACTGACTGAATTATATATATCAAAGTTCAAACAGAATGCAAGGATTACTTATATGATTTTTATCTTTTCTATTGACTACAGTAAATGTTTAAAAAGGATACCCCGGCTCTTCGTTGCCTAAAATTGTTAATAATTCTTCCCTGGTATATGGAAGAATCACGCGATTTTAATGCTATTTTGGTAGGTTTTTTAAAAAGCTTATACCGAATTATGGCATATGTTCTAACCTACAAAATAGAATGAACAGTAAAATGCGGATAATCCAACGAATAACCGTTTCAAGTTGAACATTAAAATATGTAGTTACTCATCTGAAATACATAATCAGTGAAGGAAAACTATAGGTTCATCAACCTGCAGACCTTAAAAGATTTTCAAGAAGAAATCGCTCGATTTTAATGCAAAAATAGGCTAACATTTATTTTTATAATTGTTTTTCCTGTCATTAATTAATAAAAAATTGACAACCTCAAGAGGTCGTCCTAATCTGCTTCTTCTGCCAGTTTTATCAGGTTGTGGAAATTATGGATAATTTTTCAATTATCTCAGCGGGGTGACACTCGCCAAAACAGTTTTACAAATATGTCTCACATCTTACAAGCGGCAGGAAGAACAGTTTATGTTCAGGTTCGAGGGGAGCAGTCATTCTAAGAGAGATTCGGAGCAGATGTTCCCCAGGGATACAATCTTGGTCGTAATACATTAAAATTCTAAATAAATGACAATAAAAAATCAAATATTCTTCAGACATGGCATTGTTTGCAGATGAGACTGTGTAGGTATAAGATTCTTTCTGAATTTATTATCATATCTAAAGAATTAATGCCGATAGAGAGAGAGAGATACAGACGAGAGAGAGAGAGAGAGAGAGAGAGAGAGAGAGAGAGAGAGAGAGAGATTAAAAAATTATTATATTGTTTCTCCAGGTGTAATCCCATACTACATTATATGAGAGTTGGTAAGACTTTGAGGTCATCCCATGGTTAGATACCTTGGACTTCACATGGCCACTAAACTAAATTTTGAGTGGATGAATGTTTCAAATAGTTAAGAAAGAGGAGAATTGGGACAAATAGCAGACATTAGGTTTTTACCCCTCATACTAGATCATTATTTGAGGGTTGGTTATGGCGTGGTCTTCCTATGATCGACCAGGGTACAATACATTGGCCTTACATGGACAACAAACAACATTTTGAGTAGAAAATATTTTAAATACGAATCGGGCCACAATCAGAAAACGATTGATTTTTTCCCTAGATGTAAACCCATATTAGATCTATTCCATGAGCATTGGTTACAACGTTGATGTCATCCCATGGTTGGACTTCACAATAAACTAAACTTTGAGTAGAAAAAGGTTGCAAATATTTCAAAAAGTGGAGACATCTACTTTATTAGAGCTCATTTTTTCATCTGTATATAGGTCAAATACATATGCATCTAATCATAATAAAATTCAAGTTGTCCAAAAAGAAGTTTTGAGTTAATAAGACATTTTTTGGGGATCACAATGGCTGAGTGGTTAGGAAGTCTGACTCGTCTTTTCCAAGCATGGTTGAAATCCCAGCAAAGTCCCTGCCTTTTTAATTGAGAATGAAAGGAGAATTGTGGAGTGATTCCTTGGTCTTCGACATGCAACGTGTAGTGTGAAGTCCTCTCATAAAACAAGAATTAGTTTTCTTAAGTAGAAAGCATTGCAAGTTAGAGTAGAATAGACCACATAATGCAAAGCATAAATACAAAAATTTATAAAAATTTGTGTGCATTGCTGAAAACTAATCCTACTGTGTTCATTAAAAATGTATTTTTGTTCAAAAGAAATGTCCTTTTTTAAATTAATTTTGTCTAAATAAATCACTGACTTTGTCGTGTTTTTATATGTTTTAGTAAGAAGAGTGTCAAATATGAATTAATGAAGATAATGAAATGTTGTGTTGGTTATTTTTCCTACCGGTGACATTGGTGTTGGGTCTGAGAGGACCACATCATCCTCAGGGACATGTTCATTACAAGCCAAAACAAGATGGACCCAAACTGACACAAGACAATCAACTTCTTCATGATGTTGAGTAAGCAACACTGTTCTAACTGTTAATTTTTTTTGTTTCTTATATTGTTTTTAAACTTGTATCTTTAGGCATATCCAAGACGATCTTAATAATGTAATTTCTGAGGAATATTTGAAGAAGATGACCCCGGAGGAGCTCGAGTTTCACTACTTCAAGTGAGACATCCCAAGGATTATTTTTATGTAGTTTATTATCCCGAATCAATTTTACAGAATTCATGATTTTGATAACAACACGAAGCTCGATGGTCTTGAAATTTTACAAGCCATACGGCACACATTCGAACATTTAAAATTGGGAAACAACCTCGAAGAACAGAGCGAAAACAAAAAGTTAAATATCGAAACCGATTTTGGATACGTAGTAGGTAGGTTGATAAATCCAACTTGTATGTAGACTATACTGATCACATTTCTAAGCATGTTTATACTTTTAGAGATGATCGATCAAGTCTTAGCTGAAGATGATGTGGACAAAGATGGATATCTCAGCTACATGGAATATGTAATTGGACGGCAAAAAGATCAATCTAAAAAACAGAAATTTATAAAGAATGAATGAAATTAAATTGTAGAAAGGTCATTGCACAAAATAAACAACTAACAAAACAAACAAATAGTTTGTTAATTTTATTTATTCTTAATGCAGGTTGAGTGTTGTTTTAATGGTGGACAGAGCGTCAAAAAGTATGAGTCTCGTCACAAGATCAAAATTTAACTTTTAAATTAATTTAATTAACTACAATTAAACAAAATTTGTCATGAGCACTTTCTGGACAAAAAAAAACTTCTTACACATTCGCCAAAGCTTGTTACCAATTATTTATTTCTTCTCCCACCGCGATGGTAAATTAGCCCGATTCATCCCCCTTCCTCTAAAAAAAAAAAAAAAAAAAATCTACTTTTGTTTGCCCTTCCCAACCCTCTACCTTTCCCTACCATCTATTCTATTATATTTCTGATTTTTTGTCTCTTGTGTACCAAGTACCCTCAGTTTTAGTTTTAAATCATTTATATTCATTTCAAGCGTTTTCGTTTTGTTGTCCTTGTTTATATATTTTTCTCAATTTTATATTTGTGTGAATTTAGTGAGATAATTAAATCAGTAATCAGTATTTTTTGTTATTATGTTGTAAAATTTAGAAGAATTAAAAGATTCTAGATTTCTTAATTAAGACAAATTTATTTTTTAGAAGAATTTTTGAGTAAATTTTTAGTTAAGTGCAACTTTTTTTCTCCTTCCGTTGGAAACTACATCTGTGGAAACATACTGTACTGTCAGATTAATGCACCTCAAAATGGCCAAGAGCGATTTTCTGCCAACACTTTTCATTTCAATGCAAAATATATCAAGCTGGGGGTTCACATAGCAGCCGAGAATATATTCAGACAGCACATTGTATCATCATAAGACTGAAAATGTTAAAAAGAAAATTTGAAATTAGCTTGTTGAACATCATCTATAACTATCCTCAAATGCCTGTTCAGTTAGTTGAATCAACTAACTGCCCTGTCTGAAAAAATTTAACTGGATGAATTGTCCGCTTATAAGAGACTATTTCATTGAAAAAACTATAAATGTAGTCCCTGAGTCTGATTAGGCAAGTTATATTGTACTGGAGGTTGGCCTGAAAATAAAATACAGACTGAAAAGACAGCTTTACAGATATTAATTGCTTCAAAAAATAAATAATAAACAAGTTAAAATTCCTGTGTATATTTTGAATTAAGAATTTATATTAGAAATAAACAATAGACATTTCTATATAAAAATAATTAAACAACAATATAAATAATTAAACAATGGCTTTTTCCTTAGGTTTGATAAAATATAAATTAACAAGAATTGCTCGGTTCTAATGCTAGCATTCCCATGGAATTATTTACAATATAAATAGAATAAATAAAAATATCAAATTTTATTTTAATGTACTTAGTAATATTAATGTGCGCATATCACTGAACAAAATAACAAGTAAGTTTATAAGTATATCGGCTTTTCCTCTTTAACCAAATTGATAAAAAGCGTTGATTCCAAATTTTAAGTAAGAGATTAGCCCTTTTAAATATTTCGTCCCTATTATTCTATTTTAATCCCGTTTTACATCCCATGTATAAATATTAATAATTTAACTGAAACGAGCAAGGAAAAAAAATATATAGAAACACTTACAAAAATATGTACAATAAAAAACTGTTTCTCATCCACACACAGGATCATGGAAGAAAGGCTAATTTCAAACTTAAACTAAAAACGAAAAGAAATTTGTTATAGAATTAGTTAAGTGCAGTCGATGTGAGAAGGGCGACTCCCCTCTCGTAAAAACTGTGGGCGTCTTGTCCTGGAGCAATGTTCAAGTCGACAGTGAACAAGAGTTCACACCTTGTAGAATTCAGATACACGGGAAGGGATAATTTTCCCGCATTGCTATCACTTCCAGCTCTGAGGGAAAAAAAGAAAATGATAATAACCCTTTTAAAAAAAACTGTTTTAAAATTTACTATACCTCTGCCACCTAAGAAGAGTGGTAGGAAGGTCCATCATTATCGTTGAAGTTAAGAGTAGTTGGTTGTTCCTACATTGTGCTCCTTGTAATTTCAGGCCTAAAATAAATAAAAAATTATTTTAACTGCAAATAAAACCATTTTTTTTTTGCACACTAATGCCAGTGATGTACCCAGAGGAAACCTGCCATGAGAAGCCAACCAATATTGTCACACAGTATGAGGAATTAAGGGGCAAGGAGGTCTCTAGACCATCGTTGGTTAAGGAAGGTTTCAGGACCTGAGTGTGTAGACGGGGATCGATCAGTGGGGTTAAGATGGACTGAAAGGTTGGTGTGAACCTTTTGTTATTAAAAATGGATCAGTTCATTGACAAAAAGAATGTTGAGGTGTTGCGGTTATTGAGCTTAATGACGTAGTAAATAGCAATTTGTCTGAGGACTTTTGATTGAAAGCACTAAGCAAATCTCAGCCAAAAAAATACAACTAATATATAGGGCCTAATGTTGGTTGGCAAACCAATGGGTTGGGAGCCAGGGATTCGGCAATGCGGAATCGCAGTTTGCACTAAAAACGTACAAAATTTGTAGACTTGATCAACACCACTTTCAGTTTTGCTTTCTTCATTTTGTATTTCATGATGAAAAGATGTCAAAAAAAATTTCATTGTCCTTTTTACATCTTCACAATACCTTCTAAAAGCTCACTTATTTTCCTCCAAGTGTTTGATCTTTTCAATTTGTTTTTATATTTACACTTTTTAAACATTCCTGTTCATGATAAAATCCAATCAATTTTAGTGCAGTCTCATTATTCCATGCCATATTCCAGCATTTCCCAGCACAAGACGAATGAACCAATGAATGTCAAATTTTTTCACCAGCAGTCCAAACCTGGACCAAGACCAACCTCTTCGTTCGCTGTGATTCACCTCCCGCTCCACGTGCTAAGCAAATCTCGGCCAATGAAAAGCAACTAACTGCTCACTGGTCGTGATTTGCTTAGTGTGTACCACCTTTAGCAGAACCACACAGAACCACTGTGTATGTCCAAAGTAGTTACAATGGTCTTACACAAGGTTAGTTTACTTGTTGATTAGATTTCCGTTCTAGAAGTTTTCAAAGAACCAACGTTTTCAAAAAGTCCAAGTCTTTTGTTATGTTGTTGTCTTTTTAGTGTTATGTATGGATTTCATGTCAGTCTACTAAGTATGGTCATAAGTATTTGTTTGAATGTTAATTAGCATCTCTTTGTTGCTACTGTACAGCAGAGGAGAATCCGTGAATACATTTTTCTTCATTCTGTCATGTCCTTCCCTTTTTGCATTAGTCATTGATAAGTTCAAGGTGTACTTGGATGTTGGAGGAAGTTTGAATAGATTTCGAGTCAAGTGGACAATATTACAGTGGGTGGTGATGACTGTATTAAGATGTAGGTAGGCCAAAACAGTTAAAGTGAAAACAATTACCTATAACGGGGAAACTACATCTATCCATAGATGGAGTCGTTGCCTGATCCAAAATTGTAACTTCAAGAATAAGCTCCTCGAGCGACCAACTGTTGGCCTGGGCGATGCATTGCCTCGTTGCCGTCACATACGCCTCAGGGTTCATCAATCCTCCCAACCAAACGGGCATATTCTGTAACATTACTCGTCACAATCCAACTCTGAAACACATAGTATGAAATTTACCTTAATTTCCGATGGCCCTTTTTGAGATGCGAGTTGAGAGATTTGCTCCAGCTGTTTGACCCTTTGACTGAAATCTGTTACCCACTGAATGACAGTACACCCACGTGGAACTGTGTACCGCCTCCATGAGCTTGGCAATATACCCCTCACGAGATCATTGAGCATAGCTCGGTGATAGTTTGTCTGTTTCTTTTCACCCTGTAATATGTAAATATATGTATCTTTTGTACCTTCTTTTTTTATATTTTAAACTATACATGTTGCGGATAAGATATTAAAAATTCCAAGAGTGAACCAGATTAACTATAAAGTGATTTCTCACTGGTCTATTTTAGGCACACAATTATTTTTATTATTTTTCAATGAAGACATTTCAACTACAAGGTTTATGAATCCTCGGAGTGTAGGTGTTTTTGAACACAAGCTCATTTGTAAGTATGCCAGCTTTGAATGCTGGGCTGCTGGATTCGAACTCTGGACCTTACCGTGATGAGCACCATGTCAATGCCAAAACCGTTGCAGCAACCAAATGCCCTTACATATTTTTAAAAAGACATCTTTCACAATCCAGTATTTCTCTGCTGTTTATATGGAGGATTTTAGCTTGATTTTAATGGCACAGAAATATCCCATTGCACATTAAAGGGGGCAGAAAAATTCAAGATAAAATGTTGGGAATTAAACCCCAGTATCATGGTACATGATAAACCAGTAGCTGATTCTTTTCTACCCCTCTCTGCTACTGTGCTCGTCCATTTAAATAAATTAATTTTAATTAATCTTGATGAAAATATTTCAACTAACCTGACAGATAGCAACTACATCCGCTAAATCATGAATAACATCTCTTAATAATTTAGCGCCAGAATTAACCTCCCTTTCAAAATATCTGTACAAAGGATCTTTGATATTTTCCACTGTCCTTTTTAAAGTCTGAAAAGAAATTTACATTTTAATTGTGCACAACAGTTTAAATAAAATGAGATTAGGAAAAAACTTACTGGTAGATTTGTTGGTAAAAGTTGAAGCCAAGTTGTTGCAGAATTGTAAAGGATCCTCATCCACCCTGGTCTACTATCAGTCGGCCTTGTAATGCTGCTGGGCGAGTCGTTCATGCTGTTCTTTGTAAGACTATTAACTTGAGCCGCATCATCAGTGTAAGCAAGTTCATCCTCGTCCTCGAGCTGTTGCATTTTAAGCAACTTTATAACCAAATCTGTTCCTCTGTTCGTTAAAAGGACTTTCTCAGCATTGTTCGGCAATCCGAGCCACGAAGGCGTCTGTCTGTCGGAGAGGGATTCAATCCAATGGAGGAAATGATCTCTCCTCGTACCATCAGGCATTGTGATATGCCTGTGGCCACCCGGTGCACCAGCAACTCCATCAACATTGGCTACCAATGCAAAATCAGATTCAAAGCTCTTTGGCGTAAATAATTTGGCTAAGAACGAAGAAAGCAGCCTCTGATCAAAATCATTGTCAATCTTGCCTCCGTAAATACACTGTGACAGAAGTGTGACTAAAGCATCCCAAGGCACTTTCTCGGGGGCTAATTGTGTCCTTCCCTGTAAATAAAAATATTAATTTAAAATAAATGAATCAAAGTGAGTGATCCTGTCTAATTTCCTTCTTTTCAAGAGTAAAAAAGTAAAGCAATTCTTGTCATACAGGAGGGCTTAACCAAAAAAGAAAAATTCTCTGTTGGGTGTTTAGACAAGTCAGACCACTTACTAAACTTGCTCCATATTATATACAATTAAAAATCCAAGGGCCATGCTGGGATTCGACCCCAGGACAGCTAGCAAGGTAATTATGAAACAGATGCCCTAACCACATGGCTACCGTGGTTGCCTGCTTTAGAGAATGAATAGTGTTTTCACAACCTTTCTATTGTTATGAGTGTGAGTTTGAATGAATGCACTACTGTAATTAGTGTTGTTAAAAGCAAAAGAATAAATGATGACAGGTGCATAAATTAATAAGAGGGAAAAATATTTAATTACTGTTTAATTACATCATATTTCTGTTTGCATGGGCAATCTGTGATTTTGAACAACTGGATCACTAGACATCATGACAAAATTAGGCTGGAAGCAACAGATCATGTTTAGCTAGCAAAGTACAACTATATCCCATAGTGATATATCGCCTTATTAGTTACATTTACATTTAAGTGGAACTTACAGCTGATGTTGCATCAATCCAGGTGTCTAAAGTATCGCAAGCGACTCGTAGATCTGATTCATTAAATTCATAATGTTTTGCCCAGCCGAGCGGTGAATACCGGAGCCTTTCTTGTACAATAGCATTGAACCATGCAAGGAGGAAATATAATCTAGCCCTTTCACTTGGCTGTTTCATCATCCTTGATGCCGGAACCTAAAATAGAAAAACAAAATTGGTTCTCTTTTTACGAACTTCTTCATTATTTTCAGTTTAAATTGAAATTAGGTAAAATCATTTTCCTGATTTCCTTTCATTTACAATCAAATATGACACTAACCGTACTAAAAGTTCTAAGAAGGTTGGCCCTTATTCCTGGTGGAGGTTCAAACACGAATATTCTCCCGGCTCTTAATAAGTTGACTGGAACTTTCGGGTTTATCTCCATCGTCAGAAACAGGCGGAAATTCGTGTGAGGAGATAGTGAGTGAAGTTTTTTCTCTAGTTGTACAAGCCACTGAGGTGCTAGATGTACGTTCTTGAGAAGAACCCACCTAAAAAATAATATTCCCAATAAGCACAAAATTCGTGTATATGTGAATGGCGTATATTACCTTCCAGAACGGACAGCCATATTAATGACTGAATCAGCCTGGCTGAATCCTTCTGCAGAACCGATAGCGATGCTTGCAATTTGTTTGCCCAGTTCAGCCGCCATGTCATCAACCCTGGAAGTCGCATCAAAACCTGTGACGGAACACAACAGTGCAGGAACGTTGCAACTGAGCTCTTTCTCAGTAATGTGACCCAAGTTCGGTTCTCTTTCCGCGGTTTGCATGAACCCTTCTCCTAATACAGTCGAGACAAAAATATGTCCTGCTGCCACGACTCTATCAGGCCTTACAGCCTTTAAAAAATATACCATTAACAAACAGATCAAAAATTAAAAAGAACTTGTGATACCTGAATGAGTAGAAGTCTATTCATAGCAGTAGCGATTGGAGACAATGGCTTGTCTTCATGCCACAATGTCGGTACACACATTTCAGGTGTGCTTTGCTGCGACCACGCCACAAATTCAGGCATTTCACGAACTTTCTTCAACAGCTCTTTAAATGGATGTAATCTAACAAGAGAATATCATATAGAACAATATTAAAATTATAAAAGCTCGCGATATACCTTGATGCCATGCGGATCATGGCTTCCATTTGCTCGGAAGACAATCCGTCAATGGGTTGTTCATTTGAAGCAATTACACCTTCTTTGGCACTCATGAAATAATGGAATTCATTGTCTAAAGGATCCTCGGAAGGAAGCCCTTTAAGATGTATTCTACACAGTAATATGGCAAGTGTAAGCCTGTCAATGTGAAGCATTCCTCTTGCAACTCTTTCAAAACACACCTAGGGGAGGTAAAATATTTTTGATAAATTTATAACAAAAAGTTTGATGTTTTGATAACAGAGAAATTTGGCAAATTACAACCATAGCTTGGAACAAATTGAAACTAATATGTCCATGATTGTTATCATGATGTTTCAAATGGATGGTTGTAATAAAACCATTTTTTATTTAGTTCAGAATGTTTTTATTATACTAAAAAAATGCCTCCTCCAGCAATGGACAATAAAAATATGAAAAATATTAACAAGTTGACTAAAGGGCCTGCCAGCCGATACCCCATTTTGAATTAATTTAAAATTACAATGGCTGAGTTGAAACTGTCAATGCATCAAGGAAGGATGACTCCCACAAGAGTACAAACTTTGTCAAACATATTAAAAATGAAATTTATTTCCAAAACAATTGTATGCAATAGGATACTATTTTTGCTAGCACTTATGACCATGTTGATCTTGGTTCAGTTGATTCAACAATTTAAACCCACAGGAACACAATTTAATATTTTAATTTATTTTTGAGAAAGAGAGAAATAAATGGCCTTGGAAAAATCTTGACTGAGCTGGTACCTGGAGGCGGTGGATTATCCCGAGGAGGAACTGGTAACATTTTGTTCCACATATTTTTGAATATTTGAAAGATAATGCAATTTTTCCTAGTTATTGCAATTGTGCATATATAAAACATACTAAATAAACAAAAAAGGATTGGATACAAAAAATTCAACTGTAGAATTGAACATTAGGCATTATTTAAAATATCATGAAGTGGTTTTTTTATATGTGGCCTGGCATCCTTCTTTTAAATGATTTTCCGAATTGACTAGCATTCAAAACATATTGACAAAACACTGACTGCAGAACAAAACAAACTATACAAAATTCTAAGAAACCTTAGGCTGTAAGGAAGTAAACAATATGTAGAAATTTAGAAGAATATAACAAATAAAACGTGCAAATTATAAAGATGGGACATGGCTCCTTTTGGACTGTTGGTAATGACACCGTGTTAGGTGTGGTAGAGAGAAGGCCCTACAAATTGGTTTTGAAAAGGTCTCATGTCGCATTGTATTCAACCAACTTGACAAACGGCGTTTGTTTGAGCAATTCTTCACCACTTTTGTTGGCTTTTTAGTATTTTTATTTTATTGAGTTCCAAAATGCAAAAATAATTATGCATAAAATGGATCGAGGTTGATAAGCCTACTGTTTTGTGTGACATGAGAACTCCCAAATACATTGACTGAATGGAAATCACATGGTGTATTTGTTTACCTAACAATACACTTTGAGAAATAAGAATACATTGGGAGATCAGAGACAAGCCTGAAGGCCGTTATACACAATGATAATAAAAATAAAGAGAAAAATAAAATATATGAATGAATAGGAAAGAGGACTTAATAGAAGGAGCAACGGAATAGTAATAATTAAAGGGGTTACAATATAAATTTGCTTACCGAAAATAATTGTTTTGTTATGACAGCCAATCTTGTACTGTGGTCCGTCAGGCCGTCAAGATTAGGGTTACTAAATAAAACGGCATTGAAAATGTCTAAGAAGAATTTGAGAGAATATTGATACAAGAAATGGATTTGATTAAGGCTGTCCATGGTGAAGTACATATTGCTGCACGCCTACAAAACAAAAACAACAAATTGTATCATTTTTTAATTTTTTTTTATATTGAATATTAACTCACCTGAGAAAGAGGTTTATATTGTTGGGAAACTGTCTCTATTTCGGCAATAACCCTATCAGTCTCTTCAACCTTCTTACTAATATCAGCAGCCTCTTCTTTAAGAGTTTCCAAGGTTGTGATAACAGAATCGTCGTCAAGGATTTTACCCTTGGCTTCGTTCAAGGCCTGCAAAAGTGATTTCTCTAGTTGTCTCAGTCTTAAATGGAATTCCCCTTGTAGTTTAAGCAAATCTGAGCGTTTCTCATCGATATCGGGCCTTTCTGCTTTCAGCACTTGGTTCAAGCATTGGCTCTGCAACGACGATCTTGTAACTGTGAAGTTGACGAATGTAACTCTTGAACAGATATCTGGTGGGAACTCGACAGTCGGGTCACGCGTTGACAAAAATATAACAAAAGACGGTGACAAATCTATGTCTTGATCGCCGAGCGTTATAAGGACACGGCCGCTTGTCCTTCGTACTTCTCTGTTCAACACCGGGTTCAATATTGGGTCATAATTTTCAACATCCTATTAAAAATAAAATTAGAACAAATTTGATTTTAATTGAAATAAAATGAAATATTTACTTGAACAAGGAGTGGATTTCCAAATCGTAATGCACTTTCAAGATTCTTTCTGAAAGAATCATCCAAAAAGCTAGTTTTTGTTATCTTGTCCCTGTATTCCTTGAGTATAAATTCTGTCGCTTGCCCTGAAGGATCAATTATCAACGGATATCTATTGAACCTCTGAAATTGGTAGGAAATGTTTTAACAACAATCAAATAAAAATTAGAAAAAAGTAATTTGACATGAGAAAAAATCAACCCAAATGTTTTACCTTAAGCATGATAGCATTTTCTGTGCAGAGGTCATCTGTCGGCAAAGCATTTTCCTGCCATCTGAGCCTTTCATCAGGATTAGATAGATATTCAGTGAGTGCGATTTCAGATCTAAATAATATTCCAGCATTCGTCAGGTGTTCTGTCCAAGTGCTGAGAAGATTATGACGATACTAAAACAAAAATTTAAAATACAAATATATGTTTAGAAGAAAATAGAAACAAATCAGTTGCTCACATGTTGATCAAAATAACCAGCGTAAGCGAGATAAGCAGAGGAGAGGAGAACATCACCGATGATTGTGGCCATCTGAGACTTGAAGGTTTCGCTTGTCATCTCCCATCTCTCCCTTTCAATTCCTAGAGACTTGAGTAAAGCTATCGACCTGTCAACCTTAGCCTGAACGTTCTCAAGATCTTGCTTGATGGCAAGACCGTCTTGAATGAGTTGAGCATACTCTTCCTTGTAAGCAGCAATGCTCTTTTCAAGCTGTTGGATGAGTTTCTGAGTCTCCTCTCCTTTTTTCTGGTTCTCACCTGACTGGTCCTCAAGCGATCTCAACTCCTCGCGGAGTGGTTCGACTTTTTTCAACATATCTGCATAACTTATCTGCAAGTATAATAAAAAAATTATTTCTAATTCTTTTACACTATTAAAATTGTTAATTAATTGATATTTACTTGAGCAACAGCCCATTTGACCATAGGTCCACAAGCCATCGAAGCTCTGTTGACTTTTTCAAAAGTATACTCGGGATTGCTAAGATACCGTGTGTGCATTTTCTCCCGAACTTCGTCACTAAAGCAATCGAATAATTAAAAATCTTTTTCTAAAACTGAACGTAAATTCAAAATACTAACGAAATATTTTCTGTGCTGAAATTATTAACGATGGAATTGATAAAATTGTCCCTCATTACGACAGTCCTGATGCTCTTCCAGTCAGTGGCATTTTCGCCAAGCAAGAGACAAATCGATTCGAGAGCAAGTTTGACAACGGCAGGAGGGTTAGCCATAGATCTAACTTCAACAAGCTGCTGTTTCTTGATTTCCTTCACAGCTAATGAAATAAAATGTATTATTTCAAGACATGCCTTTCATTTAAAAAGAAAGAAAAAAACACTAACCTTGCTGGGCATCAATAACAGCGGGTTCTACAAGAGCTAGATCAGCCATAACCCCTTCTCGCTTCTGCGCAATGAGCAGCTTTTGCTTTTCTATCTGTGTTTGAATTTCCTGGGACACAACTTTTTTCTTCTCAGCTTCTTGTTGGTCCTTTACCATTTGGCGCAGTTTAGCATTTGCAGCCTCGTTTTTCGCTTGTAATTCCTATGTCAAAGAGGTCTCATTAAGAAATGAAGTTTTCTTATTTTGATTTAAGCCTACCTGAGACTTGACGGCAAGGGATTTTTGCATTTCTTCTACCTGTTCGACGGTTTCAGCAATTTTACCTAAGCCGACATTCAGATGTACTTGTTGTTCTTCCAGCTCCGAGCATTTTTCTCGATAAAGTTTTACAAAATGGTTGATAAAGTCCAAATAATGTCTGAAATTAAAAGAAATGATTTTTGAATGTTTTGAGACATACAGACACACCAATACTCAGTATTTTGATCTTTAAAAAGTTGTAGGGATTAACATCCAGGCCTACTACCTGCGCCCCTGTACGTCAGGGGTCCAAACCACTTTACTTTTTAATTCAAATTTAAAGGCTGTGAGCTTTGCCGGGTTTTGAACCAGAACCACTTATGTGGAAAAGTTGGACCCCAAACCACTTGGCCACTATACTCTAATTTTAAAAAAATATGACAGTATTACACCTAAATAAATTAAATTTACCTAGGAGTAATCGCCATTGTCCTGGCGCCTCTTTTAGCAAGACGTGCATTCGCTTTGTGCAATGTTTGGTGGACATAAACACATGCATTAATGACCGCTTCTCTGTACGTTGGAGTAGACGACAAACCAGAATAAACTACAGGGAAGAAATCTGGAGGTTTCCAATTAGCAGCACCGTCAAGATCCAGTTGATTTGTAAACTCTCTGCCAACCTGAAATCACCCCATGAAAATAATATTACAGCAAAATATTTTTTAAAAAAGTATATTACTTGATAGAGTGCGCCTTCGGACCAGTCACCGAACCAGTTGAGAACACAACGGTTGAATAAAGCTGGACTAGTGGCAGCACGATCTTTAAGCCCTTCAGACGATGGATTCATGGTGAAAACGACATGAAGATTTCTCATGACTTGGCCGGTGAACCATTTATACAATTCCTCGTTTGAATCTAACATTAAGCCTTCTCTCTGAGCGCCTTCTTTGCACTGTGTCATCAAAGTGCTGTACTCGTCGCCTTCGAAGAGACCGGGGACTTCCCCGTTGGCAAGAAGTGTGTTCATTCTTTCTAAGAAGCCAGATTCTAGGACGTTGCTTTCATCAAGAATGAAAGCGATCTTTTCATTCTTACATCCCGACCTTCTCAGAACCGACCTTAGATCTTCATCGAAATCTTCGCTTGTGTACTTGTTGTGAACTCGGATTTGAAAGACTGTCAGACCGTTCATAAATGCGACAAATCGTGATAGAGTTGTCTTTCCTGCTCCTGAAACGCCGATTAACAACAGGTGACCCTGTGGTTGTCTGAAAATCCGATCAATCCTCAATACGTGTTCTAACACTTCATCAAAAAGAACAAGCGGAACATCCAATTCTTCATCGTAAAAAACCTAGAAAGTAAATCATATTAAAAAATAAGAAATCCATTTTAAAATTAATAAATTACTTTAAGTCTGGCTTTAACATAATCGCGAAGTTCATCTCTATCGACAGGTACATAATCTTTGGATAGCCAGTTGGAGTAAAGGATTGGTCTGCCAAGGGCTTCTTTCTTATCGACAGATTGGAAATGTTTTAAAGCAACTTTGTCTATGTTTTCATTCGTCCAAGTTCTTTCATTAGCTTCAACCAATCTGTCTTGGAAAAGACGAAGCGCTTCATGTGCCCATAACCTCACAAGCCCTTCAGCATTTAAACTCTCAAGAGGCCTAAAAAATGTTTAAATAATTTTATTCCTCATAAGATAAAAGATAAATGTTATTCAAATAAAAAAGAATTACCTCATAGCTTCACAAATACCTCTGACCCATCTGGTCATTTCACGAGGAGAATAGACATAATGCGGCTGCATGTCTTGTGTAAAATGCTCTTGTGAAGCCAAATAAAACTCCACCATTGCATTTGTAAGTGGTTCTGCAAATCCTCTGAGCGACGGGATCAGCCTAAGCATCGCTCTACTGAATGTACCGTAAATCTGTTTGAGCGATGTTTCCCCTGGATAATCTACGTATATGACTGGGACATGTCTCAAGAACCGGTGGGAAAGCGGTTTCCTTCCAGGATCAGTTGGAGGATTGCAAGCGCCGACGAACTGAATCCTCTCAAGAGTCACCCATGCTTGATCGGATGTCCTGTAGAAACCTCGTTGTTCGACTAACTGCCTCAAAAATGAGATGACCCTTTGCGTTCCATAAGAATCCATGTCCGGAAGATTAATCTCATCGCAGAACAAGACCAGCCATTTCCCAAGCTATGATTTTTACCAATTTTACCAAATTAATACCTTTCAATTTCATGGAATGATGAGTGTCATAAATTCATTTGATGTTATGAATTTTATTGAGACAAATAAATCTCCTATAATTTTGACCTTATCTACTTTAATTTGAATATAAAAATAATTAAATAAATAAAAGAACGAGAAAAGATTTGAATTTTGCTGTTTTCTGCGAAAAGAAATCCCTTAAAATCTTATTACAGTGAAATCGCTCTAAAACAAACACGCAAGAAATAAGTGTTCTTGTGCGTTACTGATCAGTGCCTGTTCAGGAGGGGAATCACATTTAATTTTATTTAATATATATTTATTACATTTATCTAGAGGGATTATTAATCCGATGGGAAATGACAGTAGTGTCTGCAACCGATATGGTAGGGATCCATTGTATAGAGGTTTTTTTTTTTTTTGCCAGAGATTCCAAAAATTGTCTATTAACAGAGGAGGTTGCTTAACAGGAGTGTCCATTAAGAAAGGTTTCACTGTATTTATTATTATAGAACACAATTTAAAGCAAAATTAAAGCAAGAGTTGCTTGACCATGAATTAGAATAGAATTATTTTTAAGGTAAATTTTTTGTTAAATTTTAAATCAGTGAAATGACACAATTTTTATGATATAATTATGTACTTACTTGAACTGGAGCAAGTATGACTCCATTCGGGGTCTTTCTGTACTCGCAGTAATGATCGAAAGTCTTGAGCAACAATTCAGGCGTTGTTGCTGAAGAAAAGTTAAGCCCAACGACTTCCATGTCCGGCAAAGCTCTCAAGGCCGAGAAGAGAGTCATGGTTTTACCAGAACCGGGAGGGCCGCAAAGCACTAATCAAATTCCAAATTGTTAGTTTAAGGAATACGATGAAAATTTATTATTTGAAAAAGTCCCAACCTAAAGGCCTATGTTCCGCAAGCCATGTGTATAAAAGAGATTCGTGTCTTACAGTGTCTAACGTAGGGACAACTACATCAGGAGCGGCGACTTTATGAATTTCCACTTCTATCTGTGGAACTTTAGCAGACCAAGCACTCCATTCTCCATTAATATTAACCTTAAAATCAAGAAATAAATATTATTTTAATATTTTTGGTAAAAGGAATTAGTGAACTGAATTACCTCAAAGTCGATAATTGGTGTATTTGGGATTTGTGGAGGCAGTGGTATCGTTGTAACCGACCTGATGAAATCTCCTAAATCGCTCCTTACTTTTAGTTTTGCATCGCCTGCGAAGCTCCATAGCAAGGAATAAACTAACACTTTCGGAATGTACCGATCTAGTTGTTCGGGAGGAAGGGGAAAGTCTGAATGTGTTTGGTTATACTGGATGACGCATCGAACACCGTAATTCAACATTGAGAATAAAGAGCCCAGAGCTCTGAGCCTTGTCAAATCCATGATGTGCTCTTGAATAATAGCGTACTCTAAGCATTTAACCACCAACCCTCCAGGGGCGAAATACGATTGAAGTATGTTTGCGATATCGTTTTGCACTTGCATTGAAGGTGAAACACCTTCTTCCTTCTCTGACTGGATCTTTTTTGGTGCAAAACCTAAAGAATCGTCGTCCGTCTCTTCTAATGGAATGTTCCTCAGTCGAAGAAGGTAATTTTCAAAAATCATTTCAGTCGAGAGGACATCTTCCGAGAACCATACCATGCCACACCTTGAAACTGTGGCAAGTGTAGCGTATTTTAAATCTTGAACCTAGTAAAACCAAAATAATAATTATTAATTTAATTAATTATTAATAATTTATTTATTTATTATTATCCTATTGTTAGGTGTGTGCATAAGTTTTTTTCTTCAAATTTTGACTTTCACCCTTATAAAGGAGATCCTTTATTACCTGCCAAGCCCTGTTAGCTCTAACATAGGAAATGCTCTATTAAAAGGATTAAGAAAGGAGAGTCGATCTGTAAATCCAATCTAGAATAAATTGCGACATGGAAGCAGATGAAATTTAGTTGAGTCAATGCTTGCTATACAAGTTCAATTTCAGGCATAGAGCAACATATGTCCAAAATTTATGGCTGAAACAAACTGAATTTCAACAATGGTTGTTTTCATAATGGAAAGAAACAAATCAAAGATTACCCTTGTTGTGGAAGGCTTATGACCTTAAAAGTAACGAGCATTGGAAGATGAGGGTCTTGAGCCATCATGGATTTAAAGGAGAAACAAGATAGAATTAAATCTAGCAGAGCTATCAGAGATTTCAGATAAATGCGTAACTATAGAAAGAATCTAATCTCTGGATTATGTTATGAAACTAAATGCATGACTGCTTAGCTTGTTGCACTCCTTTTTTCCTTATTAGGTCTTGGGATGGGTAAGTCAGTCCAGTACAAAAATGTTAAAACATCAGGTAAATGTGGAATAATTTACTGGGAACTGTTACCACACCACACGATCAAGCCTTTAAAGCACAAATTTGCTGAGCCTAGCTAGAGCTGCAGGGCTGGTCATGACATCGTGTTTGGGCAGATAATGCCAGGCCCCACATTGGTACAAAATTAATGCAGTTTTGGGGAGAAAAAAAAGAGAGAGAAAAATTTTTTTCTAACGTGCTTGTCATGTAAACAAAGCTAAATCCTAAAATCTAAATTATGGAATATAAAAATTCTTTTATCTGTTATCCGTTACACAAATCACTTTAGTTTATATTAAATTTTATAAGAGTGAGGGCCTGAGGAATTAAATATATCCAAACCAGATTTTCATCAAATTTATTTCTGTAAATTAAATCTTGGGCGAAGTCTGGCCCAAATCGTGCGTAACATCAATACAGTTTGAGATGAGGAAATTAACAAATTTCATGGTTTCAGAGATTTCAATCAGAAAGACAAGAAAGGTCATGATAGACCTGGACAAAGACCAACTTAAAACATTGATTCAAGAAAATTAACTGAAGACAAAATGGGAAATTGTGGCAGAAAAGCACTCAACTGTTCTTCACCATCTGAAGCAAATCAGTAAAGTAAAAAAAAACTCGACAAGTAAAAGGAACTAACCAAAGCCCAAAGAAACATGCACATTTCTTCTCACTAAAGAAGTTGGCTCACTAAAATGATCCATTTCTCAATCACATCATCATGCGATGAGAAATGGATCCTGTAATAGGAGGCGTTCAGATCAGTAGTTAGACAAGGATGAAGCACCAAAACACAACCCAAAAGCAAAACTGCACCCACAAAAGGTTTGATAGTGTATTGCAGGGGTTATTCACTATAGTATCCTGAATTATGGTGAAGCTACCTAAGAAGAGAAATATTGCCAAGAGAGAGCTGCCATGTCACGTCTTCTGTCATTGTCTTCTTCACGACAATACCAGGTCAGTTGTCAATACGCCAACCCTGTAGAAACTTGAGGACTAAGGATATAAACCTTACTGCACCCTCCATATTCACCCAACCTCTCAACTACAGATTTCTACTTTTTTTAGGCACTTGAGGGATAAAATTTTTAGAGAACACGGTGAAGCCAAAAGTGCCTTCCAAGACTTTATTGTGAGGTGAAATAAAAAATTTTATGTCAACAGAATAAAAGCGCTTATTACATGTCGAGTAGACAAAGAATGGATATAAAATATTCTGAATAAATTTTATTTATACAATAAAAATAGTTTTGAATGTCTTTCAAAACCTGTATTTTTGCACCAGCCCAATAAAATCACCAAGTTAGGCTGGCAACAGTTGCCCCACCCTTCCGCCAGCCATACTCTCCAGACCTTGCCCATTCAGATTGTTATTTACACAAATTTTTACTGCCTGAATAACCAATTAAATTAAAAACTAAAATAAACCAACTAAACTAAAGGAATTTTTTTTTTTTTTTTATGGCCTTGCCTTTATTTGCATAAGCCAATTTTTAAGGAATTTTTGAATGAAAACAATGAAAATCGGACTTACAGATTTCTTCTCATCCAAGTTATCAGTTTTTACAAAAATATATATTTCTACTATCAGAACTTTGGCATATAGCATAGAAAAAAAAGGAAATCATGTTTTAGATTAAAAATAAAATACATTTGTATTTTGAAAGTCTGATTTTTGAAAATGAAAAAAAAAACTTATGCATATACACAATACTGATTTGTACTTACCTCAAACATAACTCTAACATTTGGTGGTAACGACAATCTTTCACCATTTGGAAGGGTAAGTAATTTGTTATCATCGAGTACTGAATTGAGATTTTCAACCCATTCGGGATCTACATCACCATCGAAAATAATCCACTGTCTTTTGTTAATTTCTCCTCTTACGTTGTCTATAATTTTTCTGAAATGAAATAATTTGTAATTAAAACTTATGGATATTGCATACTTTTATTTTTTTAACTTTATTTAGGTCATAGTCAGCATACATTTTTCCTCTCGCATTTATAATATTTCTGCATTTTCTACTTCACATTACTCTATATACTCAATGCTTGGTTGCAAACACTTGGGATACATCTGCACCCTTCACATTCATTCACCAATAACTACTTTTTTTACATGCTAATAAATACTCATTCATCTACTCCCATGCCACACTATGTACAATTAAGAACAAATCAAGAGCCACTGGGGTACTCGATATTCTGCCGATGACCACTCCTTTCATTCATACCATAAGACTAAGCCTAGAAACAGCCCATCGGATGTTCTGAAATATTCTGATGAATTGATTGTTTCTCTAATTCACACTAATTCCTATACCTATTAAAGAATCCTTGCATCCAGTACCAATCATGCTAAGAAACACTCTCATTTGTCACGTACTTGTTGCTTACCTTAAAATATGTGTAAACAATCCATCAGTCCATTCTCTCGTATTCGGATCGAGCACACCGTAAAGTGCTTCTTTGGACATCGCCTTTGGATCTATGACGTGCGACACACCTTCAATCCCTTCATACCTCTCTAGCGCCTTCAAGAGCACCCTCCACGCCGATGATTTGCCGGAGCCAGATGGGCCGACCATCATGAGCCCATGATTCAAATTTGAAATTTGGTACAGCTGAAGCACCTTTATTGAAAAAAGTAAAAATATAATCAATCAATAAAACTAATAGTTAAAACAATTCAAACTTTGGGATGATATTCTAATAATTTTAATAAATTATAATCACAAACACACTCTCAATACCTTCTCTATCCATGTTTCCCCACGATACTGCTTGCAATAGAATTTAAAATATTTTTTAATAACAAATCACACAATGACAGACTACATTTGTTAACTTATTGAAGTTTAAGTTAAAAAGATTGCAACAAAATACTATTATTATTAACTACAGTTAATGTTATAGTTACCTTTTCCATCCAAGGGCCGCCTTGTTCATCTCCTTCTCCACAAACGAGGTATTCTTCTTGACAGACTTTTCTTAATTCTTCTTTCAACTCTATAAATTAATAATAAATGATAAATATTTGTTGAAATAATGTTAAAATTAATTATTTACTTGTCATTTCAGCTCGGGTATACTGAACTTGAGGGAATACATCATTTAACAATGAAAACAAGAGGGGGATGTCTTCTGCGACTAATTTTGGCACCATTGTTTCGCAAACAGATTGTATTAAAATCTATAAAATATGAGAAAAATGTAAAAAATTTATCTTTCTAAAGTAAATAAAAGAATTCTATACTTCTTGCTCAGGGAGATTTTCTGCAATAGATGTCTCGTCTAATCCAGTGTCACCAGCACCTTCTTTTCTTTCTTTAATCCTTTGAATGCGATCTCGTTTTACATTACCGGCTGACACAAGGACAGATTTAAGCGCCCTCAAGCCAAAATCATAATGAGATTGGTTTGATAATTGCTCATCACATAACCTGACAGATAAATTTACATTATTCATTGATAAAAAGAAAAACAAAACATCGTCTTACTTGAAAAATGGCACAATTTTAGATGCGAGCTTTTCAGCAGAGCGGAAGCCCTGTGAGAACAGCATCACCTCGGCGATAAGCTGTCTATCAGGCTTGGTCATCGCTAGTGATCTAAACAACTTCTTCAAGTTGTCCGGTAAATTAGAACGTCCAGCATAACCAGGGTTCATCGTGATGAATATCGCCATGTCTGGAGATACTTTGACTTGTTTACCGACCAGTTCAACATTCAATGCTGAAAATAAATAGGCAATTAGTATAGGTAAAATTGTATTTGATGTGTCGATGCTGTTTACTTGAGTCTTTTGAAGCAGAGTCCATCTGAGATTTAAGGGCTTCCTGGATGGTCTGGATTTGCTGTGAAACAGCAGAAAGCATCCTTTCTTCTAATCTATTGAATTCATCAAAACAGCCCCAAGCTCCAACCTGAATATAACAAAATTGAAATTAAACTTGTAATTCAAAAATCAATTAAAAAATCAAATTTTAAAATTTAAAGTTTATAACATTTGTGTATTTTTTTTTTATTAGAATTGTTAAAGTATAATTATTTCTCTGCTTTTAAGTCCACATTTTTTATTAAATTTTCAATTTGGTTGTGTTGAGTACAATAAAGGTCAGTTATTAAGAATTGTACAAAATCTAAAAAGGGAAAAAATTTTGAGAAACAAAAGTTGGCTAACATCTGTTAGGAAGCATATACAGCCAAGATCATTGAGCAAACTAACTCTTAAGCTTAGTACACATCAGACGATCGTAAATGGGTGCTTGTGGTAAACACAAGGAATGCCTGAACAAGAGCAATTTTATGAACGCTTTGAAATACAATGTATAATGTAAAATAAATCAGGCAGGAGAACAAGTAACAGCCAAGGATATTGCACAGGCAAAAGAAAGGGTTTTAGAATTCAAAAATCAATCTCAAGAGGGTTAAACAATCTATTATAGCAATGTGATACCTGACAGAGGCCGACGAAAATTCTTCCCATCGCTTGAAAGTCGAATGTTTCGTCACAGTTGAAAACTAAGACAAATCTACCTAGTTGATGGCCCAACGCTTTCACAGATTCAGTCTTTCCTGTGCCTGCTGGGCCGAATGGAGAACCACCAAGCCTTGACTCTAAAGCTTGGGTCATTGTTAAATAACACCTGTCAACATTAATTCACAATTGAGTTAATTATTACAATTGATTCTTTTAAGAAAACTTACCTGTCTGTAAGGGGAGTTTGAACTAGCCTGTCTTGAACACCTAAGTACTCAAACCCATAGTGGAATTTAGCATTAGCCATTTGTATGGAGAGCTGATTTAAAGCATCAGTCTGAGAGGCGTCAAGGTAGAACCTCATCTGTGAGAGCCATTCAAACGCTTTTGGCGATGTAACTTTGTATTGAATCAGATTCCTGGTAACTGTCCTTTTGTGAACAAACTCGTTAATCTATAAACATTTTTTTTTAAATTAAACGTAGTGTTGTAAAACAAATGCAAACAAATTGAAGTTGTACAAACCAATGCTTCAAGTTTTCGCCTTCTTAGAGAAGGTTGTTTCTGCAGAACACAGTCAGCAAGGACAGTCAGCGTTTTTTCCACTTGTTTTAAAACGTTCTCCAACCCTGTACCACCACCGGCGTTCAAAGCGACTTCAACATCTTCAGACCACAAAATCTGAGCGGCTAGCACGACAACTTGAGCTTGGTAGCCATCGCACCATTCCATGAAAGTCGCCGGTTCAATTTCCTATAAACATGCAATCCATAAAATGTTTTTTATCATATTTGTCCATTACCTTATTACCTTGAAAGTTCTTATATGAGCAACAGCTTTTGAAAGACACGACGCGAGGGTCAATCGCATTTCTTTTTCAACGCAGGTTAACCATTCGTTGATCTTCGGATTATCAACCGTTGAAACTGGATTATTGAAAATCACCTGAAATTATCAATCACAAAATAAAATTAAAAAATGCAATTGTGGATGTTGATCTACAAATCAACACATGTTGAAGTGGCATTCGGTCTGTCTACACGTGCGGTTTTGAGATCATTCAAATGCATTTTGGCTTTACGTCATCTCTGCACCGAAAGTTACTCACTGAATGTGGCACAAAGGCACAAAGACAAAACACCTTTGAGCAAAATTAAAACCCTCGAGTATACGAAAAGAAAATATTTTCAGAAGTGCTCATTTTTTCTTAATTAAAACAATCAATTTACCTCTTCTCCCTCTCTAGATGCGATTCCTGTAATGACTGTATTGTCTTCATTTAATAAGATAGCAGCGATTCCAGCAAACATTTTTTTGAAATGTTTTTGCAACCTTGGGATATTTTTTGAGTTTCCTATTATCTCCAGTAGATCTTCATCACCGACGAAGTAAAACCTTCAAATTGCCAATGTGAATATTGTTACACATTTTGATCTAGCCAAAAGGTACAACTTACCTTGGGAAGGACATCCTTTCTCTTTCTAGGTATTCGCCCAATGCTTTCTGAATTTTCTCCAGGAGGTCAGCCAGACGTTCAAGTGACCTCTGGACACCCTGGATGTTCAAGACATCCATTACCATTGGGGATTTTGCAACTTTCTTCATCAGTCCCAAAAAGTCAGCACTAAATGTAAAAAGAAATGTATTCTAGTTTTTGGAAGAACTTTGCAGTATGACATATTTCTGCAGTAAAACAAAAGTAATTTTTAAAAATTTTAAATTAGTGATGAAAACATGAATCAATACTGATGGAAAAAGTGAAAACTTAATTATTATTTAATATAATAACTTAACTTATTAATAATTATTTTATAGTTATTATATTTAATTTTTGAATTATATAGATGCTGTATGATAACAGGAAGCAAATAGGACAGTCGGTCAAGGATGAATTGCCAAAACATTTTCTGAATCCAAATCTGCACCCAAAATAGGTTATGATGACTGTTTGGTGGTGTACTGCTTTGTACGGCTTCATTATAATATCCTGAATTATGGTGAAATTATCACATCAGAGAAATACTGTCAAGAAATTGACAAAATGCAGGGGAAACTGGAATAACTTTATCCAGAATTAGTAAATCGTAAGGGACTAATTCTTCTTCATAATAATGCTAGGCCACATTTGCTATGCCAGCCCTGTCAAAACAAGTTCTTAGGATACGAAACCTTACTGCACCCTTCAAATTCATCCGACCTCACACCTAAGCACTTCTTCTTTTTTAGGCATTGAGGGATTAAATTTATAGAGAACAAAGTGCAGCATAGCCAAAAAGTCTGAGTCGAAATAAAATTTAATGTCAGCAGAATAAAAGCCTTATTACACACTGGCAATGTATAGATTGTGATGGAAAATATTTTGAATAAATTGTCTTTATTTTATAAAAATTAAAAATAGTTTTGACTGCCTTTTTAAAACCTGCATTATTTTTGCACCAGCCTAACAGTTTTGTTATTCAAGAGAGCTTTAAGCCCCAGAATAAAGTTCAATGTTTTTCTTCTTTTTAATATAATAAATTAAAGTTAATTATGCCTGATGTTTCAAGCTGAAGTTTTGTAATTACCTGATATTATGGAATCTTGAGGTCTCAATGGGTAGAAGGGTTTTAATATCGGCACTTCCAGAGAAAATACCTTCTAGATAAACCCATCTTCTCTGCACGTCGATCCAAACATCAAAGAGGGCGTTGATCCTGTTTAGTTTTTCCTCCCATGTTATCGCTTCTTCTTCAAATACCTTTAAATGGTTGGCTCAATTTAGTAAAAGTTAAATATGAAAATATTCTTTCAGTACCTTGTAATAAGGAGAGAGTTTCATAGCAGCGACAGAATTAATGTGTTCTTTCACTTTAGTAAATAAATCATCCCATCCCCTAATCAAGCGACACTTGTTCTGATAGTTGATCAAATCCAAAACATAACTTTGCCAAGATTCTCGAACCTACCAGAAATTATTAAATTATACTATTACATTAACATTATTTTCAAATATAAAAAATATTACTTGTCTTAAGAATTCTTCCAGTGCCATTTCACCTTGGGCAGTTAAAATTATGTCCTTAACAATACTTTCATTAGCTTGGAGATCGACATCCCAGACCTGGCCCAATGAAACTTCAGACAAGACCCAGTTTACTCTCAATTTTCTCATCAACTGTCTCCAGTGTCTCTCTTTCAAAGCGTCACTCTTTAATTCAACTATGAGCATGTTCACCTTGGAATAGCCTTGGAGAAGTTTCTTAACATACTCGTAACTCGAGTACTGTCTGACTCTTGCCGGTAGTTCTTTGAGTTGTTGGCTCAATGTGTCTAGCTGTTGTCTCAGTTTCCTAGGTTGTACTGAAAGCCAAGGTTTCTCCCTCATCTCATCGATCTGTGTCCAGATCCTTGAGAGCTCGGACCAAACTTCTCTCAAATCCTGCATTTCTTCAAACATGACGAGTACTCGTTCTTCCGAGCTCGAGCTCGCTCCGGTGTATTGTAATTCAAGTGCTTCTTTTGCCTTGGCCACGTTGTCCCTTTCTTCTTTCAGCCGTGAGAATTTCGTCTCGAACTCTTTCAGTTGAATGAGGGCTTCATCTGGGCGGAGTTTCCCTTCGATTGGTTTAGAGTGTTCCCAATCGGATAACAGTTCGTTCGTTCTTCCTTCGACAGCTTTGTCCTCTGCGACCATCTTTTGCTGTAAGCTTAAAACCTGTGCTTGTATGGAGAGATCCTTGCGTTTGATGATTTCATTGAAAGCGCTCCATTCGCCATCGACATTATCAACATACAGCCAATTGTTAGGAAATTGAAATCTGTGCCGCTCGAGTATCCTCTGCCCTTCTCGATAAACTTCAACCTATTAATTTCAATTAATTTGTAATAAATTTTACAATTTAAATACTAATATAACAACAAACCTGTTTCTGCCAAGTCTTCATGTTACGCTTTAATGATTGCACATATGTAATGAAACAAACAGCATCAGAAGTAGAAGCAGCTTCTATCGATTGTTTTTCCAGTTCACTTCTTGACTGTAATTAAATAGTAAGCATTTGATTATAGACTTCCACCATTAACAGATTAAATTATTAATGATAACTGATTTACACATGATTGAACATACACCCATGTATACAGAATTACTTCTCGCACCCTCTGGCAATTCCTGGTTTTATTGAATTTACAATAAATTGCTGTTAGGCCTTGAGAATATCCCACCCCAGGAGTTGGCACTCTGAGGTCCGATCATCCACTGAGTTTGGGCTACAAGGGCTATTTTATTTGCATTTCAGCCACTAACGTCATCGGATTCAAACCCATTCCCACTCTCTCACTCTTAAATGCATTCTTTCCTATTTACATCCTATATACTCAGTAGTGCGATTGAGAACTTGACATTCTTCCATCATTCCTCTACTAAACTAATTGAGAATTGATGGCTAACTCTCATTGGCCAATAGCCCACTCCATCTGTACTATTTAAGCTAATTCAGTTGCACACAAAGAAAAATAAAACATCCTCCGAAGGCCACCTATCAACAGCACCCTTAATACACGAGAACATGTCTGTCAATCTGGCATTTGTTTATTCATGTTTTTTCATGACTTTTTAATGTCAGAAAGCTGGATTCATGATGGTCAGATCAGTAGGTTGGGACATTCTGACTTTATCCACCTCATATGATTTTTTTATCCAATTAAATTATTAGCTATGAAAGATTTTATTATTTGTGATTCATACCTTGGAAATGAGTGCATGGAAGGTAGACATGTCTGATCCTAGAAGCGCACCAAATTTAGCAAGAATGTCTTTTTCTAATGAATCATACTTGAGAGCAACTTTGCTCTGCACTTTCGCATAGTCTATGACTATAGGGCCAAATTCTCGTTTTGTTTCAGAAGTGTCGAATGTCATTCGAGATTTCCTGTTGAATTTTAACAATAAATACATTTTATAAAAACATTAAAGATTTTCGAATGTCTCACTTGACATCGCTAAGGCATCTCATCCATACGGTGATGTCCTCCTTAAGTCTGCTGTAAAGCATATCAGACTGCAAATCCCAGAGCGATTGATATCTTAGCCACTCCGTGACATAATTAAACACCTTAAAATTAAAATAAATAATAATAAACGATTTTTTATATAAAGATATAAGTGGACATTACCTCTTTAACTTTATGATCAATTGAATCGTAAGCATGAAGCAGAGGTTGACAGCTTTGTGGAAGTTTTGTTAGAAGATCTCTGTATGTTTGTGACATCGTCATATCCAAACCGACCTATGAAGATATTATTTTCCTTTAAACTGTACACATTCTTTAAATATTCTTTTTAGACTTGTTACAATGCATCAAAATTAAAATAATTATGTGTACTCTGCCTGAATAATTTAATATAATTTTATAGCTTTATTAAAGGACATTTGCTATAACTGCTACATATTTTTTGGGCTCAATAAAACACTTCTTTGGAATGATTTTTATAGTTTATGTTATACAATTTTATTAAATTTCCTCAACAATTTATGTTTGTGTTACAAAATTGCCAGCACCAAAGTGTTTCAGGCTCCCACATTCAATGTGTTACAAATACACAGATCATATTAAATAACAGTTAGTATAAGTAAAATTGTATAGAATGTTAAATAAAGTGAAAAATGAACCTGATATCGTGAAGATTGCAATCTTGTCTGACAAGTCACTACCGCTTGCCAAGAAAAGAGCTGCTGCATTATCAAAAATCGTGCTTCCTCCAGGCTTGGATAAAGGTACATAATTTGGTTTGTGATCCTGACTTCGTGAGTTAGCACGCCAACCGATGGATCACCACCTGGCGCATGAATAGGTTTTGCAGGCGCGTCGGTGTCCATTGAAAGATCAATGCCCATGGCTTTGCCCTCAAGTGCATCTGTCCACGCTTCAATACCGGCTTGCAGCCGGTTGCTCAAATTTTTTTCAACCTTAAAACATTTATATAAAATTACAATGTTCTTAAATGTAACTCTGTGTATCTCTCACAGCTTGATCCAACCGTGACACCCAAATAACAAGATTACTGTATTGCTTCAGGGATAAATCGTCGATGGCTCGTTGGATTTTGGAAAGGATATCCGAAAAAGTATTTGCAGAGTAAGGGCAAGTCTCTAAAGACCTGAAAACGTATTTGTTTTTATAGATAATATGTTATAATTAAAACCAATGCGATTACTTACCTTACATCAACATCAAGTTGTTCTTCGACAACTAAAAGATCCTCTACCTTCTCTTGGAAAATACAGACTTGTTCAGCAAACCTATGAACGTACTGCTCGAGTTTGTAGCTTTCCCAAACCAGTTGTATACCCTAAGCATATTAAGAACATAAATAGGATAATAACAGGGATAGTAAATATAGTATCCTCAAAATTTACCTCAGCAATTAACTGTTGCATTTCTCTTCGTAAACCAGCAACAAGAGGGATAATACTCGCTTTATCTTCAAGCTAAAATGCAAACATTATAAAATACCCAACCAAAAAAATTAAAATATTAATTCTCAAATATTTTATACAAATATGATTGTTTTTCTTTTAACTATTTGTAGAAAAAACATATCATGCAATAATTACACATGTATCTGCTTAAGAGCATGCACAGCAACCATTATTTTTTCCTCCAAAAATTGATGTTTTTCATATTTAATTAATACAAACAGACATACAATGCAAATAAATTACAAATTGTATATTCATTTCAGACAACGTAAACTAACAAAAACATCAATTATTTTAAACAACACAATTTATCAATAATGATGTGGCATAGTAAGTTAGGTAATTATGCATTGCAAGCAAATTTGTGAACTAAAGGGGAAATAGTTATTTTCAAGCACATTGTGCTTTTCTATAATTCATGGCAAGGTAATATTACTGTAAAAAATTAAACATAAAATTAAAAATAAAAATACCACCACTAATCAGTTTGAAGCATATTTTTCACATATTAACTGTTCATTCAGCAAGCTTGACAGCAGTATTTTTCAATTTACCCATTTGCTCAGCCTAATAGAGAATAAATGTTTTTTTGTTTTTTTTTTTTTTTGGGGGGGGGGGTTGGAAGTGCTTTAATACTGAAATTTTTGTTTCTTAAAAAATCTGTAATTTATTCAATACAATCTAAAATTGTAATTCAGTGCATTTTCCTGCTGGAGTAAGGAGAGTAATTCGACAAAAGAGAATCTCGGAAATCATGCCTGTTTCTGTTGAGCTATCACACAAGCCAGGAGTGAAGTGGTGGAGCACAGCATCCTACCTGGCAAATCCATTTATCTATACCAGGAAAAATTCTGGAAAATCTAATTAAAACTAAAAATAATTATTTAGGACTGAACTATAGTTTACAATCTCATTTGAAATAAACCAAGCAAACCTCCGGACAAGGAAAAAGCTAAATATGAATAGAATTATGTTAATACCCAAATATCCATTGAGTGTCGTTCGAAGAGGGATGAAAATACTTTACGATGAATTTTTCACAGCAAGGTTTATAAAGGTGTATGTACTATAAAAATGTATAAAACATTTCTGTAAGAAAATACTCAAAATAAGAAAATTATACATCAGAAATTAACCTTTTTTTAATGGAAATAAAAGTCCGATTTTAATGTTTAATGCACTTGGTAATTTCTTTAAAACAAATCATCAACCATGAAAATCTATCTCCTATGCTAGGGGAATATGATGTTAGAGCTTGCTAAGAATCAGTCATGTGCTTAACAATTTGAAAAATTTTATGGGTCAAAAAAATCAATTAATTTAAAGCCAAACAAAAAATTAAATTTAGGGGTCTCTATAAGTGCTTAAACAGAATTTCATATTAGTTTTCCAGAAAAAAATTATGACCTAGCTACTTTTTAAAAAATTTTTGGTTATTGATAAACTTTGACAGCTTTTACCAAATTTTTATTGCAATCAAAATGCTGTAAAATTCATAGATGATTTGAGAAAACAGAATGGTGAAATAAAAATATTAAAAAACAGTAAAATACAATTTTTAATTTTGCTTTTTATATTAAACCAGGGCCTATTCACAAGAATTTTCTGATACTTTGGAGTGTAGAATCACCAAAAGAGGTTTAGTCCAAAACCGTGACCCACCAACCTGGTTGTCCCCTTGTCTGTCTCAACAATGCCAAGGATTGTAACACTACTATTGACATGAAAAAGTTCTTGGCAATGTTGAGGCTGAATCAATCTTCAAAGGAATTTGAAATCATCCATTAAAAAATTAATTATGTCAATGTGTAGACATATTTAAGATTGTGTTGCCCAATTATCATCTTGAAATAGATCAAAAACTTGGCAGTAGCAATTGATTTTGTTTTTTATCCCAACTACATGCATTGGAGATCCAGATTATTCGTTATGCCTAAATGTTACAAAAAGATTTTTTAATTTGGCTAGTAGGCCCATGTAATCCTAAAGCAAAAAATCCACTAATCAATGTGTGCTATATTAAGCACTAATAATCTAAGTTTAACCCAAAAACAAGTTATCGGATGATAACAGAGTTCCTGTAGAGACCCAGGGTTCTAGGATATAAATATGTAGGACATGTCACTAAAAATATACTACTCAGAGGTACAAGCCTTCACTTTTACAGATGACATACTGATGGTTTCAAGAAAGGATAACTTTGAATAAAACCTGTTTTCTTTAATAAAAATGCAAAGTTGTATGCATCTCTAGAAGACGAAGACTCCCATTAATGCTGCCACTTTCTTTGCATCATGTTTTTGTGTCTAATGGCCAGATGACAGTAGGAAAATAATAGACATAATCATATTATTATTATTCAACCATAATAATGATTATTATTTTCACATTCAGAATCCCACTTAAAGAGAATATTGAGGTTCATCTGATGCTACTCAAAGTAAGAATACAATAGCACCATGCAAATTTCAGATTCAAGTTGCTGTGACAAAATTTGTTAATAATTTATTTATCAAAATTACTTAAGCTAGCAAGCTATATAATTCAAGGAGCAAAAATGCCTTGAAATAAAATCATTAAACGCAAGCACACTCGTAAGATTAATTTCAATAATATTTATTTAAAAGTACAATACTTACATGTAATATAATAGTTAGGCTGAGTAAATAACAGGTTAAATTGAAAAAGTCATTAATATGAAAATGGGGAGAAAGATTGGTGGAAGACAAATCTGGGAGGAAAGACTGTACATGAAGATGAAGAGAATTTACAGATTTCGATATTAACAACAGATGACCTATTTTCGAGCCACATCAAACAGATCAATTACAGATACAGCGTCTAATTTAATTGTTAACAAATTCAGCTTTAACATATATAACATTCTTCTTGTCACAGTATAACACTAATGTACTACCTTTTGCGTCGAACTAGGGATTGTTGCTGTCCTGTTCACAAGCTGTGATCAAAAGTCACAGTTAATTTTCGGAAACAAAATATTAGAACAGAATTTTTGTTTACAAAAACAAAAATGAACACAAAGACAAATTCATAAGTACGTGTACACACAATGAAGATTTGTAGAAATTATAAAATTCACAAATCTTATGAGATTGGAATATTAAAACCAATGTGATTTAAAAAAATTGTATAATGGAAACAAAATTTAATTCACTAATGCAGAAAATAAATGCACAAACAAAACACGTTATATTTCAAGACTGAGTTTTAATGTTTAGAAAATGTATGAGTCCTCTCACACTCAGACAAGAAATGAACAATGTTTTCTAATATAAATAAAAAAGCATTTAATGTTTTAAACAAACAAAACAATTCTGACATGACTACAAATAAATGAAAATATATAATAAAAAGTTACCTTTTCTAGAGTTCTTTCATACGTCCGGACACTCTCAATTAGAGATACTGCGAATGGATAGAGTTGATTTGCTTGATGCGCTTTATTAACAATAGCAAGAGGCACCCTGAATCCCAACGCTTTCAAATTCCTTACTTCTTTATAGAGGGTAATTATCTCAGGGTGGAAATTGACCTACAGTTTCCATCAGAATAGTTGGTTAATTGCACACAATTTTATGGAAAACAGCAAAATACTAACTTTAAGTTTAAGGACATTGCCCCTTCCGGTCCTTGATCTTGTACTTTCGATGGCGAAAATCCTACCGGATACACTTAGATTTCTCTGTTGGACGACTCTTGACCACTCGTCAAATATTTCCTGGGTGTTGAGCTTTAAACGGAAACTGTCACCATCGGCCTTCAATGTTTGTCCTTCAATATGATTTTCCCATCCTTTACCTGTTAATAAAATAATTTTTATTACATTTTCTTGCATTATTATTTATAGATTTTTCATTATATTAATAACTTTAATTTATTTTTTTGGTTGAGTAAATAAAATAATATATTTTGTAGGCAATTTAGTGTCATTATTATTAATGTTTGCACTATTTTCTACACAAGAGTTTAAAAAGCCTCAAAATAATATAGGAAGTAAATTAATTATAGGGGAAAAATCAACGTTCATCAGCAATCAACACATAATTACCCAAAACATCTTCAACTCTTCTTAAATAAGTAGTAAGCTGCCTATCAATTTGTTTGACCCAAATTATAGATCCGCTGACTGGTGCAATATCCCTAATTGTGCTCATTTTATTCCCTTTGCTCTGAGTGTATTGGATCTGTAATATACCAAGTTTAAAAATTAAACAAAAATAATAAATATACAAAATATTTTATAAGATATGCTTATAGCTATCATGTACAACATAATCATAAATTTACTTGTAATGTACGTAATCTAACTTTTTTTTTTCATGTGTTGAGAATATTTGTAATAAAAAATTAAATGTGAGACTGGATAAAAACTTTTTTGCCTTAACAACTCACTTTAAATTTTTCATGAAGAGATTCTATATCGTCTTTGACTCTTTGGATCAGTTGTGTCTGGTATTCTCTTATAGCGCCCCTGATATGCTGTCTTACAAAAAGAGCATTAAATCTCGAAAAAATCCTAAAAGCAAACAGAAGAAAAAAAAATTAATGGCCAAAACGTCACAGTTGAAACTTAATTTTTGACGTACCTGAACATTTCATTTGCATTTTTGGCTTGCCCCAATTGGTCCCGCAAATGAGCAGTAATTCTTGTTTCGACTTTATCAATCCTTTCTTCATACCTAGCGACAGCAGCTTCCCAAGCCTCTCCTCCTTCTCTTGACATATCAAGACAATCGACTTCTTTTACATTTTCATATGCCAAATTGACTTCCTAAGAATTAATTTTACAATTAATATTCTCATTTTTAAATAAGAAAAAAAATGTATAAGAATATTTAACCTCAATAGCAGTTACATTGGAAGATTCGAGTGATAAGAGGCCTCCAACTTTACCACTCCCCTCGTTAATACCGTTCGCCTCTTGAGCTTGAAGGGCAGCGGGTCTCAAGACCCTGTCAATAACCATTCTAAGCTGTTCGTGTTGGTGTCTGAAATTTTTCATGTGTTCCATCCTTGTCTGTAGTTTCTTGTGGGACGGTGCAACCCTCCACACTATTTTCATTTGCTCTTCTCTCTTCTTTTTGGCTATATCTCTCAGGAGGCCCTGGAGCTTATCATATTCATCATCCCAAGTTGAGAAAACATTGCTGCACTGTTGCATCACTTTTTCAAACTCGTCGAACGGGATATGCATCAAACGTCTTGTACTGAGTACTTTTAGCAATTGGGACGTTAAGTCCCTTGAAATAGCCTCCACGAGCCTCAAACCTCTTGCCATCGGATATTTAGTGTTCCGAATTTTCCTCAAATGGGTAAAAATCTGTTGAACAGCATACCGTATTCTATCTAACTCTGTCGCAGATAACAGATCATTTATTGGGAAATCTTTCATGAGAGGATTATAGTCATTTACTGTACTTAAAGCTGTTTTTAAACCTGCAAAAATGATTTAAAACACATTGTTATACAATGAAATTTCAATTTTCCACATTACTGTGCATATTTAACATTCTTTCAACTTTGCTATGTACATAATAAATAATTAACATAAAAAATATTTTTTATTGATTTACAAAGTTATTTTTTAACTACTCATTTAAGTTGACTAAAACATTTAAAATTAAATGTGAAAGATTATAAATTACCTGTATCACTATCAAAACTGACTGTAGCATGAAAACGCTTTCCATGTTTTAAAATTTCTAAAGTTAAAATTACATCAATGTTTTCTCGTTTCTCTTGAATTCTATGAAGAGCTCTTTCTAAATTTAACCAAAATGAAATTTCTTGAAGCGCTGTCCCAGATGCTGGGTCTCTATCTAATTTTGTTACCTGTAATATTTAAACGTTAAGATAAAATGTATATGATTAAATATATTTAAAAAATTAATATTTGCCTTTTGAATTTCTTTGATCCAACGGTTCACGCCATTTTGTAATTGGTTGAGAAAACTGGAGTCATCGACTTTATCGCCAAAATCGGACACCTTTGGCTTTCTACCTTCTTCGTGGCACTTTTTTATCACAGATGCAACTATAGGGTGCACAGCTAATGAGATTTCGGGTATGTCAATGTTCTGTTGAAGGTGCAACAGGCCCATTTCCAATTCGTCAATCTTCTTTTCGACTGACGGGACCATTTTGTCACCGTCTCGATCCGCTCGGCCTGATTCTTTGATATAACTTTTGAAAAATGGCGACATCCCCTTGCTGACAATTGAGTGTAGGCTTTCATAAGCAGATCCTTCACAAAAATCAATTCTGTGAAGCTGAGAATGAATTGGCTTATCAGCTTCCATAATTGGCCCAGTCTTGATGAACAGAAGACTGAAAATTAATAAACAAGAATAATAATCTAATTTTTCTATGTCTATTTTTATTTGTATTGCATATTTGGTTTATAAAAAATTCAGAAAGCTTACTGTCTTTTTTTTAATGTAGAAAGAATCAAGTAATTTTTAATTTCTATGCCTCAACAAATATTATGTTATAGTTTCTTAAAACCAGGTTAGGACAATTAAAGTAATGTAAATAAAATATTTAACAAAAGCTGTAAATGTTATTGTTTAGGTAAATTAAAAAACGCTTTTAGTTCCAGCACATTTTAAAAGACTTTTTGAATTTACCTAAACAATAATAATATATAACAATATTCCATCAAAAAGAGGTACAAACCTTAAAAGAAACAAAGAACATGTAAATACAACAGATATAACAACTATATTAAGATTATATCCTTTTATAACTATATAAATTTTTATCCTTAATCAATACAGGATTTTCAGAATCCTCAAAGTTCTGGATGTTGTTTAAGGAGCAATGAACCTGAAATTTGGTCATTACCAGCCATTTTTGATCTACTAATCCTTGCTGTTTGATCTGTCAAAGACACATTTCACTGATAGAGGGTAGGCTGACCAAAAGTTATTGGTAACAATCAAATTTCAGTATATTTCTAGATGTAAAAAAAAAATACCTGGTAGTTTTGGAAGTGCCAAAATGAACTGAATTGGCAATTGTGATTGACACTTGATCTTTATCATCATCTCCATCTGCTCCTTGGTCTGTATCATCATCTGAAATATACAAACAATTATATTTTTAAATGTATATATGAAAAATCCTACTATTACTGGGCTGCTAGATAAGCCCATAATTTTTCAACCAGTACATAAAACAATAGTTAAAGCTGCAGCGATGACAGTTTCACTATTGCCCATCACTAGTTGTACAGTGAGGGCTTGCACAGCACTTGGCAAATGCGTATTCGTACATGTGTTACATAGGCAAACTATTTGGCGAATGCCAAGATGAGCATCCCGAGTCTTGGTAAATGTTCAGCAGCAATTGGCAATCAGTGAATACCGTATATCAGGAGCCACCTTTATTGAAAAGTTCTGAGAATGTATTTATTAGCATAAATGTTTAGTGTCAGAATGCCAATACACCACCCTCTATTAGATTAGTGTGTATAGGTCAATGGAGGGATAAGTAAACTTGGAAGAACTAAATAGAAACTCTATCCACCCACCTGAATTGTTATAGGAACTGATATATTAACTCATTCAAGAAGGATGTCATCTTATCCAATACTCAACTGATATTCTACTAGCTTGATGAGCACTGGTTACCAGTTCAAAGAAGCCCTGTGCCACCTAACACTCGAAACGGCAATTTTTTTTAATATCCCACTCTCACTGGCATTAAAAAAAAAAAAAAAAAAAAAAACTTAAACAGTACACTGCTTCTAGGAACTTGAATATGAAAGTGAAGAGATTAGAGGAGGTATATCAGGCTCTCAAAACCTCAAGCAACAATGATCGTGCTCTGACTCTGATTGTCATAAATGGGTTAACAATGAGTGAGAGTATGGATTATATTTATATTAAAAATTTTATCTGTTGGGAATTGAAATTACCAATCTGTCTTTAGTATACACATGGACACTTATTTTAAATCATTTTAAACTGGCACTGTGTCACTAATGTCTGACTTCATGCGTAGGTTTGTCTTCGCTGAGGCACAATACCAACACGCTTTCCAATAGGTCAACAAACTGAAGAAGAGACCTACAGCCAGTTCAGCACGGGTTCATCAACTTGCAGACTAACACCCAGCATCAAAACTTACTTGTAAAGTTTGCAAATGTGTACAATATGTTTCACATAATTTGTTAAGTGACATTCCTTGACTCCATATAGTGAGATTATAGGAATGGCACCCAATAAAAATTTTACTTGAGTACAGAAGCAAGTATCGCAATTCGTTGTTTTAATTTTTGTTCTTCAGTGTGTTGAATGTAAAATGTATTGTATGGGTAACGAATGAGGACTAAATGTGAGTAAGGTTAATCAATACCCTATGAATACTTAATGTATAGAAACACAAACTATGTACAATGGGATGATAAAAGTAATGGAAAAAAATGCTTAGGTTAAAAACTCCATGTGCTGAAATGCTGCTGTCTGAAATGTCCATGCTGTCAATGACCCTAGGATGTAGGACATGACTTTGGTTGGCAAACCTACGTGAAACCCCAGACTGTCAACAGCTAATATGTGATTCATAGGTTGTCTTATATGAAGTGTTTAAGTCTTGTGTGAAGTTTTCTAATTTATTGTTAGTTAAATTAGCAAAAGGCAAAATGTACAGAAAATCTCCAAGTCAACTGCTAACTGTATTTGTTTGTAGGCATATGTCTAATAATTACTAGCAGTGTTGTCCATATATATGGCTGACATGATTGCCTATGTACAGCGGTCTCAATTTGTTCCATATAATCTTGAAAATGTCATTCCTTCAATCCTTGTCCAACTAAAGTCCTTCCTAAAATGTGTTGTATTGGACATGAAAGTGCACTACATGTATGATAAGGTCAATCAATAGCCTACAAACTGTCTGTATGTATAGAATCACATACTATTTACAACAGGATGATAAAGGAATGGTAGGAAATGTTAAGGTTAAAAATAGTCTGAAATGACCATGCTGTCAATACCTCTAGCTAGAGCTATTGCGTAGTACTAGCTTTTATTTTTGTCATATGAATTAAATGCAAAATGGAAAGAAAGTATCCAAGTCCACAGATAACTGCATTCGTTGGTTGGCATATGTCCGATAATTACTGGTGGTGTGGTCCACATATATGGCTGTTACATAGACACTTTCTTTTAAAGTTGCAAATTTGTACTGTGAAAGGTCTCTATTTGTCCCATATAATCTTATAAGTATGATTCCTTGGTTTCATACAGTAAACTTGAACAAATGGCACCACATCATGTTTTACATTTTGTTCTTCAGTATCTAATAACTGCTTTTCTTGGTTACTTGAGTTTTACAGTCCAGGAATGCATGCCAAATGTGATAAGATCAATCAATACTTTATGCACCCTCTCTTTTTGCACAAACTCAAACTATATACAATAGGATGATAAAGGTATAGTATGAAACATTTAGGTTAAAATGTGCTGGGGATTAAAATTACTATGTTGTCAATACTTCTAGGATGTATGATGTAACTTTGGTAGGCAGACCTAGGCATAACACCAGATTGCCAACAGGAAGTACATGATTGCTAGTTTGTCATACATCAAATGTTTAAGTCTTTTGTGAAGTTTTCTAATTTATTGTCAGTTTAATTAACAAAAGGCAAAATGTGCAGAAATTCCGTAAGTCCACTGCTAACTGCATTGTTTGTTGGCAGAAGTGTGATAAGTATTGGACGTGCTGAAGAATGTAGGAGAACAAAATCTGAATACTAATTAGCTGCACCCTTCTCCCACATATGGAAGCACAGTTGGAATTGCTTTTTTTTCTCGTGAGAAAAAAGGTGACCGTGTGAATTTTTTTCGCTAAAGACAAACCGTAAAATCGCCGCCTACGGATTAGAAACGTGTTTCAGACAAGACAAGGCATGAAGTAGCCGGCTTTTTGAATGAAATATTATTTGTATATATTAAAGATGCGCCTAATTGTTTTTAGACGTCAGGTTCAAGGCGGTTAGAGGGAAAATGGGAAATGTACCTTTGGCCGAAGTTTTCTGAACGACGAGCGTAGGTATTTGGGCATCTCCTAAAAATTTCTTGACGCAATCCAAATTGTCCACGTCTTGCAACGCCTGGTCGAGGGCCGAAGGAGAGTAAACCCCTCCTAAAAGATTCAATTTGATGTTTTCCTTTAGGTAGACGATAAATTCGGTCAGATCCGTTATCGAGACCGGCTGTTCCTCCGGTGGAGGATCGCTCGAGTCCAACGAATCGCCCATCTTCAAGCCTATTTCTCCGAAAGAAAGACGACAAAACTCGAGCCAGAGTTAAACCATCCGGTCGATTTTTTCCCTTTTTTACTTAGAAAAACTGGAAAAAAAAATTAGGAAAGCCGATCTCGGAAACCTATGAGCCAGACGAGGAATGGCTGCAGTGCAGTTTGCCAGTGACTCACTCACACGACTACCAACTTAAATCCGATGGCACGACTTCGCTCTTCGCCTTTAAATAACAACATTAAATTAGATTTATTTTATAATAAAAAAACAACAATTTTATCAAGCGTTAAGATATTTTATAATAAATAGTATAACGATGTTTATCAGCTATCAGCGACCCTTCCGCCAACATTCCAATCTGGCGTGGGAGGCTTCCACAAGAACTATTTCATTTTACCCCTTTAGCTCTAAATTAGAACTAGAAAAACACTAAAATCGGTTTCCTTTACCATTTAAACCATTTATATATGTTTTCATAAATAAAATTATACAAGCTATGACTAATCTAAAAAAAACATTCTTTGTCATTGTTTATTTTTTCATCACATAAACAATGAAAACATAAATATTGCAAGCCCAAATAACAATTTATTTACGAACTAAAACATTTTATCCATTTAAAAATAAACTTTCGCAATTTTTCTTTAAAAATATCCTGAAATCCTCACTTCATTCAATTTGTTACTGTTGCCAAACTAAACATATTTTAACTTTAAACTGATTTTATTTTTCACCATGAAATAACAATATTAAGATAGGTTTATTTGATAATAAAAAAATTTTGTTATCAATCGTTACGATGTTTTATAATAAATAGTATAATTGATGTTTTATCAGTTATCAGCGGCCTTTACGTCAATTTTCGAATCTGGCGCCGGAGGCTTCCATAAGAACTATTTTATTGTTCCCATTTAGCCCTAAATTAAAACTAAAAAACATTAAAATCGGTCTCCTATTTCATTTAAAAATATTTTCATAATTAAAAAGATTCAATTTTTTTAAAAAAAGGTTAAAATGTTTGCTAAAATGTTGTGATTGTAAAACCTATGTTAAATGTTAAAAAGCAAAACAAACAAAAAGTTCTTAGCCTTTTGTTTATTTTTTCGTCCAATAAACAAAGAAAATATAAATACTGCAAGCCTAAATAACGATTTATTTATGCAGTAAAACATTTTGACCATTTAAAAATAAAATTTCGCAATTTTTCTTTTAAATATCCTGAAATCCTTACCTCATGCAGTTCTGTACTGTTGCCAAACTATAAATTTTTAAAATATGACATTTTACCCTGTAAAAATAATAAACCAATAATAATCAAATAACCCTTTCAATTAATCTACATTTTTATATCTGTACCAATTTTTTAGTTTAGTATTATAAAATGATCTAATTATGATGAATAGATTTCAAATTGAAAATTGCAATGGCACCCATTTCTAAATGTTTATATAAGGGACAATTGTTCTTTCTTTTTTTTTTCTTCTTCTGCTCCAAAAGTTAACCTAAATAAGTATCACAAGGAGGATTGTAATTTCTTTCTTCCTTCTCCTGTTTTCTTGAATGTCTTTAAAAAGCCCTTTTAACGAAGGCCCCACATACAAAAGGGTCTATGATAAAAACGACTTGATCATACAAGCAATGTTGAACGCTGGTTTGGAAGAATTGATTACCAACGGCTTTTATATGGAAGAAGTCCGCGACGGAAACACTAAAGTTAAAGGTGAAAAGATTAACGCAAAACCAAATGTTATTTATAAAGAAATCAAAGGGAGACCTCCTGTCAAGAAACCTGCAGAATTGGCCTGTCCTACGGAGCCAAGGGAGACTTCCGATGAGACGAGAGAATTTAACAAAATACTTGCTGAACTTTATCAAATGGAAGAAGATCTCAAAATTAAAACGGAAAATATTTAAGCTGTATTAAACAGATTATGCGTATGTAACAATAATGTAATAGTGCGATTAATTTTAAATATAAATAATGGTTATAGTTTTTATAATATTTGTTCTTTATCTGACTACATAAAATGTTTATGTTCTCTCACTTCAACACTCAGTAAAGCTAGCCAGAAAGTCTGAAAATTTTAACAATTTTACACCAAAACTATTTAATTTTTAAAATCCATAAAAGTTATAATTTTGAAATAAATGATATATTCTGGCATTTTATTAGCAATTTTTTAAGAAGTTAATTATTCAGGTAAAAACAATGTGGTTGTACATATGCTGTAAATGTATGGTATTTAACTAAATACAGATTGGTCTTATTTTTATACCACTTCTAGTAATTGCGTTAAAATAGCATGGTGACAATTTATTATTCCTATAGATATCTGGCAAGACAAAAATATAAATCAGATATGCTCAAATAATTTCATTTGTTTATTGCTGACTTTTATAAGTTGAAATATAATGTGACATATATACGAGAACAGAGTTGGGCCTGTCATTCTCGCAGCTCGCCGGCAATTCCAGCTTATGCGTAATTTCAAATAAAAATCTCCTGCAGGCACTGAGAATCCGTCAACCTTAGGAGTTGGCAATCCAAGTCAGACCTCAGCCTCATCTGATGGAGGTTGGGATAAGTCATTTCAGCCACCGAAGCAATCAATCTTCAAATCCAAACTCACATTTTCACTCCCAAATACATTCTTTTCTATACATACCTTTCATTAAATTAGGTTAGTTTATTTCTATGGTGCAGTTGGCTTCTCCAAGTTGAAATGCAAAGGGACCACAAAAATAATTTGAATTATCAAGGGGAAAGGTAAAAATTTTTAAGAGTTGATATGCATTTTTCCAAGTTGGCCTGGCACCCTTTTTGAAATGATTTTCTAAATCAACCAGCGTTAAAAACATATTGACTGACACTGACCACCGAGCATAACAAAATGGAGAAAAGTCAAAGAAACTTTAGCTGAAAGAAAGTAAACTATATTTGGAAATATAGAGGAATATAAAAAGGAAAATGTTTGAATTATAAAGAGGGGAGTGGCTCCATTTTGAATTATAGGAGCTCTTTCTCCCCTCTCATGAAAATTGTTTCTTATTACCAAAGTGACCATCATAGGAGTTTGTATATCAAGAAATTTGGTATATTAAATTTTGCATTAACGCATTATATAATTAATCTAATTGAGGGTATTCATCCATTCACGCTAATAAATACATTCAGTCTCAATATACACAATGAAACATAAAACAAGATATATAGAAAGTGCTATATACAGTAAAATAATCTCATTTCTTCTAAAAATCGAAATTGGGAACCTAAATTGCACAATTCTCACATCAGTGAATACTTACATGCTCTCTACATGGAGCTAAGAAGTGGCACCCTTCAATTGGGACACATCGAGCGATCTTTCTCTAAATGCGGACGCAGGTTTCGGCCCAAAACTAACCATCTGTGTCAACCTCACATAACCGTAGTGAGGATGACCTGCTTCTACAAACAGTGCTCTTGATATGTGAGATATTTTCCGCTGATCTGGCCCATCGATACCGATCTGCTGCTTTCTTTTAATCTTGATTTTTATTGCATTTTCCCAGCCTTAGGCACCTTGTCCGCTAAAGAATTTCATTTATTTATGAGTATGTATTTTTGTGTCCGTATAACACACATTTGGTCATAGATAAACTACCTCTTTTTTTTTTTTTTAAGATTTAAGTTTGTAAATTTAGGTTTAGTTTAATTTCTAACTTAGCCTAAACTTAAACATGCTATAAAAATAAACAATTGCTTGTTACTTTGGTATGGCCACTGCATTCAGTTAAGAAGAGTCATGTTTCTGAAACAATTTAACAACTACATTATGAATATAAAGTTTTATTTTACACCTTCACAATCTACAACTAAAATAAATTATATTAACATAGTGAAAGGAAGGTTTGATAAGAAAAAACGAATTTTTAAATTTTAGTTTGTTCACAATAAACAATTATGTTTTTATATAAGCATTCAAAATTATGGTTTAAAATTATTTACAGTTAAAAAATCTATTCTTAAATGAATTAAAAAAATAATAATAATCATGCTGACTGGCATTCAAATTAAACTAATTGAAGCATTTTTTTTATTTGCTTATCATATACCTAATCATGGACATAATAATGATAGTTTATGACAGTATGGGATGGTATAAACATGTAGACATTTTATGTAGGCAACTTGTGCTATGAGAAAATAATGATTGGACAAAATTTTAAGTGCTAAAAGAAAAAAAAAAGTACATTACATTTTTTTTAACTTAACCTATTAAAGATAATAAATTTTATGTGTCTATTTCCCACAAACAATTACTCATGCGACAATGTAAATAATTTTGGTTTACACAATGATAAAATAATATAATTTCATGATTGTACAATTTAATTGTGATTTAGATACTCAATATGTTTAATCACAGTGCTGACATAAATGTTAGCATATAGCACATAATACATTTGTGAAGAGTAACTATATTATTTAAATAAATCTGTTTGTTTTGTTTGTCTGTCTGGATAAATGATGGAAATTACTGCATTGCACACTTAGGATAAAATGAGGGTTGTGCAAGAAAGGCCTTTTTGGTTAGAATGCCGACTACACTTTTAGGTGCCAAGTTTTTAAAACAAAATTTTCTATCTTTAGATATTTTTTCAAATTAGATAACCTGATGTCACAATCAATTCTTGGGGAGAAGGCTCTCTGTTTGCTCTAGCCTATCTGGTAGTAAAATATTTCTTACTTGCTGTAATTTATTAATATGCAGATTAATAAAATTTCCAAAGAAGAGGAACGGAGGTAAGAGGAAATGAAAAAAAAAAATTGCCTACCTGGGTTTTGACATTACTCAAATGCATTTCAACTTTGTGCCATCTTCAGTGATAAATTTACTACAGATGGACTTAGTGCAGTTCAGCATGTGTTCACTATCAGACGCCCACCATCAACTTTAAGGAAGAATGTTTTCATAAATTTAAAACTTCAGATCAATGAAAAATTTTAATTAATTTTTAGATGGGAGCAGGGGTGTTACAGGGCAGCATGCTAAGCTCAATCCTGTACCTCATCTACAACTTCAGATATCCCCCTACTCCCTCCTAGCATCCTTTGCCAGCAACATCTCTGTGTTGTCCTCAAATCCTGATCTTGCAATTGCTTGGAGAACTAAAAAGCCTCCTAAATAAGAGTAGAAATTTTTCCCTGTAATTTGTTTGTAGTTAATTAATGATTTCCATAATAATTTTGTTTTGCTTTAGAAAAACAACTTAAGTTCTTAGAGAGATAACATTTTCATCACAGAGTTCATCCTATGCACTCAACTTTGAAATTTTCTGTTTTTCTAGTCTACAAATCAAATTAGGAGTGAAGTGATGGTGGGCTAATTTTACTAAAGTAGGTTTAAGAACAAACTAACTCATCCCTGTTGTCCAGTAAATTTTTTGAAAACTTTAGAATTCTATGCATCAAAGGCCCTACTTGCATGGATCTCCTCAAATAAGACGTCATGACTAATACAACAATAAATTCATATAAATATTTGATTTTGTAAGTGAATTATCATGTTTATTTTAAAGTAAAAACTGTTAACTTCACTGGTATTTCAAATGTTTTTGATGCCAATTTGTATTAATTAGAAATGTTTCTTTTAAAAATAAACGAACAGTGATGTATTTACATATTTCAGTTGTTATATCAAAGTTACGATTACTGCTATAGTATATAAGTGAAAAAATATTTTTTCTTTTGCCATGTGAGGGCCACAAAGTTTTAAAATTGGCTGTGTTGTTAGATTATCATATTTTTTCCATTTAGACTTTGTTAAAGGCCCACTAAGGGAATAATTGTGCAGATATGTAATTTTTTTAAACAAATCTTGTTGGGATTTTTGCGGCTGTCACACCAAAGAAACAGGTAGAAGAAGACAAAAGGCTTGCATCTGGACGAGTTTTCCTTATGATTGTCTCTTCACTTTGCACGATCGCATATTGATCATTGTGTCAGTGATTCTCTCTCTCTCTCTCTCTCTCTCTCTCTCTCTCTCTCTCTCTGTCACTCCCATTTCTCTCATTCTTTCTCTCTCTGCTCCCTCTTGTATGTATAAACCAATTTAAAACAAATTGATTTAAAAAAAAATGTTTTAGTCACCATTTAAAACGAATTATAAAGTTCAATATGTTCCTAAGTTTGTAATAATCTTTAATCCTTTTAAATTAATTTTCTTTGTCTTGGCCTTTTTATTGATTCTACAAAAACCTATTTTATATTTAAAATATGTAATAAGAGTGATACTTTAAATATATAAAAATAAATTGGTACGAATCTCTAATAAAAGAAAAGCTTAGGACTTATGGCAGACCATTCTAGCCTCTTTTATGTTTTCTGTCGCCTGCCCCTTCTGTGTGAAAGCCATGATTTTAGTACTTTGAACAAGATTTGTTTGATTTTCTCGATTAATAGCTAATTATTTGGTGTATACTTAAGAAAGAGTGTCGAACCCTTCATAAGCTAAGAAAAGATCCGAAAACGATCGAAGCAAAACCAAAATCACACTTCCATTTGTACGACATCATTTAAACGTTGGATGACGCCGGCAACAATGACAGAGGCGTGTAAGAACAGGGTGCAGCGTACAGCATGGGGAATAGCTTTTTGAAGCCCTGTCGAATTAAATTGTCAGCTACAATGGGAACATGGCGTTCCTGAGTCTATACGCCCAGTCGGTTAGAGGCTCGTTTCCATCGTGATCAGAGTCCTCGGCCTCTGATGCGTCCTGATGACCTGCGATTCTGAAGAAGGCCTCGGCGTGAATCTGGAGCATATCTCCCCCCTGTCGGTCAACGATCGTCTCATACGGGTCAGGGCGGGGAAGGTGATCGCCTCCTCGTACGATGGGGGTTCAATACCTCGGAGAGGGTCGGCGGGCGACGTTTCCGCCAACGGGCTGGGATAGAAAAGAGGCCTGGACGTGGAAGCTGCAGAAGGACGTCTGGAAACGCCGGACGCACGTCGATTCCCTTCCATCAGGACGGCTTCGCTATAGCTCGGGACGAGGGATGTATTATCCCTGATTCCCCATTCGATATCTGCTGAGTCGACGGTGCTCTCACCTCGCGATACCGCGCAGTAGCTCGTAGGCGTCGATATCCCGCTCATCCCGGTCTCATAATTGACTCCAAATAGTTTCGTCACCTGCCAACAAAGAAAAGAACTTAATCTCAAGCAGTCGCCAGCGTTCAATAAAATTACTTCACCAAAATTAACTTCTCCCAAAAAACATCGTGGAAGTACTTTTCAACCAAGGATTTTTTAAAAATCGTAAACTCCAATATCCAATAGTCAGGAGACGTTAAAGAAGCCATTGTCATTTTTAAATATTACAAATTTTTCTAACTTCAATACAATTCCGATACCTTATAATGCAAATAGGCTGTGTTGTACTCCAGCATAAGTCTGAGGGGCCACGAGAGCAGGAGGAATGAGCATAGCCAGTAGACGGTTTGACCGGCATACCAAGGTATTTTGTCCGGGTTGGCAAGGGCGATGACATGCTCTCTGAATGCAGCGACGTTCGTCAAATCAAGGCCTTCTCGCATTTCCATGTAATCGTCGTAACGCTCTTGTTCTGCAAAAAACCTTGCCCTTTGCTCCTCGAACTCAGCCGCTGCTTCTACATTAGCGAATGCGAAACCTGGACAAAAATTAGTTATAAGTATACAAGCAAACACCATACAATAAAAAATCAAATATTTAGATCTCCAGAAGCTATGTAACTTTTAGAGAGGTATAGGACGAATTTACTTACAATCAAGGTCTTTTAAGCAGTTTTTAATAGAAAATAGATCAGTTGATGCTGTTAATTAGCAGTTAGGATGTTTATAAATAGACATAAAGGAATAGAACAAAGCTTAATTGTTGTTTTGTCATAGGTACAATTGAGATTGGGTGGTTGCAATATCTGCGGGTACAATATTGTAGAAGGTAATACCGAGAAAACTCTTGGGATACAACTGCTTTAATAGGTCCAAGCTACGGGTATTCAACATCCTGATTGTCAATAATGGGACTAGGTAACGGGTTGAGGGGTACATCAGGGCAGTATATTCGACCTTGTCGAAATCCTTGGCAATACCGATGTAAGCCCCAGCACAAAATAACATTTGCTCTAAAGCATGAGAAATTTGATCAACAACGCGAAGATCCAATAGTATAGTAGTTTTGAGACGGTCATATTCCAAATTGGTGATCTAGTAGAATTATAGTTCTTCTTCTTTATCGGGCTGTTTGTAGATAATGATAAATATAAATCCTAATGGCAAATCCTTTTTTTTAATTCTAGTTGGTTTGTGGAAGGTCTAATAATCGGAATTTATGACAACAGTTTGGTTTAAACAACTGGTTCGTTACGTTTTCACACACAATGGCAGTGTCATGTCATGTGATTTACATTTTACAGAGTTATTTACTCTTCTGTGCTGTTTCCAGAAGATAAGATAGGCAATTTTGTCCAGTTACGCCGATTTAGACGAATTGCATACGGTTTTCCTCCACTGTCTTTGTTCAGACAAAATGTCACTGGTGGAGTTTTCGAAGGGGCCCTTGCTCCCAGTGCTCTGGTGTTCTGTACTTTTTGGACGGGAGAAATCAGACTGTATCAGAACCCATTTTAAACCCAGTCCTAAAGTTAGTAGAATTTGGCCAAATGGAATAAATGGTTAACGTCATTTCTAAACATGTGTCCATTCATTTCAAGACAAGCACGTTAAGCGAAATCAAAATATTTTTTATTGGCAGTTGTCAAGTGCAAGGATGTTCGGGGTCGAGACGTACCTTATCGAAGTCATTGTCAGTAATGTCCAGATTATAACCAAACAGTATGACAAAAGGCCGAGATTTGTGGTGAGTAGAGGGTTCTGAAAATGAATGTATTTCTCTGCAACTTAACCAGAATTGTTATTTTATTTCTCATCGTCATCTTCTATTTTGGATTGAATAAATTATAGTTTAAATGGTGAATTTAGGATTATTTAACGATTATTTAACGAACTACAAGCACGCAGATATTAAGTTATGATGGCCATTAGACCTGAACTCCTTGCATTTTCCTAGTGACTTCCATGATGTTGACCATCGATTCAATAAATATAAAGGAGTAGTTTTCAAAAATAAATTGTACATGAGTTTAATCAAACTATGTATGACATCAACCTGTAAAGCAATTTACTTGAGAAATTGATACAAACTGTTAAGATAAACAGAGTACATGACAGTGTGAAAAGAGGGTGAGTAAAATTCAGATCCTCGATGTTAATAAATGCTGTTTTCAGGGGGTATCAGACGGTGGTGGTAAAGACTCGTTGGAGATGTCACCTCCACCTAAGTACGACCAGTCCGAAGTTGAACTGAACGAACCTATCGACCCAAATACTGGCGATGTGGTATTACGCCTAAAAGCGTTTAAGCTGCCTCCGATTGACGTGGTTGAAGATCGTTCCAAGGAAACCGATCTGGAAAGGAGAGAAAGGAAAGAGGAAAGTAGAAGACTAGGGAAACAGGATTCACGTCAGTTTTATTTTTGTTTAAATTTGAACACTTTGCCAGTGCAGTTAAATTTGTTTTTAACATCGTACAACTAACTTGTCGAGTTTTTTTATTTGCTAAATGTGCTCCCTTTATTTAAAATTCAACTTTATTTTTAACATTTCTGTTGTACACACGTGACAAGAAAGCCAAGGATAACATTAAAAAGAGATTATAATATATTTAACATGGTAGTAAAGCCCTAGATAGAGCATGTGTTTAGACGACCAAACTGCTTGATTTTAAACATGATTAACACGACTAACACTGTTACCGTGATTACCCCTATTGTATGATATAGATTATTACTGTACCTTAAATTATTTAATATTAAATAATGTATCTGCTTTTTTCAGAACTTGATAGAAATGATAGTACTGCCTCAATTGTAACAATTGCAGAAAATTTTTTCCCCAACAACCCAACAATAAGGAAAAAGTTTAAAAAAGGTGTTTGTTATTTTGATCCTATTATTGTTATAAGAATCATTTAAAAACTAACATGGCATTAAAAATTTTTGTCTTAACTCTACAGGAAAGTCCTTTTTATTTAACATGAATCATCAAAACTTGTTAAGCCACATGCAGGAAAAGAACAGCTTAGTAGTTCACATGTACAGAGACAACGTTGAAAGGACGTGCGTCGGCGTCGGAAATCTCCAAGTCCCACGGAGCTTTTTCGTTGCGGTTTGTAATGCCCATCAGTCTTCCGTATTGAGAAATTATATCGACTGCTACGGTCCTATTTTCGTGGACTCGAGCCTCCATAAAAAGACGATGAAAAGACGAAGAATGCTCTTCAGATGTCCCTACCCGTTGGAGGAAGACAATCCGTACAGCCCAGAAAAGTTGAGCAAAATGGAACCTTACGTCAGATACAGTGACATTTACAAGATGCCACCAATGCCGAAGCCGTGTTCCTTCTGCGACGGCAACACAGGGTGTAGTTACAGTCCGAACCCCCCGCCGACGAGCTGTCGTTCGGTGAACAAAGAAGCCAAACCGAGATTTTTATCCAGCGGGCTTGATCCTGAGGAACTAATGGATCCATCTCCTGGAATGATCAAACCGGAAAAACTACCGACAACTGCCCATTTAGAAGAACGTATAACTTTTATCGCCGACGACGATAAAGAGAAGGCGTGTGCCACCGTTTTCATCAGGTTGACATGCTTTGGAACAGCTCTAAATATGCCGTATAATAGTCGTGAATGCGATAGCACGGCTATGCCTATACCCTACGAAGATGAGTGAAATCTTCAGTGACGACTGTCAATAAAAATTATCAAGAAATTTATGTAGTATTTTTTTTAATATTTAAGTAAATAGAATCGTTTAATGACTACAATCTCCTTTGAAACTGATTATTTAGGCAATAAATCATACGTTATAATCGTTTAAGTAAGGTATTAGTTGAAATAAAAAAGTCACGAGCGGGATTCGAACACGACCTTCCGCTAAATACGTCGCTTCTCTACTACTTGAACATCGAGACCTAATCGATTTTATACGTTATTTAATATGCCATGACATTGAGTCAGGACAATCAGTTTCAAAAAGGATAAAAATTTGTTAATTTACTAGCAATATCTTACCAACATTTATCCCTAAATTACACTTAGCATCAACTAGACTTTTGGGATACATTCGCTATCTAACTTCTCCAAAGACTTTTTACTAGTTGAAATTGATTCCGTTAGTCATAAGATTGAACAAGCCTGGATATTGCTGGGTTTAGTTCAATCCCGCTATATTCAACTCTTCTTTGCTCAATTGGAAACGCCTAGCCATTCGTCATCTTGTTTCAGAACTAAAATAAACTCGATAGAAACGTCAAGGATCCGTTCTAAGCCCTCTGCGTTAAAACATATCAACACACTACTTGTAAAACTCGAGTTAATCTATCCTTTGCAAAGTCAGAGGAGCTCTTTTAAGGACGTCTGGGCGATAACTTCTACTCCCCAAGTCCTAGCTTCCGCTACACCCATCGACCTTGTCCTCTAAAGTAACATTATTGATGAAAGGAAAACTAATCCCAGACTTATCGAGGTCAAAAACCAATAAAGACTTCTATAGATGCCCTTCAAGATCTTTGCACTCCATCAACCTTGTCCTACAAAGCCTGCAGTCCGCGAGGCAAGGTTTCATCAAAAGGACTTGACAAATTATGGCAGATAAAGAGGGATAACAGCATAAAAGAAACTCTCACATGGGGTCTTGCGCAGCCTAGAGAAAAAGACTCAAAGATAGAACCAAATGCTTAAATTACAAAATTTTGTCGGAGCACGCCAGCTCCAAGTAATACTTCCACTGGTTCAAAAGGGCAAACAGTTCTTTGTATGTAGCCTGAAGGAAGTCAGGTTAAGTATCAGTAGGCCGGTATTGAGCTTTCCATTGGTACAGCGAGTAGGTGTATGAAAAATAGCTTGGCGTCATCATTAGTAAGGTTTCAGAAACAGTCCCTCATTGATGATGATAGCATGATACCGAAATCGAAAAAAATGAAAAAATAGATGGCTTAAAAAACTGATCAATACACGATGATTATAATTTATTTGCACCTTATAGTATAAACAGTTTTCTTTGTAAAAATTCTGTGCATTTATAATTATGTATTTAGCAAACTAAGATTTTCAATGGACATATCAAAGAATGGTCAGAAGTTTCAGTTAAGACTGCTTAGGTTATGAGTTTAAATGCATCAAAAAACGTTATGTGCAATCACCTTTTTTCTTTTTTTTCTATTTTACACAAAATTGTCCATACGTCTGCCCACATGTTTAATTAAATTAACTAAAATTCTGAAAAGGCGAGAAAGCAGCAACAAAATTTCTATTATTCAAAATTTTTTTGTAGTCATCCAAGTTTAAATTTTAATTTTTATTTATTTCTCTGTTATTCAAGTTTATATTTTCTTTTTTGTTTTTGCTTAGTTCGATCTTTAAAAAAAATTACAAAAATGGGCTCGAAAAAGACGGTGGAGGACGAAGAAGAGCAGCTTTACCTCTTGGAAGTCACGGTGAACCGCCTCAACGTCACGAAAGAAGGTATTATGGACTCGGTGAACGAGGCGGATTCCGGTATCACCGAGGATAAAGGGAAAAAGAAACGGCAAGAGAAAGGTCCAGTGCGGGTCAAAGTGAAATTCTTCGATTTCCCAACTATAGAAATCGAAGAAGCAGAATTTAAAAGCAACGAACTCAATGCGAAGGACGAAATGAGTCCCGCCGTTCAGAAGCCCGGAGAGGACACCGACAAGTTTCTTGAGGATGGTACGTACTTTTGAATAGTGTAGATTTCTGAAATCAGCTGACAAACCATTCTGAAGCAACCTAAACGTTTTTTGTAAGCGAGGTCTAATGACTACCTTTGCAAAAGTGTTTACATTAATAATGTTAAATAGATTCCTAGCTCAAAGTCTGACGTGAATATTTTTCTTTCTAGCGAAACATGAAGAAGAGCGGTGGAGAGCGAAGAATGCCGGCATGTCTGTGGAAATGTGGAGAGATGAGAGAGAAAGAGACAAGAAATTGGCAACGGAAATCGCAGGGACGCTCCCTCCTGGAAATCGGTTTACTAGTGGTACGACTTAAACTTTAACCCATTACTACAAATAGTTATAACACCACAAGTATACATTTAAAAAGTTTTATTACAGGTAAATCATGCTTATTTCCAATGATGCCTACCGATATGATTAAAACTATCCAACGGTATCCATTGGAAGTGCAAGTGATTCGCATGTCCGTTGATAAAAGTCCTTCTCACGTAATTGGACACACCAAAGTCGAACTGGGGGCTAATTTCAAAGAGGCTGTGACACTTGCGACTATGCCTGTCGTACTTCCGGTTTCTGCCTATATCGAGGACAAATTCAATCTGTTAAACGTTTTTGGCGACGACTCGGGAGAAGTGTGGCTTTTCATAAGACTCTCATGTTTTGGAGCGACTATTTTCACCCAGTTCAAGTACATTCAGGGAGAAAAAGGCGGCATCAAATCTAAAATGACAGAAACTGGGAAAAGCAAAAAGAGCCTGGCCGAGAAGAAGCGAAAGGAGGAAGAAGAAAGAAGAACGGCAGACCAGCAAAGGTCGCCTTATATTTGCAGAGACGATAATTTGCCTGGAACTGGAGGGTGTTCGAAAGGAACCGATGACTTTTTCATTCCCGTCCAATGGCGTAACATCAACGAGCCAGAAGTGAATATTCAGCTTTGCTATCCTCCGGATTATTCTCAAGATGTAGAATATCAAGATGGTGGTTATAAATGTGCTATGGCCAACAACGAAACATCAAATGTGAACAGGATGTTTCCAGGCATGCAGCAAAAATATAACCAGCGGGGATTTGTAGAAACTAAATGCCCGTGCCCAGGTGCAAAACCTCACGAAGAGACCATACTGAATTGCAGTTTCAACCCTCCAGGTAATAAAGGGAATAAGACCGCACCTGGTAAGACCAACGCAAGCCCAAATCTCAAGTCGCTCGATACGACGTTTTTGTCAGAAAACGTGGAAACAATCGAAGAAATTACTGTAAACGACGCGACGTCCAAAGCGATTTCGGATCTAGTAGACTCGGATTGGGAACTTATGGTCAGCGGGCAAAGCGAGAGAAAAACTAAAAGACCTCAAGTCTATCCTAGGAAAATCAATTGCCCGCCTTTTCCGAAAGCTCCAAACCCCAAAGGATGCCCGGCGTCGGCTGACGGTAGGTGCAGATGTCCAAAAGACCTCCAACAGAAGAAACCTCGAACAACGGAGTGTGCAGACAGACGTTGTAATCAGCGTTTGCAAACTTCGAGAAACCCAGGTTACCCCGGAGGTCAGGGTGTTTGCCCTGTGACGAATTGTGGGAACCTTAACGAAACGGGAGCTATGCTGGCCGGCCTTCCTAGATTGTGCGACCCCATAATGCAGAATATAAATAACGTTATGCCCCCCAACGTAATTGTTCCTCAATCTTCCGGAGGGCCCAATGTCGTTTCTATTTGCACATGTCCGAAAGTACCTGATTTCATACCACCAGGTGAGATGAGAGGCCCTGCCGACGGTCTGAACATCCGTTGTGAATGTTCAAACATACTGACTTCAGTGCATCCAGTGAAAGTCCCATACACCTGTCCTGGTACGACTTACGAGACGAATAAGCAAATGGATATGGCTAGAGGCCAAGTTGTGCCTTGCCCGGTAAATATACCCGAACCTCCCCCAGAAGCCCAACAGACTCAACAGGCAATGCCTATACCTCCGACTTGCGCGTCCTCTCTGCCCAGCTTGGTCCTGTCCGACGAGTCGACCTCCGATGACGATTTTCAGTACGTCGAGCAAAAGCGACATTTAAAAGCAAAAGGGGGTAAAAAGAAGAAAGAAAAAGAGTCTGATAACGAACCGATCCCGTCTCCTAAAAAATCATCAAAGAAAAAATCCCCTTCTACCTCAGTATACGACAGTTCGGATCGTACCGATTTCGATTCTACCGCTCAAAAAATGTTGGAAGAAGAACTCGATTTCTATGAAAGTATGGTAAACGATGTGAAGAACAAAGCTAAAGGCGGAGGAGATACGAAATCCGTCAAAGGGAAAAAAGACGGAAACAGCAGTAGTTCGGTTAACAAGGACAAACCAAAGGCTGAAGATGAGAAAAAAGACAACACTCTATACAGATACACTGCTGGAATGTATCCAGGTGTCCATATAGGCCACAAAGATTGCATTGTTCCATACAGGATGGTACCTAAAAACATGGGCTGGCTTTGGAATATTAAAAACGCTGCCGGAATTCTTAAGGTAAAAAACTAACTAAGAATATTAGATTTATTAATTTTTACAGACACACCACCACCACCACACCACTCACTAAGTTCAAATCTAGTTCTTACGTTCTGACCTGACTACCGAACGAGTGCTATATTCTTCAATTAATGTTACTTTGTGTAGCACTTATGATTAATGATGGTTTTATGTCTCTGCCGTGATTTATAATAGGTATAATTTACTGCAACAATACAAACCCGCAATACTATATTTAAAACTTCGTATATTTCCAGTAGCGTTTAGTCATTTTTCTTTTATCATAAATACACACTAATGCTAAATAAAATGTATGGTGGCCCTAAAACCTGGTTGGACTCCAAAATCATTATTACGCCAATCAGACATAGGTTATATAACTAGATTTTCAAGTCATTGAATTTCTTAAAGACTTGAAATATAAATTAGCGAATAAAAATAAAATCATTAAGTTATGTGCCTAAAGTTCAAATCTGAAAATATTCCAGGCTGGGCGCGGTTGGAGACCTGGTGCCATAGCAGAGAGTGTAGCTGAACTTATGGACGCTGCTAAAAGTACAACGCAAAAGTCGAAAAAGAAGTCCCGAAAACCGCCTCCAAGGAAGAAGAAAGAAGAGTCAGAATTGCACAAACAGCCGGGAAAGAAAACAGCCAAGATGTTGAAAGAGGAGAGGAAGGACAAGGATAACGGGGACAAATCCCCGGAGGATCTAAGACCAACGTTGCACGTTCACAAAAAGCACGGGCTTTATTATGTTTCCATGTTCCCTCCGAAGAAAGAAGACGAAGCCGAACCTCAGCCGATTCAATTTAAAATCGACCCCAAACACCCCGACGGACCTGGAGGAGGCGATTCTTCCATGTTCGAGACTGAAGACACGAGCACGAACAGCGAAGACTCGTTCCAGCTCGAGTTCGTCGCTCCACATACGCTGAAAGGAAGAATACCTCCCAAGACGAAACAAGACATGCAATGCCAAGTCTCTACTGAGCAAGTAATCAGTAAGTACACAACAGAACGTAGCCAAACATAGTTTTTGTAAGGTTTTAGTTAAAATGAAAAAGACTGTCACGAGCGGGATTCGAACCCACGATCTTCGGTTCAATACTTCGCTGCACTAACCACTTCAGCTATCGTGACTTGGGGTTGGTGACCGAGTGGACCTAAGTCGCGGTAACCCAAGTGGTAGAGCAGCGGCGTACGGGGCCGAAGGTCGTGGGTTCGAATCCCGTTCATGGCACTGACTCTTTCATTTCAACTAAAACCTTACGTACAATGATTAATTAATTGAAAGAAGTAATTTGGTTAATAGACCGCTACATATGGACAGCCAAATACTTTCGATGATGCACTATAACAACCCGATTTCTTTTCAGTTCCACCGACGCCGAGTGTAAACTTGAAAACTCCAAAAGGCGGGAAAAAAGCAACAGGAAAAGGAAAAAAAGGAAAAGGGAAGAAAGGAGGGAAAGGAGGGAAAAAAGGAAAAGGAAAAAAAAGCAAAAAATAATCCAAATGAAAATAAATTTATTACTTCGAAACAAGGATAATATTCTTTACCTTTACTGAATCGAATTTTAGTTATCGAGCCGTTGGTGTGGTCTAAAACGAGACGTTTTGAAATGTCCCTTACACCGCAGTAAGCGAACATAAAGCTAGCTGCAGCTGCGTGAGAATTGACTCGTTCGTAGTATACCTGCGTGCTTGTATAAGCATCCCCGTTCCGATACCTTGTCACCTGTCTTTTCCTTCTCACGTAATGATAACAAACAGCTTTCCACCTACAAAGAAAATATTTGTTACAATACAGTTATTTATGGGGTTGTTTTAGAAGTAGAGGCGAACACTTTTAATCAATACTTACCTAATATTTTTTGTTCCAAATATTTTCTAGTAAACATTTACCCTGCCTTACAATATGATTAGATCATAGTATAATAACTTTATAACAAGATTATTGATTTTGTTTTCTGACTTGTTATAAAAAACCAAACCCGTTGGCCAGGTCTAACAAGCCTAGACCTAAATGCAAAAATTGTTTCAAAACAACCTGTACCTCAGGGTTTCAGTGCTTTTCAAGTTATCATTTTCACTGATGCTGCTGCAGGAATAGACGCAACCAATTTATTTGTCATCAAATCCAAAGAAATTTGGATGGAAAAAAGAAGAATAAGAAAAGTACTAAGGCACCAATAATCCCAATGAGCGTATGACATCTTAAATTTATATAGCTATTTTTAGATTTCCAGACATTTTACTGGAATATCGCCGAGTGATTTCGAATCTGTATTGCTTATAATTGTACGAAAAATTCATTCAGATAATAAACGTGGTTTTAAGTAGTCCACAACAGAAACTGTTACAACAATTCGTTATGCTACATATGCCACAGTATCTCTTTTATGTTTACTATTTTTATAAACAAATTATACTGTTTTATACTTTAAGTAGTGACTAGTCTAGTTACTTCACACAGACATTACTTATCAACCCTACTTCACTGCATCACACTAACGAATGCCTTGTGTCCAGTTCCGAAGTGTAAACCATACCGTGACCACAGAACTGCAAAAGGTTCCACTATCCAAAAGAAGCATTTTTTTCAAGTTAAAGAAAATCGGAAAAGTGAAATGGTCCACTATCTTCAAACTAGGTCTGTACGTATTATTTGTTTGTATTGTTGAACCAGGAAGGAACTGAGCTACTTTTGATTTGCGTCATTTCAGAAAAATATTTGATCATTACCAATCGTCTTGGCGACATTTTTAAAAGGAACAGTCTAACATAAAGTCAAAGCTCAACATGTTCATAAATATAAACACAGTCAAGACTAGGTTTAACTGAAACAAACTGACGGCAGCTTTCCAAGCGCATATCATAAATTCATACTATCTAAAGGTATAATGCAGAAAAGAAGCCTAAAAACAAGCGGAAAAGGTTTTGATTAAATGTCGCCTAGCTTGTTCACTTTAACTGGGAAGCAGGAATCAGAAATTTTTGTTTGAATCAGTCCCGAAAAAGACTTGATGAAAGGTCTTCTGGACGTCCATGGTGCAAATCCAGCTAGTCTAGTTTATTTGCTTGTTCTCTAACGATCTTGTTCGTAAACATTGTGTACAGTCTGAACTCGGCTAGAATCACAAGCTTCCGCAGCACAAATCGCAGTACTACTAACATGTCATAGCATATGCTGCAAAGGTTTCATGATGGAAGAAGGTCGATGCATGAAATTTCAGTCTGGACCCGACGTCTACACACCACAGCTTGATTTTCTTGTCCTCTTACAGATTTGTTCGTAAATATTATGTACAGTCTGAACTACGCTTAACCTAGGATTGGTAGCTTCCGAAACACAAATCGGATGACGGAAGCTACAAACCATCCTAAAAAGGAAATTGACTAGATTAAAGGGAATGAAATGGAAGGTCAACCTAGGCCCTTCATCTTCGCACTGCTTTTAGCTAAGCTTTGAACTAATAATTGGCCAAACTGATTTATTTTTATTTAATCCACTGGTTTTTACCATAGCTTTCTGGGCATACACCAAATGGTTTCGAAAAGACAATCGTTCCACAAACGTCAGCTGAGCTACATAGCTGTTTAAAAACATCAGCCTAAGTGGAAAATTGTCATTAAGCTATGTAGTTTTACAGATGTTTAATGATATTTAAAGTAATCCTTTAGTGACCGATCTCATTAAATTTCGTATCCGTTTCTTAATAAAAAATAAAACATGGCCAAAGAAAAGAAAGCTAAGGAAATTTTGATTCAGGGCGTTAACGTGGCAAGTTTGAACGAAGCCAACCTAAAAGAACTGTTCCAGAAAATGGACAACCAACTCAAAGAGCTGAAAGACAATGAACTGATGGAAAGACTTGAAACTGATATGGTAAAGAAAGCGCTTCAAAGTACTGCGGAAAGGTTGAAAAAGATCGAGGTGGAGAATATGCTTCTCAAACAAGACTTAATGGAGCAAAAGTCTAAAGGTGGAAGGATAAAAGGTACGTCGTTCCAAGAAAGGAAAAAACCACCGGGCGGATGTTTCAAGCTTATTGTCAACAACAGGATGATAGATCCGGAGAAAGAAACAGAAACGGAAACTGTAGAAGTTAAAACGCCTCCGGAGATTTCAGTCGTACCGAGTAAAATTATAGCCCCGGAAGAAAGTGTCGAAGAGCAGGCTTCGGAAAGCGAAGCAGAAGAATCGGCAGAAAGTGAAAATGAAATTAATGAAGAATTGTACAGCACAAATCAAACTACCATGGAAGATATTATCGAAGAGGAAGAGACGCCAAAGACTACGTCGTCTGAAAAGGTACGAAGGGTAAACAGTAACCAAAAAAATTAGACTTGTTTCGGTGTGTTAATGTGGATCTTTCATTTCAGCCTCCCGTGTTGCTCAACAGGCGTGACAGATTGAAAGAAATGGGTGTCCAACTCAAATCTATTGGCATTGTAGTCGATCCAAACGACCCGTCTTTTTATAAATCTGTCAAAGAAGAGAAAATAAACGAAGTGACCCAATTGAAACAAGAAATCAAACTATACGAGTACGAATTAGCGATGGTACGATAACCGTGTAATGTAAAAGGTATAAAAGCCGAGGTGAGACTAATCTTTTAAAACACTGTAGGCGTGTCAGGAGATAGAGAAAGTGTTCAAATCCCGGTTGTTATATTTCAACAGAATATGGTCGGATGAAATTAAAAGCAAGTTGTTACGAAGGATTAAAAAAGCAGAGGCGAAAAGAGACCAAACCAACGACATGATCCAGGAAAATGTGAGGTGGATGGAAAATAAAAGGGAACGCGATAGAAAGAAGCTGAGAGCGAAACTTATTAACCTAGATCAAACAAGAACGAAGGTGAGTTTGTAAGTATCTACCTATTTAAAATGTGAAATTGTGTCTGTGTGTGTTTTAAAGTTAAGGTTAAGATAACTCTTTTTATGACGTTAGACTCGTTTAGACCAAATAAATCTATTGTGCCATCTCCATCTCGAGCTATTCGTTAAGCTTACGGCTTTTTACTAGATGGCTGATTTTATAAGAGCTCCAGTGAAAATGTGTCCTCCAGGATTTGACTTTTTCTTTCCCAAGAGTAGAATGCATAAGCAAGGGACACGTTCAGCTCTCTTTTCCTTATCTACACAGGCTGTTTCTGCTTCTCCGAATCTACATTTATGTCTCCGGATCCAGTCAGTACTTCAATCATAGACTTCTATTAGACTTTTGTTAGTTTAGTAGATTATGCAATGGACCTTCGAAACTAAGGAAAAGTTGGATACCTCTGTCCTGAAATACAATCCCATTGAACGTAGATGGATCTGAGGGTTGATAAAGGTTCAGGTCTATACCGTTGTTGAAAGGTTCCTTGAGAAATCAGCATCCTGGTTGTTCCTCTGCCCTGTATGCCTTGATACCTACCCACACAAGGATAATTTCGTTGTTGTAAACAATGTCTGATAGAATTCCAGATAGCGCTGGTCTTTACTACCAATGAGTTCTTTAATGCCTGACACTTGAAAGACAGTGGCTCATTGCCCAAGGTCCAACTTGGAGAGAGATGCTGCTAAAGAGCATCCCGGATCCACTGGAATGACAGTTTTGGTGTCTGTTGATAATGTTTACGATTCTACTACGTAGAGAGTCTAATACCATAAAATCGAATTGAATAGAGAAGCTACAACCCTTGATATAACCTTTGTTATACTGAACTATCTACCAAACAGGTTACAAAATGCTTTGAAGTTGTCCTATCTTAACCCTATCTTCTGCCTTGATTATGCGTACCTTGGGAGAGGTCTTTTTTGAGGTATATCGGGGTAATGTACCTGTACCTTGGTTCTTTCCAATCACTCTGGTCTGTCAACCTTTACCGTTTTTGTCTGCCCGATTTTTTCAGTGTGGGGTATGTGCCCAGTTACAGTTTTGAACGTAAAATAATTATTTTAAGCCCTAACACTGAACATGGTGAAATACTGAAACACATCTGATTTCCAAAAACAGCCAGGATGGTCAGACCAGAAATATTAGAACGACCAAACTTCTGAGTTGAAACATTCCACTTGTTTTCACAGAGATGATGAACCTATGAATGTCCTTGGTTTATTTCCAAACATATCAGTCCCTAACTCATACTCGATCTTAGATCCATCTGCATGCCTGTTTATTCAGCATTAATCTAAGAGTTTTTCTAGTATTCGACTGTAAATTCATTTAGGGTAGAAATAAAAAATAGAATTTTATCACTTTTGTTTCCGAGTTTCAGATGATCGAAGACAGGTACAAACGAAAGGAGGAGTACATAAAAGACAAATTTCATATGGAAAAAATGATGGTCACAGAAAGCTATGACACGGTAATTAAGCAGCTCAAGGAAAACCACAACATCGTCTACGTGAACACGCAGCAATTCTTCAGGGACACCGCCGAGAATGATATTTTACTTATAATCTCTCTTAAAAATGAGTTGAAGACCCTTCAAGCGAACGTAAATATATTTGATCGAAACAAAAAACGGATATTTTATTTTTTGTTTTTCCAAAGTAAAACACGAACTATGTTTAGATGGATAAGATGGACGAAGAGATCGCAAGGATGAAGAACGGGATAAAAAAGATCAAAGGGCCTTTGGAAGAGAGTGAAAAGGAGACCAGGTGGATGGAGACGTTTGTAGCCGCGATAGCAAAAGACACTAAAAGCATGGCTTGCCATGAGAAATACAACGAAGAACTTCAAAAGACAATCGACGCGATACAGAACGAATGCGTAGCATTGGAAGAAGACATCAAATTGAAAGACAAAACGTACGAAGCCACGATTAAACTGAAAGACAACGTTGCCGAATGGAGTGCCAAGTACAAAGACTCCAACGCTTTCGTCAAGCTCATGAAAGACGCTTATAAGTTCGATGCTAAGAAAATAGAAAGAATGGAGAACACCCTCATATCGAAAGGGCTCATCCTTCCGAAGCACATACCACTCATTCGGAACCTCGTCCACAAAAAAGTGGAAGCGGCCAAAAAAATCCAGTTCGCGCGTCAGAAAGAGGTGAAAGCTTTCAACGAACTGATCCACCAGTTGGAGATTAGATCAGCAAATCTTTTGGTGGATTCATGGCCGAAAATCTACAGAATGGGCGGGGTCCCTTACAGGAAGACCCCTGCCAATTTGTTAGCGACCTACGATTCCTCGCAAAAGTTTAAAAAACGCCAATCTAATCAGTTCGGGGATTTCATGTCAGTCAAAAAGATATGAATTATCCTATGTACAAAAAAAAAACAATGTTATCAACAAAGATTAAACAATTTATAAATTGACCGGAACAACGTACAATACATCCTTGTTATTTTCCACCTATATACTGTAACTAGAAAGAATATTGAAAAAAAAATCTATTAGTATCACGAATTAGGTTTGAGAACAAACCCTAAAAACCTCTAAAAACAAGAAATATATTAATAAATTTTATGCTGTAAAGGTCGAATAGTGGAATAAACATATACATTGTAATTATTGTATAGTTAATTGTTCATTCGAAAGGAAATCTTCCAAAGATGGTTGAAATATAATTTCAAGGATATGTTCACGAATTTCGATCTAAATATTAAACTGATCTCTCTATTCGGTTCGTCTACTCTTTCGCAGGCTTACGCCATCATCAGTGAGGAACGTTCTGACCTGAATAGCAAAGACAGCCGAACAGGAATGATTTTAAACGAGTTTATCCCCCGCGTAAGAGGAAATATTACAATGGTTGGTAGTTTCCATTCGAGGGGTTTTAGTCAGTCAAACGTATTTCGCCGTTTTGCCATCTTCAGTGGTAGGTCTATCCAAATGATTATTTTATGCTCGCACTTGTAACTGCCATCTGGATCTCAATAGCAAGGGTACAAATACCATAATGTTCAATGGATGCAGACCCCCAAGAAGAAATCCCACAAGTCGGTTAGAGATGTGGTAGTTTTACTGCAATAACTGTAGTATGGCGACCCTTGTTCCTTTGGGCAGCTAAGTGTGTTTCAGCATCTCGTCATCACTCGTCGGTGGGGCTGACTAAGTATTTATTTTCCGCATCATGGTGCGCAAGATGGTGACATGTAAAAACCGTTTAAGGCAGACCAAAATACCATAAAAACTCACATCTACTCTTTCAGTAGGTTGGTTGTTTTCACCATAATAGTTTTGGTCAATTAAAAATGTTTCGCCATTTTGCCATCTTCGGTTCTGGTTTTGACCAAATATTTTATGTTCGCATCTACAACTGGGAACCGAAATTCCAACAGTAGCCGGACCGGAATGTTCGGAAACGACCAACTCTGGTCGGTCAGTCCTGTTTCATCTCTACATTGTTATGTTCGGCTCAGACTTTACCAGGTCTAGAAAAAATAAGAAGGCTAGGAAAGGGCCAAGAGATCAGGAGGACTGTCATCCCTTACAAACCTGGCTGATTTAGACAATACAGGTTTTTTCTGTTTTGGTATGACGGATTTCCACATTTCTCCATCAACTGGAGGGGTGAACATAAAATAATTACATGGTAGACCCACCACTAAAGATGGCGAATTGCTAAAATGTTTGGCCAAAACACCGAGGATGGGTAGACAAGATTGATTAGAACAACCGGTCGGTCATTTTCGATCATGCAGATCCGCCTGTCTTCGCTGTTTCCATCTGAAACGTACAGTGGCAGGTCTCTGCTAAAATACAGATATGAATAAAGTAAAATAAATATTCAGACGTACACTGACGATGAAAAAATGCTATGTCTGACTGATCAAAACAGCGAGGATAACTCGAATGGTTAGAATGGCTAAACCTCTAAGTTATATTTCCTCTTGAAGACTGCGGGATGATTGACCTCTAAGTTGGTCATTTGTGATCATCCTGGAGGGTTTATCCTCTTTTCCTTCCCATTGTGATGCTTTACGTCTTCCCAAATCACATAATCGCTTTATCAAATTGTAACACAATTTATCATAGTACATAAGTAACAAATATGAGATATAAAAACGCTTAATGTTCAAAGTATAAAAGTTATATAACAATATACAGAGAAGCAATTTATCTCTAAAGCTCGACGAAGGGAATAAAATGAACGGATTTTAATTGAACGTACCAAACAATGGGTTGAGCATCTCTCATCTGTTGTACTTTTTGAAGGACGGTGTCCACTCCTACCCTGTAGCCGAGTTCAATTCTCGCCGTACAATGCCAGCACTCGACGAGATAAACCAAATAAAGCATAGCCATGAAGGCAAGAGGGATGTAGATGTAGCCTTCGTCGCAAGGTGACATCTGCCTGCTGCTTTGTATCGGGTACAAAGCAAAGTTTATCACGACCTGAAACAACAAAACAAAAAATAATTTGAAGCGGAGAATGGATTTTTATTTTAAAAATGTTTTTCAACAGAACGGACGAATCTTTCCAATAAAATAACCCAAAAACCTGGCGCTTAACGCGTAATCTTGCGAACATTAATGATTAATTTATTTTATTTACAATTTAAACAAATTAGAAGCCAGCTTCTAATTATAAAATATATAATTTGAGATTATATTTGAAACTTTAAGTATTTGCACTTTTATTTTAAAAAAATAAAAGAAATCCGTGCCAATTGTGTTTTAGTTCCACTTTTCAAGATCTTCATCTGGTTATGGCTAATTAATTAATGGACTCTTTAGAATGATTTGAGAAAAGTCTTTTATTAAAAATTTTTGATAAAATTGTACCGTTTCGTTCTTCTCTCTTTTAATCTTACTTTTTTCTTTTTGATACACATGTGAACAACTCCATAAGACTAACTAGCAGACCAAAGAAAAACTTAAATCCCTCTTTCTCTCCCCCGCTCTCTCTCTCTTTCTCTCTCTCTCTCTCTCTCTCTCTCTCTCTCTCTCTCTCTCTCTCTCTCTCTCTCTTTCTCTTTCTCTCTCTCTCTCGTATATCGTCTGCAGTGATGCAGTGAGAGCCTTCGTGTACACAGATGGTAGCAAAATGGAAGGTGGTGTAGTATGTGCAGTAGGAAGCAAGAAAATGCAGTATACATACAGAAATATAAACTCAGTGGCTGATTCAGCAACCATCAGGCAGAGTTCGATGCTTGCGTTATGTTAAAACATTGGAGTAGGCCATGGAAGAAGACTTATCTAGAAAACCACAACTAAAAACGCTGCGAATTTGTTCAAACAGCAAAACGGCATAGCACCACGTCTTGATCGTCAAACCATGCGCTAGTTGTTGAGAAAATCAAACAGTGAGGAAAGCCTCAGATTTGGAAGATGGAAAATAAAACTATGTTGGGTAAAATCTCATGTTGACCTATAAAATAATGAAGAAGCAAATCGATTTTCAAAGCGGCAGCAGATCCTTCAACTTGTGGAATTTTGGGACAGTGCACCATCAGGAAGCCACACCAAAACATTGATATGATATCTCGCCAAGGTATAGTCTTCACCCACACTCTTACTCACATTCTCTCCTCCTCTTTCTCTCGTTTTCTATCTAGCTCTTAAAATAACAAACTAGCACATAACCTTTCGACTTGACCACACTTGAAACGAGTGACACAGCCAAATACCGTTATTAATATGTACTTACTTTCGTAACACGCGTAAAACGACACCACGTGACCGCTCCAAGGCAGCCAAGTATCAGCGATGTCAGAATGAAACATTTCCAATTGTTTTCACGCTGTAGAGCTCCACAAAGGCTCTGCCCTACCGGATACAACTGAAACAGAAAATGAAAACTGTTTTGTTTAAGTGAAACAAAAAATTACACAGGTGGTGAATTTTCTGATAACGCACACTCACAAAAAAAAAAAAAAAAATGGCACAACTTAACAAAAGAAACCTTTACAGGAAATACAAATGGAAGTTTAGTTTTTTCACTTACGTATTAAATCCACGCCAATACATTTGTTGGCAATAAAAACTACCATTATACATCAGTGTTGTATTTCCTTTCTCCAAAACATGAAACTTTAAAAATGTAAACTGCAATACCCATAAAAAATTACCCATTTTTGAGTTGTGACACTTTTCTTGCATTTATTGGCTCTCAGTAATTTAAGTTTGTTTGCTTTAACATAGTGGACAATGACTGTAAGGATATGGATTTTTTTATGATAGTAACAGACAACATACAAACCTAACAAACAAGCATAAATATATATGTAGTACATTTTTTTAAGATTATTTCTAAACCAAATTTTCTTTCCTCCTGGAGGCAAAGCTAATTAGTTATTTGCAATACAAAATTAATGATTAAAATAAAAGTTTTATTGATTATTAAATATACTGGTTTAAAAAATTTTTGAAACTATAAAATTAAGTAAAAGTTCAAAGACAACATTGTTAAAAAATTATGAAAAAACAAAATTATAATTAAGAATGTTATTAAAATTAAATAAAAAAGAAACTAAAATAACAATTATCGGAACGAAAAAAACGGGGAAAAAACCTCACAACATAAACTGATGGAAGAATAGCCGAGTGGAACAATGTTAACACAAGAACAAAGATAACAAGGCCACATCCTTCCTTCTTTCTGATAAAACGGACACGGCTAAAAAAAATAGCACAAATCTCTCTTGGAAGTGGCGTCTAAAGACAAGTCCAGACTGTAAACATTTAACGTATAGAACTGTATCCTTACAAACAAAAAATTAAAACGCCATTATGAAGAAAGATAATTAATAACAATCAATTACGGTTTTTAGTTGAGATGAAAAAAGTTAATGGCACGAGAGGGATTCGAACCCACGACCTTCGGCTAGATACGCCGCTGCTCTTCCACCTGAGCTATCGTGACCTCGATCCACTCGGACATCAACTCCCCATCTCAACCTCACCTTACGAGTTTTGCCTCCTTTTGCCATATTTCAAATGTCGTGTAATCTGTTTGAATTCTCGACGACAATTGAAATGGCGACGGAGAGCTTTAGTGAAGTGTACTTCATTTTTAAAACATTATTCACAGTTTTCGTGGTCCGCTCGACCAATTAATTTATAACAATTTATAAATATAGATTAATTGGTCGAGCGTACCACAAAAACAGTGAATAATACTTAATTAAATTAGCCATTCTAAATTTGTTGGCTTCGTGGAAAAACATTGTACCAAACTTCAGCTTCCACGTTATGTTCCCCGCTTTATGGGAAAACATTCAATTCTGCCAATCCTGGATGTCACTAAACCCGTCCGTAACACCAATTGTCAGTATAAATTTCTTGTTGGCAAGGTGCTAGATTAAAAGCCCTCACGACAGATTAGTCGCGTAGGTTTAGCATTGCAAAGCGCCGTATTCTTTCCACGATCTTTTGTTCCTTTTCTCAAAGAATGTCGGTTGCGAACGATTGTCGGCTGTTCGAACCTGTGTCATTTAACTTACGGTGATCAGCGCCGAGTCTAAACCGTTGCGGCGACCGACGCTCCCTAGCTCTACGCTGAGGATATCGCTATCTATTTTAGCTTAATGTGTCTGTTTTTCGTGATTTAACTAAATTAGCCGTTCTGTATTATTGTGATGTCGGTATGATTTAGTTTAAAAAATGGCTGCTTGCTTCATTAGGGAATGTTCAATGTGAGGACTCGTCGACCAGTCAACCAGTCTAAGCCGGATGAACTCATGCTTAAATAAAGAAGTTCTATGCCCACTGGCTCTTTTTTTGAGGTGGAAGCATTGTCGAAGTGATAATGCCTGATGGCATGATATCTCACGAATGATGATTGGAAAGGATCAAGTTTATACTGACACAAAGTTCATTCTTTACAACACCCTGGTTTGCACAATTTTTGCAATAAAACAAACGTTGCTATTAAAAAGAGTTCAAATTGAAGGCGTGACTGCTGACCGTCACCGTAACCATGGACTTCTGCTGTACAAGGTGGCATCAGGCCCGTGACCGTATGCATGCCGCACCTGGAGCTTCAAATCCACAACTAGAACAGGTTTTGTACATCGGAACAGCACACTGGTACAAACATGTCGATCGTGCTGGAATTCATAAAATACTTAACCCTCCATCGGGCGCACCTCTGAATGGAACACAACCAGACGCATCCGGCATGAGAGGCCAACTACATTCCCTCACCCTTCCTCTCTAATTAATTTAATCCAAAACACCGTTAAGATAGCCTTTGCTAGGATTTACAGAAATCAAATACACCAAATTGGATGGAAACAAACGATTTTATTGAACATAATGAAGCTAAAACTAAAACAACCTAAATTGTGAATTTTGTACAAGTTTTTACAAAAATCATACATTTTTTGTTCATTTCAGCGGGAAATCTAGAATAAAAATCAGGGAAACTGAATTGAAAAGTAAAATGAACGATTACAACAAAAATATAGTGATAAATATATCTTTTAATTTAGGACGCAGTCAGGAGAAGTCGGCTCGACAAGCTAGGATGGGTCTAGGCTAGTAGAGTGAAGGTTGACGACAGAATGAATTAGAGATTCCTAAATAGGAAATTACTAGGACGGGTGTCTCGTTAGGCCGCGAAGTAAAAAAATGGCAAGAAAAAAGGTGTTTAGTTGGCCTCCCAGGCCAGCTGCGCCCGACGGAGGGTTAACTATTAAATTGTTTGAACAAGCGAGACCACATTCCGCTGTTGAAAAGTTGGAGTTCGCGCGCAGGGAAGTCAGGAGCGCCTTCTCATAATTTGCCAAGATAGCTGGGGCTTTTAATCTAATTATTCTTCCTAATATAAAACTAATTAAATAATACGGAAACACGTCAAAAGTTGAAGGTGTCATTAGACCGCAATTGCTTTGAATGCTGTCATGCAAATAAAATTTCGATTATGTTTTGACAGTGCACAGCTAAATATAGGCACGTGAGGGAAAATAAAAACAAACGGCTCACCTCTTCTTGATCGTCGTCGTCGAGAGCACTTCGGCTCATATCGCCCTGTCATCATCTCAGCCGGTTATCGGCCATCCTATTCCATTATCCTAATTAAACGTTCATGAAATTCTAAGTGATGAACTTTCTATCAAACCAAGTACAACAATTTAAAAAAAATATTATTACACTCTTTTTAAATCTTCGTTTCTAGATGTGTCATTTGAGGAAGGCTGCACCACAGGATCACCGGGCAGAGCTCATAACCAAAAATATTTTTACTCTTCCCTCTGAAAAGAAGAAACAAAACATGAACTTAAGCATTTATTTTGTGTAAACAAATTATTTTATACTGCATAATTTTGGTAATTGACATATTTATTTTTACTATAATCATAACCAGAATTTTTGTATGATAGTATTAACATTTTCCAAAATAATATATATTGATTAAGCGGTAAGATAATTCAAGGCAATTGATAAAAAAAAATAACTAAGTCAGCAGATGTTGACTGGAAGTAAGGCAATTAATTACTCAGTGCTGATGTACGATATATCGATAATCGTGGACTTTAAAGTCCAAATTAATCAAAAAGTTGAATCTTAAAACCCAGACGTTTAACAAGAAAGCCGAAACCACTGAAAGTCATGACAAGAGAAACATTTCAGATCAACAGGTCTTGAAAGATAAACCGCTTATGAACGGATAACCGAAGGCAAACAAAAGGGAAACACACACAATCCAAAAACAAAGATTAACAGGCTTTGAAACGTTTCGACTAGTGGGACACTAAGGAAAACCGCATTATCATTTTCCTTCAAGTAAGAACATAAAATGCATTAAATTAATAAATTAATGCATTAAATGGGTGAGTTAGATAGGTCACGAGGCCATCGTCGTTTTAAACAGCACGGTGGATTGTAAGGGAAAGACGTTGAGGAAAGAGTTATGGTTAGTGGGTTATGGTGGAGGGATAGTTTATAGGGAGTGGAAAGTGGAGAAGCATGTTCGGAATAAGGTCTTTCACGAAAGTGATGTTAAGATCTTTATGGATCGTTTGATGATGATTGGAGAACATTAGATTGAAAATATTGTATTCGTTGGATATTGTATGATTTGGTCGAGCCCCGTCGTAGGTCGAATAGGTCTGATGAATGTTTAGTTTAGCGGTTTTTGTTATGTATGCCTAGAGTTGATTGGTCCAGGTGTCTGAGTAGTTCATATCTTTTGTTTAAATTCTTGCTGTTTTGATCTTGTATGTGGGTTCCATGTAAGTCTGCTATCTAAGTAAAGTCCAAGGTAGCGGATTTGGTTCCATGGTGATATTATCTTGTAAATGTGCACTGGTAATAAAATAAAACACATAAGTTAAAAAGCCAAAAATTATGGAACTATAGGTCCATAGTTATTCCCAAATAAGAGTAATCTAACTCGTCAGGAAAGTAAACCTGACTTTGCCATGAACGCTTGGGCCTTAGAAAATGTTAGGAGAGGTTACTGTGGAGGCCTACGAAAGTTAACTCGAATATTGTGAGGTTTTTCCCCGTTTTTTTCGTTCCGAGAAGACGACTCTATCTCTCTGAGTGTAGAGGCTCCTCTAGCGTAGAAACTTCCGGGAACGCCCCGGCAATGGTTTAGGATTTAAGTGGGATTGCTACCCACCCTCTAGGTGAGCACTGTCTACGGTCAAAGGTCTCACACCTTGCTAAGCCTACACCTGCTACACGCATTCGAGGGACGCCATAGGCCAAGCCTACGTGGTCCGATCCTTCGCATCCCCAAGGGTACCACGCCGGTCATACCCATAGCTGTGCAAAGAGCACACGATCATGAGCACCGCCGATTCACTATCCGCACCTAGCGCTCGGCCACGCAATCGAGGGGATAAGGCATGATCATTACGTCTTCAAAGCTTACATGCTGTCACCCGACCAGCGCCCCCGCGGACGGGACGGCACGCTGGTTATGCGCAAGCTCATGAAGGTCACAAATAGAAGACAGCCTCTGTCTAAGTTCCCGCAAGGGGCGTCACCACGACCAACCACGAATCCAACCTCACTTGTGACAGGTCCGAATTTTGGAAACATTTAGTCACCCCGTGGTACACATGGCCATACACACTCCCCCATATATACAGATAGGATCTTGTGCACTCCCTCCTTGCCTCTGATAAGGTACTCGCCGCCCGTGTCGACCTCGGGCCGATACGAGTACAGCTTGTGCTTTAGAGAGGTCGCCACGTTCTCTGGGCTGTACCTTTATTTTGAGCTCAGAAACCCCCCTCGCAATCAAGGGTTGGGAATCACAGGATAGAATGAAGCTTGAACTGAGAAAGAAAGGGGGAAATGAACCCGAGTGAACCCTTGCGGGTGCCCAGGCCTTATGCGTTCGAAAAACTCCTGTTGGTGTCGCAATCCCGCACGAAGCGTACCGCGAACTGCGGGGAGGGTGGGGCGAAACGGCCTTTCAAGAACCGAGCACGTCGGTCCTATCCCAGCCGCACGCCCCGAAGGGAATCCGACACGCAGGAAATCAATCCCGCCACTATGAAGACGATAGCATAAGTACTCGCAGCGTTAGCCTAGATAGCGCCTTCTAAACACAGCCGACTTGGCTAACTGCTGCATCCGAGTCCCTTCAACCGCTGCAGAGACAACCGACTCACTGCCCCAAGGCCTCAGCCAACGCCTCAAAAAACCACCGGCCCTTTTCAAGGCCACAAAAAACTCCCAGACACTAAAGTTACATTGACAACAAAACATTCCTCATATAAAGGATTATAAGGAAGTTTCTATTAAGGAATATTAAAATATTTGATGGTTAAACAGCAATTAAAACATTAGCATATCAAAATTAGTTACTTTTAAAATTAAAATAAAAAGCTGTTAATCGGATTTGTTTACATGGCTATAGAGCTTTTTTTTATCTCTGCATCTATAGTAGGATATATTTTGAACTATTATAATCCTTTAAATATTGGTTACATATATCTAGCTTCTGGCTTTTTTATGAGACTCCATAGAGTTGGCACACTTAATAAGATCCGATAGTCAAGCAGGTATTAAAGGATCAGAATATAAAGAAATCACATCAAAATCAGTAATTGAAAACATTCAAATATCCAAGATCTGGGCACACGTAACTACCTGATGATGGCTTGCGTACAGGACACAAGGGACTTAACGCCCGACACGTTGCGAAGAGGATTTGCAAGGCCATATAACCTGAATCTATTCTTGAGATGAGCAAAACAAACACAGAATCTTCCATCACAGAAAGGATCCAAAATGAAAGTGCTAGATATAATAAACTTATGTTAAAACAACCCTCACCAAAATTAGCAAACTCAATGCTACAGTTAGAGAAGGTTAAGAGAAAATACAACATACCGGCCACTGATAACACAGAAAACATCAGTATAACATGAGTGTATTCAACGATCACCCAAGTTGTAGATTATACAATGATGAGGAAGAAATTGCCGCCCATGCCGTCTTCGAAAACAACAGTTCAATAGAGACAAAATATGGGATACAAAGAAAACCTAGGAACTGTAGCAACGACAATGACCTAGCGTTTCTTAGGACGAAGACTGACCCTATTACTAGAAAAGTACTGAAAATTCCAGGAAGCTGCAGTGTTTCATGAACAAAAAAACTACTTACTAATATCCATCATCATAGGTGATAATGTAATGGTCGTTTTTACTAATTAATTTTAACGGCAGGTTGATCTGTTCTCCCATTTGTTGAATAATGTTTTACAGGTCCTGAAAATAAATCTGTTGTGCTTATTAGATTTTGTTAACTAGCTCTGTCTCCAGTTGGATTGTTTTTGTGAGTAATCATTTTCCTTGTCTTATGTTTTTCATACATTTCCAGTATATATTGAGCCCTTTAGAAATTTAATATGTTACATTTTGCCACAAAATGTATTGTTTAGAGTACCCTTTTTTCCTAGTGTTTGCCTCGATACCAGAGTTAAGTTCAGGTACCTTTATTATGCTTGTAGGCCTTATTCAGACTATTAGGGAATTTTCAGCATGTTCACACAATGTTGTAGCTGATGCCTTTCGTTTTTTGAAAAGTCTCGAATCAATACATTCAACGTTATTGTTAGGAAAGTTTTTTTTAATTTCCTTGTTCCCCCATAAAAGCAGGCGTCGGCGCGATTTTCCCCATGGTCTCATTTTACACAGGTGAGCAGTCAAGGAGCGTTCGGGTGGTCAGGGTTGCGAAGAGGAAGTCGTGCCTCAGCGGACCGGCAGAGTGTTGCCTTGGAAACTTCGTGATTAGGGGATGGGTCGGTAAGGGAGTAAATAACTGTATTACTACATCAAAACCGACATCAAAACAAGATTTATAATCTGCCAGGACCGAGTTGAACGCCATGGTAGAAACAACAACACAAACTTTATTTTCTCCCTGGAAACATGGAACAAACTAACATTTAAATTTACAATGTTGGAATATTGAAAGGAATTGTTCCCTGGTCGATTGATCCCCATTAACACCACTTTTGATATACGTTTGTTACGTTTGTTCACCTCAAATCAAATTATCAAATAAAAGGATTCAGCATCTTGCGCATAATATTATTGCAAATATTAGCTGTTTTAGACTACCAGACAAACTTTTCACCTTCTTTGTACTTTGGTCTTCTGTGTACCTTTTACATACAACTAAAACGGCGTGTGAAATACCTACTTCAAAAGAAATCTCACGATATGTTTTATTTTCCTAATAAAGCCAACAAGTTTTGTAAAAAAAAAAGTGGGGAATTGTGTTTGATGTCTGCGACGTGACACAGGGACCAACCATAACAAGCAATTTAGGTAATGAAGAACGAACCTTTCACAAACTTATAACAGAAACTCGATTAAGAGAAATAACGGGCAGACCCAACGTTGTAGAATTTCGGCGAAAGCGGAAATATCCAAGTTACAAACATGATTATGTTGACTACGACCTTACAACGAAATCAAGCAATACAATTAAGCTTTAGCAAGCGTAGAGAAATTATTTTCCGAGAAACTAAACTTCAGCAAACACAGCCCTAATGGAAGTACAGAATACGAAGGATTAGTGGAAAAGACTACGAAAGAAAGCCAAAATCGAATTGAACGCGGATATGGTTTCACTTACAGAAATTCTTTTTTAAAGTCATTTCGCTACTGAGGATTGTAAGTACGTTATGTTGAATTAATAAAGTTTAGGTTAGATTAGGTAGGGTTAGAAACAAGTTAAGTTAAGGTTAGTGACTGATTTAAAATAAGTTATATAGGGTTAGAAAGGGACTAGGTTAAGGTCTAAGTTTGGGTTAGAAGATATTTTTCATAAGGACGGGTAGGGTTAGGGTTGGGATAAGATTAAGTTAAATTTAGGGATTATTTGAGTTGCATAATTTCCAAGCTTACCACAGACGCTCAACACCAAATACGAGATCTAGAAAAGAAATAAAATTGGAATCCGGAAACAAAAACAACCCAAGTTGAAAGTCTTCTAGACAGAATTAAATATATGGAATTATCATCAAATTCATTAGATAAAAAATTATAAAAACCGCTATGGATTGAAAGGTGGAATAGTACGACAAAAATGTAACATCGAGTATGGATAAAACAAGCCTTAATAGAAACCGTCAAGTAACACAGCGGAAGCTCAGCTTTAATCAATATTGCAGAAAACGACCATTCAGACACCATTAACTATTGAAAACTGTGGGTGGGCAGTGCTGTAGAACGATTTCGTTTTGGATGCAGATTATCTCTTGAACACACCTCATTCCTGCAAACAATTATAATACACAACATGAATAAAACAAATCTCAAAACGCCATTAACTTTTGCGAGCAATAGGAGAAGAGCTTTCAACAGTTTCTTTTTTTAAAGTAGTAGATAAGGTACAACACTCAGTTGTTGGTTTTCCTTTTCTTTTTTTCTTATAAGAAATAAAATAGTATTTTTTTAATTTGTTGAAGTCGCGAAGACCGTGAAAAATCAGTTTAGAAAAACACTTTTTTAATTTTTTTTGCCGATATTTAGACCTTTTATTCGGGTCATCTTCAGAGCATGAAGCTATTTTTGAAGCGTCATATTGGTTGTGTTGTTCACGGCGCTTTGCAATGTTAAACCTGCGCGACCAATCCGTCGTGCGGGGTTTTAATCTAACGCCTAGCTAAGAAGAAATTAGCACTTACAATTAGCGTTACGGACTGGTTAAGTTACTTTATGAAGGGTTGGTTTGGATTAGAATAAGAGGGATGAGTCAGGTGACATATCCAGCATTCAATGTTTTGCCGTAAAACGGCTAAGCCCTAGAGTTTTGCACATTTTTTTGCACTAAATCATACCCATGCCAAAAAGTATGGAATGGCTAATTTAGTTAAGTAACTTTCTTCATCGAGGCGTTTTCAATATTTTGTATTTTTTATTGTGGATACAATGTTCAATTCACAGCACTTTCACACAAAACCAATAGCAAGAATATCACCACACTTCGCACTTTATGCCCTGAAGATGACCCGAATTAAGGTCGAAACTTCGGCAAAAAAAAATGAAAAAGGCGTTTTTCTCAACTACCTTATTCTTGACAACTTATGAAATAACAGGACACTGAGGAATTGGAACGCTTGGTATTATTTTTTCACTTTTTATCTAAATAATCTATCGGATTCAAGGCTCGTGCGAATGAATGTATATATTAGCATGCATGGAGGTGTGAGGGGATCGAGGCCGGAATATCAAGTCCATTCGACCCTCGGGTTAAATGTATATTTTATACATGGGGTGATGGAGGAATATCCAGTAAGCGCCGACACTGATAGACGTTTCCTTGGAATAGCAAGCGGACTAGATATTTGCAATGAACTAATTGTTGATTGTGGTCGCTCAAAGCTCACATAACTTCGTTTTATTACAACATAATTAAATTTTTTCTCCATTAACGAGCTGAATATTTCGGATATTTTTTTAATATTAGGAAGTAGATTGGAGATGTCCACGCGTAAAACTCGTAATACACCAAGAATAATAAAATTGACAAATGATTTGTTTTAATTAGGTTTAAATTTTTATGTCGACTCTTATAAAATTTTAATCAAATCGTGAATTTAAAAAAGAGTTATTTTTAAATCTTCAAGGGTTTTATTCGAGATTCGATACTTGTATCGTTCAGGGTAACGAGTTTGTTACAAAATTAAACTGTCGGCCTTTACAAAGTGCTATATCCCACCCCACAGGAACTGTTTTGTTTTATAATAAAAAAGTTTAATTAAATCGTTAATCGAAGTTTGTATTGGTAAAAACTTTTATTCGAATTTTAACATATTTTATCGAATTATTTATTACTTCGATACTTACTTAATACTTTATTACTTACTTACTCTGTACAAATATAAGTAATTACATTACATTTAATGGTCTATTGACCAAATTACTTCTTTCAATTAATTAATCTTTTTACGCAAGGTTTTGGTCGAAATTAAAACGTTAGTGTCACGAGCGGGATTCGAACCTACGACTTTCGACTCAATACGCCGCTGCTCTAACCACTTGTGCTATCGTGTCAATCGAATCCCGCTCGTGGCACTAACTTTTTCAACGAATCTAATAATAAATATTAAAGGGCATAAATCCCCTCTACCTAAATCCTTTCCAAGGAACGGCCTACAATGTCTACTGCCCTCTTAGAGAGGGAGTACCTCAAGGCAGCGTACTTAGATCGATCCTTTATGTCATCTTCACTTTAACCTGCACCCTTCAAAATGACCTCAAAATCCCTCTCGTGCGAAAAGAAATCCCCTAAATTTTATCCTTTCCACAACAACTCACGTCTCATGTCCGACGAGTGCCAAAAATATATTCACTTTCAACACACACTCAGAAAACGAAAGATCTATAAAGTACTATATACAATAAAGCAACCCTGTTTCCTCCGAAAATTAGATCTCCAAAAACACGCTGCCGAGTAGTAAATCGAGCCCAATCTAATCCTACGCGCTTTCTATATAGAGCCAAGGAATTGCACCTCAGGTGGAAAACATCGAGCAACCTTTCTCTACATGCCGGGCATATACGCTTGCTTCGGCCTCAAAAGCAAATGCCCTTGTGTCATCCTCGCCAGGCCTATCCTTAGTCGCTGAGTACGACCCTTCATTTACGAGTCAGATCCTCCGAGGGTCACTTATCGTGCTCTTGATACGCCAGGAGAGCTCTTGTACCAATCCAGACCGCTAATGCTTCACTTTCTTAAATCATGTTTTTTCTATGCATCTTTAGCATCAGAGGGCCAGATCGCGATGGGTAAGCTCAAATATCTCCTTAACCGTACTTTTGAGGTCCAAAGTTTCAGAAGTCTTATTTTTATGGGCTCAATTTTTCACAAAAAAACAACTCCGAAACCGGAAATTTCATCCTTTTTATTGAGAATCGAAGGGTAAAGAGAAATGTTTATTGCATTTTGGACTTAGAAACATCCTGTATATTAAACAATTATATTTTTAAAAAAGATCAGGAATGAGGCCAATTAATTTTATTTTTTCACAAGTTCAATAAAATTAGATATGTGCATTAAATCGTTTTGAACTAGATCGAACATGACCATGTGAATTGCTGATCATATTAGTTTACTTTTTTTAATTATTAATTAAAATTTCCATGACTGATGAAAAATAAAGAAAATTCAATGAGCAATTAGTGTTTTCTTGTATAATTGGCCTCATCCTTGGTTTTTCAAAATTCAAAGCTTACCAGTATTTAAATAGGGGTTAATTTAATTTTATGGTTTATCATTGTAAAATGTTTATTAAAATTTCAACACGTTCGTTGTTATATTTTGAAACATCCATATTTACGATCATTTTATTAAAATAACATTAGGATAATTGCAAGGATGTTTTGTTGTTAGCACAATGCATAAAAAAGGCAATTCTTACATCTAAAACGATGTCGAACTTAAAAATTAACAAATTGTTTCTAAACGGTAGATTCCAGTCGAATAAAATAGTTAAAAGTGGGCAAATAATCACGTTACCATAAATGCGATATCCGTGAGTAGGAAAATACGTCAAGCGGTAGGTCGAGGATTGACGTCGGCAACGACCCAACTACCCAAGTCGAGCTGTGCCGATAACTGAGTTGGCGACGAAGGGGTGAAAGACGTCGCCGGCCTACCCTACAACGGACCAATCCGATTGCGTTTCCCGTGACAACCCCACCCTCGAAAGATCCACGACCCACTTTATCCACGAACACACAGAACATACTCTGACTTTTCCATTTAGGGTGTGATAGGATAGTCGAAAATCGTCAGTTTTGTTGGATAAGTTCATGAGCAAAGCATGACGTGGATAAGACCATCGTGGCCATTCATGTCCCAAGGAGGCATCTGTAAAGTGTAGGGTTTTGGGGTTTCACCTTTGAGACTTCTGTTTACGGAAATAACGAGAAAAAAATTAAATAAAGATATTTGTCTAGCCTCATCGATTTTACCCTCCTGCACATGCTATACCCAGCGCCCTGGTGGTCTGTAACCATTTTAGAAGAATTTTTCAAAAATACATTTTGGTCATAAAAACACTAATTTTCTTTACTTTCAATGAAATTTCATATATCAGATTACAAACATGGCCAAAACAATAGTAAATCGTACATAATTACTTTTTTTAGATCTTACAATAATGACTTCCTTAAACCCATAATATAATGTTCCATCAGCAAAGCTTCTGACACTTTTTATTGCCATTCTCAAGGCAAAAATTGCACTGTTTAAAAGTACCCCTAGGTGATCCAGTATAGGGTTTTTAATTTTAAAAAATAAAATAATTAATTTAAAAAAAATCAACTTATATTGGGTTGTCCGGAAAATAATGCAGGATTTTGGTATTAAACAAAAAAAAAGAAACTAGTTACTTTAAAGCAATGTTCTTTAATCAAAATAATTTCCCATACTCTCAATACATTTCTCCCAACGTGTTGGTAACTTATTAATTCCGTCTGAGTAGAATTCAGAATTTTTAGAATTGATAAAGTCAATAAATGCATTTTCCAGTTCCGTTTGATTTTTGAATATTATGTGTTGTAAGTAGTGGTCCAGGTGTCTAAAAAAATGGTAGTCAGTAGGCGAGAGGTCCGGAGAGTAGGGTGGGTGAGGCAAAGTTTCATAGCCAAGCTCCAATAATTTTTGTGACGTTACACGTGACACATGTGGTCGAGCGTTGTCATGCAACAAAATGGGCCCTTTCCGATTGACCAAAGAGGGCTTCATTACTGCCAATTTCTGATGCATGGTATTAATTTGGTTACAGTATGATTCAGCATTGATGGTTTCGCCAGGATTTAAGAAGCTGTAGTGTATTAAACCAAATGAAGCCCACCATACCGTAACCATTACCTTTTTTTGATGAGTTGGGGGCTTTGGAAAATGTATTGGAGCTTCTCCTTTGTCGAGCCACTGTCCAGAACGTCTAGTGTTATCGTAGAGAATCCACTTTTCGTCACATGTAACAATTCTGGCCAGAAATGGGTCATTTTTGTTTCGACAAAGAAGTGATGCACAAACATCAAAGCGCTGATTTTTTTGGCGATCGTTTCCAATCACCTTGAGGTGGTCAGCGACGGTCGTTTTACTGACTTTGAGTTGCTCTGCAAGTTCTCGAACAGTTGTTTTGGGGTTTTCTTCCACCACTGATCGCAGAACATCATCATTAAGAGAGGAAGGCCTTCCACGACCTTCTTCATCTTCAAGGCTGAAATCTCCCTCCCGAAATTTTTTAAACCACCTTTGCACAGTGCACTCATTAACACAACCCTCGCCCCAGACTTGGTTAATGTTTCTAGCCGTTTGGGCTCCGCTTCGGCCGAGTTTAAACTCGTAAAAGAAAATCGTACGAAATTCTCGCTTTGACATTATAAGGATGACTGAATTATTTCCAAGTAGCGGAATGCTACAGAGGTAAACAAACAATATCATTTGGAAGAGGATTAATAAGTGTTGACATTCATACAAATGAGTAATCCTGTAAACGTAAACAGAATATTTTATATAGATTTTTTTTAATGAAAACTTAAAATCCTGCATTATTTTCCGGACAACCCAATACAAGTTAACAGATCATTTTTAAAATTGTTGGTGGGTCTGTGCCTGGTCGAACTTGTAATTTGATCCTTATTACTCTTTCAAATGAGGCCTTTCGGTTGATTTAATTAAGCTGCTGGTTAAATCAATTAGTTGTCTGCCATGTGAAATTTTCTTGGCTTGTTTCACACCAGGCAATTTATACCAACTTCTGTCCCCAACAGGAGGTCAGTACGTTACTACTGAAGATCTTGATCCGTCTATCATAGTTCGTCAGTAAAATTATAATTTCTTAACTTTGACATCTTCAGTGTCTGCCTGGGACAGGAGGCATTTTAGTTAGTAATTCATCTATAAAGCTGGTAGAGCCATAAAAGAGCAAGATCTGAAGATGTTTAAATGACTGGCAGACTAACCCAGCAAGGATAGGCAGACTGGGATAATAAGTTTAAATTACAGGTTCATCACCCTTTCAGACAATAAAAAAATTCACTTGTTGAACTGAAAGACCTAAAATTACTGAATCCTTCTCACATTTCACTCTTAAGGGTTTCACTTACATGCCACCTTCGCTGAAAAGCTATGATTATGTTCATTACAGAATAAATGCTGATTAATTTATAAGACGAAAATTGAAAATCTAGTATAAGCATAAATGACTTGTCAAAGTGGATGTTGGATTGAAGAAAAAAAAGGTATTTTTATTATTAAAGGTGTTTTTTTATGAAATAAATGTGATCTATTCTTCATCGAACAACATCTAAAGAGAATGATACTCTTTGTCATCTGTAAATAACAGTAACAGAACTTTAGTGAGGGATTTTATTAATGATAATAAAAATATTAAAAATGTAATCTCTTGTGGAACTCCCAAGGCCAAAATTTCTTTCAATTTCTAGTATTACATTTGAACTATTTGTGATCTACTTGTTAGCTTATCAAAAAACTGCAGCATATAATAAAAATCAAACAGACCCAATGATGAAGATTGTGAAAACAATTAATTTATAGCCCAAAACCCTGAATTTCCAGGAATCATCATGGAAGATTGTAGAAATTCATCTGACATACAAGGAGGCCAAAATGTTAATAACAACCATTCTTCGTAGCCGAGGGCAAGAACTTGCATATTGGTTGTTTTTCAAACATTCTAGTTTGGACTCCTCATTTTTTTTTGGCAACCACAATTGAATAACTGCAGAGGAATAGTCCTAGAAAAGACAGAATCAGATAGATGAACTTCTGCAAGAAAAAGAAAAATATGAGAAGAAAAAGACTAAACACCCACAATAAACCACACCCAAGTGCAATCAAACATAAATCAAAATAAAATAAACTTTAAACAATATATTAAATAAACAACGCTTTTATGTACAGGAATGTGTGCGAAATAATACCAAATCAAATTTTAATAGGTTTTATTTTAATAATTAAAAACTCATAAAATGGACAAAAAAAGTTTTAGAATTTGTACTCAACAGATATTTTGCTACCATATAATTATATAAAATAAACAATAAAATAATATAAAAATGTATTTTTAAAATGATTCTATACAAGCTGAATTTTTTTCATGTTAAATTAATCATTACAATTCTCTGGTCCTTTCTAACAATGATAATAACCATCAATTCCTCGATATCAGTCTAAACTCTGTCTATACTCTCTAATACCTATCATAATTTCAACTTAAAAAACAAGTCTATTTAATACAGTAAATCAGAACCATTCAACTTTTCAACTACAACATATTACTACATGAATTATAAATAAATACAAAGCGTAACAAATGTGAATCAATCACAAAAACCAGTATAAAGACTGGGTATTTAACTGCAATGATAATGACAAAGACAGACAATTCTTTTTGTAAATCAAAATTATTCATGAAAGTCCATTAAGTACTAGTGAAACCAAATTTGTATAAATTTATTTTTTTAAATTTCAATAAAACATTAATTTAAGGCACTATTTAAAGGTAACAGTTAGTCAACCACAAAAAAAGGATTTGAGCGCAAACATAAGGTAACAATTCATTTCAAGTACTTTCAATAAAATATTTTTCGACAACTAAGCCTTTCCAATCATAGATTCGAGTTGCGCAACACAAGGGATTATTTCTTCGCTGTCTTTTATGAATCCTATGAGTCTGAAAATACATAATTAATGAGAAAATTCAAGAAGTAATTATTATTTGTAAGTAAAATAGTGTACTTTAAATGAATCCTTTCCGCCTCTTCCTTCGGAACATGAATTAATTTTTTCAAAGCTGTCATGCACTGGGCAGCGAGGAATTTAAAACACTGTTTCCTTGCGACATTGTGAGGTGGATTTTCCCAAAGTGGAGTAAGAGCGGTTTGCTCCCATCCTAAAATTACAAAAGCAATGACAGCCTCCCATTGTTGGCTAGCTGTGAGAACCTTTCCGGCTTCCAAAATGGCTTTCTGTAATTTTAAATCAGATTGCGTATAAATCATTACAACTTGTTCAAAATAGATGAATACCTTAAAAGTGAGAACATGTGTTGACGCCCTGTTGTAAGCCGGTGAGTCCGTTTTTGATGTAAGCCTTGAATTTGGCAAGCATTTGTATATATTTTTTCTAAGTTCATGGAGCTTATCCGACAATGGTTTTAAATCCGGTGCAGGAAGTTTTGATTTTATTTCCTATTGTGTTTAAACATAAAAATCAAATGAAATAAATCTTATTAGCCTTGGAGAAAAAATAAATACTTTACCTCTTCCAAATCTGGATGTCTTGAAATTATACCACTAATAACATTAATCAATTGATCTTGTGATAACGCTTTTAAAGTGATTTCCACAGGACCTTGGACCGGGGGTATCTCAATTTTCATTTTTTTTACACTTGGCGATGCGACATGCTATAAATATTTTAATTTACATTTCCATAAGTTTTGTAATGGCTATAATCACTCACGCTTTTTTTTTCTGGAGAGCAACTCACATCCAATGGGTCGCTCATCAAAAGGCGCTTCCTAGGTGTGCTTCTAAGAACTATCGTGCTCTTTCCATTCGGTGAAAATTGAACACCAGGTTTAATCGGCGTCCGTTCCTTTCTGTTCGGAGAATCGCCTGTCCTTCTAATGCCTAGAGGGGTGGATACGTCAGGCGGTGACCATGGAGGCATCCTTCTTCTTCCCCTCGCTTGGATCACAAGCTCATCAGGTGAAGGAGCAGGTGAAATATACGAATTTGGTAGTATGATTTGATTGATATCTACGTTAAGATTAGTCATGATGTTATTGGTGTTTACAGGATGAAGTCGAGCTTTGCAAAAATAAAAAATTATAAAAACATTTCAATTAGTATATTAAATATAACAGCAGTCAAAAACAAATTTTTAATTTACCTAAACTTGAAAAATGTTTACATCCTGATGTTTAACAATAATCACTTAGTTTAATCAATAAATAAATGTATATGTAATATGCAGTGGCTCAAAAAGTAGACTTTTATTAATTATTGTTCCCAATCAAATTTAATCATTTTATTTTAATGACACTTTAATAAAACTGATGAGTTGAATAAACTGGCAAATTAAAAATACATAGAAAGTAAAGACAATCCAGTTGAGTTAGCGGCTGATAGTTTAATATTTACAAACAAAATAAGCTAATCCTACTATAAAAACAGAGCGAATTGATTTATTTTGTCAGTTGAAGAAGAAATTTCAGAAATTGTACTGAAAGAGTGTAAATGTAAACTGGCTTGTACATATAAAGAGCAATACAAGTTTAATAAATTCCAATTATTTTATTTAAGGAATGATTGAATACTGGATTTTAGTATGGTCCGGATGAAAAAACAAATTCAATTATTATCTGTCAAGCTTTCGACCTATTTATTTTTTTATATATACATCTGTTGTAATTAATGTTGTTTCTAAGATCTAACTAATATAGAGGTTTTTCTGTTAACATTTGAGAAAGCTTTAGTTTTGTACTACTAATACTGTACAGTAGTATTATACATACAGCTATATATTAGCCTTAAAAAAAAATTAAATTGCCTTTATATTTAATAGTAACCAATATTTACAGCACACCAACAGCCAGAAACCTTTTAACACTCAAACCCTTCTTCTTATTTTTCTTCTTTAAACAAGGTAGTCTTTTTTTAAGCCAAACCTACACTTCAAAATCTGTTCACAAGAGGGAGGTAAAATGTCAATGTTATTATGTTATCACATTTGAACGCTTGATCTTTCATTAAGGAAGAATGAAGTTGCCTGAGATTGTTCTAAAACTTTATTTTAATTTACCAAAATTTAAAAAATTATCCAGAAATTAAATTATCTCATTTAAACACTTGATACTTCCTGGTGTTCAAATCAAGTTTGTGTATGACCCAGAACTGCTTTTTTTCCTTTTAAGCCAAAACTACACTTCAAAATCTGAACAAAAGGGGGAGGCCAAAAATTATGTTATCACATTTAAAGAGGAGCCTGAAATAGTTGTAAAAATTATGAAAAAAAATTGTCATTCCACTCCTTTTTTTCACAATCAAAAAATACATAAATAAATAATGCAAACAAAAGATAAATGAGAAGTTTTTTTAACCTAAACTACCCTTCAAAATTTGTACTGTAGAGGGAGGCCCAAAATTAAATGATCTCACTTAAACACTTGATATTTCCTCATTTTAAAAACAAGTCTGTGTTTGATCCAGAAGACAATAGCATCTAATTACACAATTTTTTAAGAACTTATTAATTTCGAAATCGTGAAATGTGGTCTGTGTGACATAGGTTTTAGAAAAAGATTTAGTATTTTCTTTAACATGCTAACATTTAAAAAATGTTTGTTTTCCGTGTAGATGTGTCATTCTTGTGTGATGTGTTGAGAGTCGATCCCAATAAAGATCGAAATATTGACACAATAAAAAAATGTTTTTCTAAAACCTGTGACATCAGACCACATTTCATAATTTCCAAATCATCAATACTCATTAACTAACGGTCACTAAACACCACATTATTTGGTATGAGCATTATCAAAAAACAATTGCATTTTTTTTAAAATATACAACAGTTGTAATTAATTCATTTTCTGAATTACTAATACTGATATTTTGCTCTTAAAATGGGATTACATTTTAGAAAGCTCTCGTTTTGTTTTTTAATTTGGTGGTAAGATTGTAACCAAAGAATAAGGAAAAATTGCCTTTATATTTCTAGTCAGTGCATCGTTGATAAATTTACCAAAGTAACTGATAATTACAGAGCAGCAACGTTCAGAAATCTTTCAAGAATCTTTTTTCCTTTTATTTTAAAAACCAGAAACTGTTTTTTCCTTTTTAGCCAGCTATACTTCAAAATCTGTATGAAAGATGGAGGCAAAAATATGTGATATTAACTTAATTTATTTTAAATATATGAATATGTACGGGGGCACAAGACCCTGTTTGTAACTTTAAAATAAATAAATTTGAATCATTACAGAAGATTGAAGGAGTCTAAAGATTGTTTGAAAATGATGGATCAAAAATTCTTTTCATTCAACTAGTGCAACTCACAACAATTTACCAAAACTACCCTTCAAAATATGTACGGCAGGGGGAGGTCAAAAATTAAAAAAAAAATGCATGCAATTACACTACCGTATTAATGGTATTTTTCCAAAATGTTAATATTAATGTTTTTCTCTAAAAACGTTTTCATTTGGGAAAGCTCTAGTTTTGTTTTGTTTTTAATTTTGTGGCAAGATTGAACCTAAAAACCTTTAAATTTTTAGCCATTTCCATGGATAATGCATTTACCATGGTAATCGATAATTGTAGTACAGCACCATTCATAAATCATTCAAGAACCATTTTTTCATTTTATTTTAAAAACCAGAAACTGTTTTTTACTTTTTAGCCAAAAAATACACTTCAAAATCTGTAAAAGGGGGAGGCAAAATATTTTGTTCTTCCACTAACTTAATTTATTTCTAATATATTAACACATAAGGGGGCTTAAAGCCATATTTGTTCGTTTAAAATAAATAAAATTGAATAGTTATGGAAGAATGAAGGAGTCTGAGATTGTTCTAAAATTATGGGAAAAATATTTTTTCATGCAAGTAGTGCAACTTCTTCTTGTCGCAATCAAAATACATAAGTAATTTTTTTTAAGTAATTGAAAAAAAGTTTGTCTGGTTTACCATTAAGTCTGTTTTCAGAGACAGACAGGGCACCCATCCTCGCTGGTATTTCCACCAGGGCTGAACGCGTCGTCCTTCTCAGAGGGGGTTCCGGTGGCGGAGTTTCCATTTCACACTTAAAACAAGAAGCAAAAATGTACAAACGAATTTAAGTCGGAAGGAAAAGAGATTAAAAAGCAAAAAAGCGCGAGAAACGAGGCGGGAGATGGAAAAAAGGCGCCGGAGGCTCCCTTTACCCTTAAACATATCAAACGACCCCTTTAAACCTTTTATACCATATCCTGATTAAATAAAATAGAAATATGATCTATTTCGTGCTTAAATAAATAAATAAATGGAAACTAATCGTGTCAGAAAAGGACGCTCACGGCGGTTAGCTCTCTCGTCTATCACTGTTAAATTTAATTAAATGATTTAATTATAATTATAAACTTACCTTTTAGTTTTATCGTGTTACAATCTGACGTCCGAAGTTTAAAGGGAGGCTTGGGCAGAACACTTTTTTTAAAGCACTCGAAGCACCCCGGCCACATCGAGTGTGAGGCAGCTGCAAAGTCCGTTCCTCGTCGTGGTTCGTGGATTTAGGCGGGTTTTCGCTCCAACAGGTGGTGCGGATATCAACAAAAGGGGGACGGGCATGCGCGTTCGGGTCAACACGTCAACGACGACCGATAACCGACGGCTTGCCTCTTTGGTTGACTATAGGCTTTTTTTCATTTTTTTTTTTTTTTTTAAACAATTTATTCCTGTTTGTCTACCTTTATTTCCTTTCTTCTGTCGGGTTTTGTCTCTTTGTTCCTGTTTTTTCGGTATTTATGTCTGCCAGTGGGTCAGTTTTTCTTCCTGGTTTTCGAACTCTCCGCCTGATGAGGCAATCTTTCTCTTGAGTTTTACTATAAACGATCATTGAGCTGTCTCTTAGTCTTTCCTTAACTATGTCTGCCTTTTGGTCTGTCAGTTTTTTCTGCTAATATTTCGATCTACGAGAGTCGGTCTTTAGGACTGCTTTTTTGGAGGTCTATAGGTCGTAAGGTCTGTCTGACTTTGTGTTAAGTAGTTTATAACTATCTAACGTTTGTTATAGACAATTTAAATAGTGAGTAGGTGTCTGTATCTAAGAGGTGGCATCTGAATGTTAGAAAAGATTCTAGGTAGAAAATTGCTGTACATTATATTGGTTACTAAGAAGGGTTTTTGTTCTACAAGCCCTACACCTTCTTGGTCGTCTACCTTTCCTCATTATTATTTAGTTCAGTTCAATCAATTTGATCCTTTCCTGCAGTCGTCTGTCATTGCTTTTTTTCTCCACGCTCTGCAGCCTTCTGGCTTATACTTGCCTAGTTCAATCAGTTTGATCCTTCTCTTCAGGTTATTGTCTGTCATTGCAATTCCTTTCCCTGTATGTTTTTTTATAATATATATATTCCCAGGTTACTTTGCATTCAAAGACAACATGGGTGGTCTTTCTTCCTTATTGCATAACCTATTAAATTTTGGGGGGGGGCTTTGAATTTTCCACACTCATAGGTTATTTTTATTATTTTGGCAGCTGCATTTGTTGATAATATTCTTAACGGTTTCTGGTCAAATACCTGGGTAAAGTTTGCATAATTTGTCAAAGCAATATAAATTGCATTGTTCACACAATTAGCAATCCCTTTGAATATTTCTAGCTTCATAATTTAATAAATATGGAAAATCACTGATATACACATAACAGAAAAGTTCTTTTTGTCCTTTTTAGGTCTTTCTTTTGCGTTTTCAATCTCTGCATCTGATGAGGCTGAATCTTACCCTTCAAACTTTAGGACTGCCGATTGTGTCATTGAGCTGCCTCTTTACCTTTCCTTAACTGTGTCTGCCCTTTTTTTTTTTTAGTTTTTTTAAATTCCAAGTATATGTTCTTTCAGATCCTCCTCTGGCCAGTATTTCTGCTTTTTCATTACACAAAATTCTGTTGTGTCGTGATACCCAAGATATCAGGTTGTATTCCCCAAGTTTTGGAGATTTTGTATGCATTCACTGATTTATTTTGAAATAATTTTTTGACAAGAAACTTTATTTGCTGCTTAGCTGTCTTGTCTTATGAGGATTTTTTTGTCAATGTAACCAACCAGTATCAAATCTTTTGACACCTTAAAAAATCCAGTTTTGGGTTAAATCTGTTGAGAAGGAAGAGGTGGAGGATAAAAAATAAATAAAATATAATAAACGAGAGCTTGCAAAAGGCACATTGATTGATGAAATATACTAGCATCTTCAAAGTTGGGAGATGTCCTTTCAGCACTACTTCCCAACAGCTTGAGATACAATGCTGCAAGACTATGAATGGATGGTCAACCCATTTTCATTTTCGACAAAGCCAACCCCCATTGTCTCTGTCTGGAAAACAAAAAATTTCAACCCTTTGTTGAAAAAGGAAAACTACTGAAAAAATTCTTCCATTTACCAAAACTTACCCACACAGATCTAGATTTTCTATCTGTACAGCCACCAAAACTAAATACTGAAGATGTCTGGATGCTTAACCTGGCATCTGTCTCTAGCTTTCAAAAATTAAGCGCAACATATCCAAACTGTGCAGGCTAAAACAACCTCACTCTTCCAACTAATTCAATAATCACTAATATCCAATTCATTACTTTTGAAAATGGCTTGAGTTTTACATATTTATTGATTCTGCTCTGTCAAATTTGATTTTTGTATTTGGATTTTTTAAATAAACATTTTAATGTAAGGTATTGGTTGAAATGAAAAGTTAGAGTCACAAGCAGTATTCAAACCCATAACATTTGACAACCACTTGAGCTATCGTTACAAGTGATTGGAGCAGTGGCATATTAAGCCGAAGGTTGTAGGTTCGAATCCTGCTAACTTTTTAATTTCAACCAATACCTTACATAAAAAGACTAACTAATTGAAAAAAGTTATTTGAGCAATTGGGCCATGAAATATAATGGATTTGTAAATAAAGTTAAATATATCAATTTACTGTTTGTTTTCACACTGATATCCCTATTCATCACTTAATCAGGAATGAACTGGTTAATGATAATTTATAAAACTTTAATTTACTACATATATTCTAAGTATCTAATTTTAAATGCTGAATGCAAGGGGGTTCACCCTTGAGAAGGCATGTTCCAAAAGAGTATTGATGGAACGACAGTGGATAATATATGCTGCAATGTTTTGAAAAAAGTTTTCCACTCATGAAAAAAAAGAAGCTCAATGAGGCTTGTCAAGGGTATGGAGACTCATAAAAAGCCTGGAGCTGTTTAGCTATGTATAACCAATATTGTAAGGTGCCTAATAGTCCAAAATAAGTCCTACAATGGATGCATTGATAAAGGATTTTTAGCCACTTTAACAAATCTGATTTGCTGCTTTACAGATTGACCGAGTTAGTTTGTAAAAATTGGAATTCGCTCCTTTTCTCCATGAACACCCCTGCCTCTAAAATCGGTGTCTGAGTTTGACAATCGTTTTGAAATATTTCCCTCAGCGTTTTATTTGTATAATTTATAAAACTTACTATTTGTTTTCAAACAATTTTGTCCGTTGGTCGGCATCATCGAAGGCGATAAATCCGACAAAACATCCTATACGCCAATATTTGTCAAATGCAATAACAAAAAATCACCATTCCCGTGAGCCATGAATGACCCGTCTTGACCCAGGGGAAAATCGGACGATTTAATTTCTTTCTACTTTTCACCTCGCTGGAGGAATTTAATGAGTTTTACGCACATTTTCTCGATGATTGACGGCTTCTTTTATTAATTATATTTGTTCGAAATTGTCTGCGGACGAGGTGAGCTCTGAAATTCATGTTCTTGTAAATTAATTGTCCACTATTGATAATAGTCAATTTGAGCTGAGAGGCCTTAGTATTGTGTTCTTTGATAGTTTTCATGTCAGTGATTTTTAAAGACTGTGTTAAATTTAAAAAAAAATATTTTACGCTGCTTTTAATACACTTGATGTTAATCAGTCCTGGATTTCAGGCACTGCCCTCTTATCAAAAAACAAGTTTGCCTTTTTCACTTTGAACCTTTTTTTTTAAAAAGTATATGATTTTTTGGTAGAACTAAGCTGATTAATGGCCGATGGGTGCTCGGTAATATTCTGCAATTTCATGTTAACGCTTTCTCAGTCATTTAACACAAAAGGTCTAGAGATCCTAATTGTCCAACTCAAGGAAATGATTGGGTATCCTGCACGCTCTCTATACAGAGCCAAATAATGACAGTAGTTCAAAAGGAAGGTTCTAATTATAAATGGTTTTGCAGTAGACTGGGTTTCTAGCTGTAATTGCCCAAGAATTGTCTGATCTGCGATTGAACGGTTTCAGTCTGAAAACAGAATTGCTGCAAAACTGGTCAACTATTGAATCGATGTACTCCCTCCATCATAACCAATTTTTAGTAATAATACACTTCAATAATAAAGGAAACAAATTACTTTGCACAATAAATTATTCTCTTATTTGATGTTTACCGGGCATCTTGGTCTGTCCACTTTTCACCAGCGAGGATAAGCAGATCAATTAAGGATCAAATTACAGGTTCTTCATCCTGATGACACTAACAGATCGTACTAGTATATGTCCTCTTGGGTTGAAAAGGGGATAAACATGTTACTTGGTAATTTATGAACATTCTAGTCTATCTATATCCACTTTTTTGGTCTGTCAGGCCAAATTGATAGGAAATTATCAAATTTCTGGTTCATCACCCTGCAGACACCCTGTGAGCACTTACAACATATTTCCTCTTGAAGTTTGCAAGTAGATGAACATGTAGTTTGATTATTTCCTATTATTCTAGTCTTCTTAACTTTGCAGTTTTGATCTGTTTGATTAGATTCAATTGGAAATGACCAAATTACATGTCTATATCCCACTCACAGACCACAGGAGGAAATCTCAAGACACTAATGCTTGACCCAAATTCTCATATCAGGTGGCATGCCAGCATGCTCTCTATATAGAGTTAAGGAATGTCACCTTTCAATTAAGCAATATTCCTCTTTACAAGGTGGAGAATTAAAAATACAATGTGGTTTGGACGTATCTGATCATTCTGGTGTATAAATCCCGGTATTTTTGGCCTGTCAATCACAGTTCAGAATTTCATTTTAATTCTGCTGTGAATAACACAAAATAAAAATGTGGATAAACCTTGTTGGATCTGACAGACTAAAATAGCATAGAATACATGTTTATCACCCTTTAGACGCCAAGATAGCTTGCACAATATATTTCATCTTGAGGTTTGTAAGGGGAGAAACCTTTAATTTATTCGTTTCTGATCATTTTAGTTGGCCTATCTTTGTTTTTTCATCTTTTCAGGTCTCAGTGATTAGAAATGACCAAATTACAGGTTCATCACCCCACAGACAGATACCAAGAGGATTCGTACATTATATTTCCTTAGCCGAAATCACAGGTTCATCGCCCTGTGGACACCAAATCTCACACAATATATTTCTGTTTGTGTTTATGACTGGAAGAACCTGTGGTTTGGTAATTTCCGATCATCCTAATCTCCTTAACTTTGCTTTCTTCACCAATCAGTTAAAATGATAGGAAATGATCAGAATGTTCGGGTATGGACAAGCGTAAAAATAATTGTTTTATTTGGGAAGTGTTTTTAAATTCTCTTGTATTTTCAGTATTCAATATTTCAAGCATGTTCATTATTGCACCATATATTCTAGGCTAGGCAATAGAAGTACTAATATTCATTGTTATATAATATGTTTTAAGTTTAATACACACTGCAGTAATGTGATGGAGAGAGTTTTAAAACCTTTCTGCAGTGATAATGTAAGAATGAGTATGGAACAGGATCCCCCCGCTCCTCTTCTATCGGCTGTACAGAAAAGACCAGGCCCAACAAGACGAAGGACCAGATCGACTGGAAGCCTTCGAGAACTTTCTTGTAAGAATGATAATTATGCATTTGTACATGCATTGTAACTGTTATATGGCAAAATAATTTCTACAAATATTTTTATTATTTGTAATAGCGTATTCCTGGAGCAACAAACACAGTGGAGATTCAAGCAGTAGTGTCGGAGAGTGGGATTTTTCAAGAGATATAGGAATGTCAAGCCTTCACCAGGTAGTGAATGTTTTCTTTCTTAATTTCCATTAAATTTATGTTATTTTTGGACCGTAGAGTGATAGTGATGATGTTAGTGGAATCCAGGGGAAAAGTACATTTTACAATCTGCAAAGCCACCACAGGCTTCCATACTTTTTCCCCAACATTGAATCGGATTCTGTCAACGAAAACTTCTCCCCCGTAAGGCCGACTACGAGGAGGTAAGTTAAATATTTGCCAGATTTCTTTTCTTTCGTCAGTTTATCAAATACATTAATGCAATAAACAAAAACTTTGACATGTTTATAGATTAAACATTCAAAATGCAAGTTAATTGAATGAATGAAGTGGTTCTAAATTTTTATTTACTTGTTAATTTTTTAAATAGAATTATTGTTTTCTAGTTGAGCATGCTCAAGAAAAATGTACTACTGACAGGATAGGAAAATTAAATAAAAAAATAAAAGGCAACATAAATTATAATTTTGAAGATGAGTGGATTTTAAAAAAAAAATTAGCTTGAAATAAGTTGCACTTATTTACTCCTATGATATTTATTTTCATTGTAGAATAATTTTTATATTTGTAAGTATCTTCTGCATCAAATTTAATTAAACTTTTTTTTTATTGGCAGTTGGAAACAAATAAATTCACTTTAATATACTTCTGAAAAAAAATCTTTAAAAGACTAGAAAAGGTATTTAAATTAAATTGTTTATATTGGATTATCTTAATAAGGATATGGAATTGTTTGTACTTTATCTGACAATTTTGTTAAATGCTGATAACAAATTGAATATTTATGTTTCTAGTCAATGATGACTATTTCCACTTAAAACACTGTGTACAAAAACAGATCAAAAAGTTAAAAAAAAAAAAAAAAAAAAAAAAAATCAGTCCCAACTATGATGAATGAATGTTGATCGTGTGTGTACTAATGTGTTTTTAACCTTACCCTATTCCCTCCTGTTTCTTTTTATTATTCCTTGTACTAACTGTAAATGGACCTGTGTGGTGTGACTGTTTGTGGTTGAAGCAGGCCGAGGGGTTTATTCAAAGTGTTGCGCAGGAAGAGAAAGCTAAAGAGGATGGCAATGGAGATGTCTACAGCCTCAACCTCGTCTCGTGCTGCTAATGCATATTCATCGACCGGAAAGAAAAAGAGGATATTGCGCCACACTCCTAACTGTGAGAACAAGTAAGCATTTTAATATATTTATTTTTAATTATTTTATTTACTCAACATGAATTTGTAGATTTTGTATGGGGCTAAATATCGGGAAAAGGAAACGGAGCACAAGGAGTATAACTGATCCGCCTCAAAGAACTGTTCTTGCACTACATCGACTTAGTCTAAGAGATGACACGCAGCATCCTCACAGCAGCTCGTCCTTGTCTAGTTCAGAAAGTGATACTGGAATCTATACAAATGACGAAGGAAGAGAAGGTAAAATTATTTGTTCAACTTGAAGAAAATCCGTGTGTAATTCTTTTCTGTAGGCGATGATGAACAAAGTGATTGGGTCGGCGAGGCGAGAGGTGTTTGGGACGATTCGGACAGAGGGGAAGGAATGGATGACGATCAACCTTTTAGTCTGCCGATTGTAAGAACCTCAAATATTTTATTGGGAAAAAAATTGGTTTCAAAACGACTGATTGATTAGGTTGGAAGACGAGGCAGAGAAATAAGAGGTGGAAGGAGGCGGGTGCGGAGTGATAAAGCTAGTTTCACTGTCTTGACCTCTGCAAATGAAAAGTTATCCAGGTTTCTTCAAGACCCTGCAAAATCCCAACTTAGGTTTGTACATAAAAAGTTTAAGCACAAAAAAGCAGTACGTCAAGAAAAGTATTTCAGGCTCCATCCAATGAAGGAACATGAAAGGCACCAGTTGAGCCATTTAGCAAATCTGTACTCGTTAGATATGCAGCTTGCAGAACATCATCAACATCGTGGATTGACATGTCCAATCTTAACAAAAACCAGGTAAAACAAATATATTTAAAAAAAAACAACTAAGCGTTAATATATTTATAATTTTTTTTGTTCTTTAAGCAATACTGTAAGAGGGGAACCTGTCAGCATGACTAGACTCAGCAGTCTCAGTGATATTAAAAGACGTAGACGCACTCCTCCAAATGTTCATACTGTTACAACAGGTATATTAATAATTAATATGTAATTGTAAAAGGAAAAAATAATAAAAATAAATAAGATAAAATTGTTTTTTAGATGTAGAAATGGGAGAAAGCGGAGATTCAATGGTTACAAGCCTTTTTGGGTCAGATTCAATCAGCCCTATCATAGGTAAAGAAAGACATCATGATCAAAATTCAAGGCTAGGTAAGTAGGCATCAGTTTCCTGATTTCATTGTACTTACCAATGATTAAAAAATAATGAAATTGTATGAAATAACATAAAAAAATACATATGTAATAAATAATTGGAATTTTTTTAAAATTATAGTCGGAGCATAAAATTTTATTTCCCCCCCTCATAGATTTTTCAAATACAAAATGTATATATGTATATATATTTTCACACACTGACTATAAAAAATAAAAAACCTGACCACCTGGTTTTTGCACAAAAAAATGGCCAACTTTGGAAATGCATATATTCTCAATCATGCCTTTTAAGTCACAGACGTGTGCTTGGTCTCATTTTTTAAAGAAAATTTTACAATGAACAAGACGACATATATTAGATGTTTTCCTAGCTCAGTCATTCATTTAAATTCAAAAATTCGGGAACATGTTAAATTTTGCACTTTTCATGAAAACATCAAATTAAGCTGTGGAGTCAGGAAATCGTCCTGGAGTGACACCCTTTAGCAGTCAATAGGAAAGCCCTATTTCTCAAACACTTTTGAGATATTTGCAATTTTTGGGCAAAAATGTGTTTTTCCCCCTCTGATTTTACCATCCACTGTTTCAGTACATTTTTCTAATTAAATACAAATTTGTTTATAACTACCTCAAATTTTCATATTTGGGAACCATGATAGTAGAGAGTTTGCGTGATAGACTCTCACCTCGTGCTTGTCGGTTTGATTCCCACCGTTTCTCCTGTCGTTTTTGTTCATAAGGCTGTCATGAAAATCACAAAAATTTTGTTTAATTGATTTTTTGTTTATCTCTTTTTATATAGTAATTTTCAAGTAAAGTATTATTTTTAACAAGGAAGTAAAGGTTATTTAATTTTCAATTCATTTAGAAAAAATTTATTTTGTATTGTTTAATTTGTTAAATCAAGAAAATTTTATTTTGATTTGTATTGTATAAAAACGTAAATAGTTTATTTGCCAAACTAATAGTTGGAAAAACTAGCGCTGCTTTTGCCATAACGAGTAGTAGCTTGAAGGCAGTCGTAGCATCTACATCATAGCGTTTACAGGTTGGCAAAAGAAATATTTTAATTCTTTCTGTTGTGATTTTTAATTGATTTTTTTAATATTTTATTTTGAAAATTTGAATTTGTTTGGTTTATTGTTTTAAAAGAAATATTTATTTTTTTGTATTTCGGATTTCATTTTTATTGTATCTTTTCCACTGCGCAGCAAGGATCTGATGAATTATTTTTCTTTTTTATGTATCCCATTCAGCATTGTCCGAATAAAGGACCTTCATTACAAGGCCCATTAAAAATAAATATATAATAATGATTGAATTTAGCGTCAAAAAATTGCTACAGATTGATGTTATGGCCGATATTAGTTAGTAGTGTTAAAATACTGTGATAAAAATACTATTAAAATAAATTTTTGATTTTTTAAAGACCACAAATGATGCAGTCGAACGTTTATAAGGCCACTGGTAGAACTGCTCACCGCAGAGATTTTCCTACAACTCTCAACACCGAAGGAAGATGGCAAAAAGGAAGGGGATTAAGTATCACAGGGTAACAAATTGGCATATATAATAGGAGGATGTATGTATTTTTTCCTTTACATACAGTCACACTGAACTCCGTCGAAAAATTGTGCAACAAAAGTTTCATTGTATAAGGTCGAGGACTTTTGCAAAGCAATTTCATTGTTGCAGAGTTGAGAAAATCTTCAATTAGAAAGAGAGTTCGTACATTCAGATGTACAAGTCGGAGGAAATAAATGGAAAATATGTATCTAAGTAGGTACTACTTAGTAAGTAAAATGATAGTTGGCAAAGTTTCGTTACAACTGTTCAAAAAAATTATTTATTTACTGTACAAACAAATAAGAATTTATATTGTCCTGAGACATATTTTTTTATATAATTCAGCTGTGTTGCAAATGGAAATTATTTATTATTCTATTACATTTTAAACAACAAAACAGAAAGAAAAAAAATCATAAAGAAAATCCAAAATCAATACTAATTGGTTCATCCAGGTCATTCTCGAAAATTGCCATCTGCTAACATTAGACTTTCTGTTGCAGGTTATTTGAAGATTAAAGTGAATAGGAAATAATTTAGTACATATATAAACTGCTGGTTAGATCTTATGGATTTTCTAATATACAATAAAGCGCTGTCTCAATTCTGTCATTATGTACTAAAATAATTTAATTAACTTTAATAAAATTGAAAAGTTATACGGTAAAAACCGAAAACTGCACTCGCTCCCAACCTTCCAAACAAACCTTGCATAACAAAAGAGAAAGCTACTACTTGATTTTATTTAATACTTTCTTTAATTTAGATAATTTATAATTAAGATGAAAAATAATTTACTGTTTCAATTGTGGACAGTTTTCTACAGCAGTTTATAATGGACAAAATTTAATAAAAATTTCCATAGTAAAAAAAAGTATGATTGCTTCGAAATAATTTTTTTGTTTGTAAGTCAGCTCCCAAATGGTAAGAGCTTTTATTATTTTTTAAAAAACAATATAAAATGATAATTGATTGAATTTATTCGTGTAGGATAAAAAACCAATTCTTTGAAGTGTACATGTTGTAAATAAGGGTATTTGAGTAAAAAGCATTAAAAATTGTGTTTAAAATTGGTTATGATTATATGATACACTGTCATTTTGAAAAAGTCATGCAACGGATTTTTTTTCCCCACCACGCCAATAAGATTTGAAAATTACTCAGATGCGCTTGTATTATATTTATATATATATAATAATAGAAAAAAATCCAACGATTTTAAAATATTGTAATTGGATTTGATAACGATTGAAGCTTTATTATTATGTACATCTCAGAATTTTTTTACAATTAATTTTTATTTATTTATTGGGGTGATTAAATAAAAATGTTTGTAATTATGCATTTTCTTATTTATCGTGAAATTCCTTTTATTACAATTTCTTCCACTGCTGTTCATATTAAGGGGGCTCCAAACATGGAGAATTCACCAAATCCCATTGGGACGGGTGCTCAGTTATTTTCCAAGCAACAATATTCGTGAAGCAGCCAAACTCAAAGCATTCACACAGTCTCGAATCAACTGTACTGTATCCACTTTAATCATTGACGAACACTGCTATTTATTTTTCAATAATAAATCATTCCTAAGCAGTATAGATGTATAATGAAAGAACAATACATCATTGTTTCTGTTGGTTAGGAATGGATTAGCCTAATGTAATAATCTTGGAACTTGCTTCAGCAAAGTGAATGGGAGAAGTTGTTCCAATTTATTCTTGAATGTACCTATCTTAGACAGGTTTTTTTTAAGCACACCTCAAATATTACATCTACTATACTTCTATAGAGGTGATAAGTGAATGAAAGGATAACCTTGAGATTACTGAGTAAGTCTAGGTGCCACACTCAAAAGCCTGACATCTAAGCTCAATGCAAGAAAAGAACCATGAAGAAATGTGGAGGGCAAGTTTAAAAAGATACTAAAATGAATATTAGCCAAAATTTTTATACATAGAGGGTTGCAATAAAGTGTTACAAGCAGGACGAACCCACGACCTTGGCTAATATGCTGGTTCTATAATCACTTGAGCTATCGTGACCATGATACCCCAACACCAACTTCTCAATCAGCTATTATTTAAATTTCTCCTTTACTGCCAATATTCAGCCTAAGGTTGTAGGTTCAAGTCCCACTTGTTACACTATTTTTCTTCTCAACCGTCTGTGCATAAAAATTGGAAATAATAATAAACAGATAACAAACTAAATCGCATATGGATTATTTGTTTATTATGTACATTATATATATTCAAAGCCTTTGATTGGAAATTGAAAAAAAAAGTTCACTGTAAAAACAAAACTACACATTAACTATCAATATAAATACATAGTAAATTCGATATAAAAATCAGACAAATTTAGTTGCTATAGCCAACAATTTGGTATAATCTGCTTTCTTTGCGATGGTCTTTTCTTTCAAAATTGTTCTCAAGATGTGAGGTATTGGGACATGGATCCTTGTCCCCAGAGGAGTACCATTGTCGTCAATCAAGACGACGTTGTTTGTATCAAATTTCGGTATGTTCGGTGGTTGATACTTCTTGACACCGACTAAAATCCCTCTTTTCTTTTCTCCTTTAATAGCCATAAGAACTTTATCACCTGAAACAATGTTGTTAACTTGTTAATTTTTTAAGAAATTAGATCCCTTGACAGAAGCCACTATAGCCTGAGACACTAGCGATACTTAAGATCTATAAAGAATAAGTAGGTGAGTTTAGAAATATTTCCTGCTGACCTGGCATAGGGTCACTTTTTGATTCTGTATTCACTCGTGGGGTTTGTTGAGTTTATTCAAACCTGAGAGTGGAGACAGATTCTAATATCTTGCCATTGACCATTTTAGTCAGCTGTTTGGTCATCAGTAATAAGCAGAACAGAAATTACCAAGCTACACGCCCGTTACTTAACACTTGAAATAACAAATATACCAGTTATAAAATTTCATCATTTTAATACTTTACACAAAATGAATAACATTGAATTTAATTTAAAAAAAAATTATATTGGTTTTAAAAGTATAAAGACAATTAGAACATCTATGTACTTTTGTGAATATTGGAAGGGCAAAACTCGAAAAAAATATTGCGTGGACAATGTAAGGAAAAATAAGAGAGGACAAGACACCACTAGTATAAGAAAGGCTTTGGATTTATTGGAAGAAGTCATTTACTGAACCATTTTGAACATGTTCAAAAAATGATTTGATTTTTTTTTTCTCAAAATTACTGCTGTACAATTAAAACGTATATGGAGCTCAGAGCTACTAGGTCCATTACACAAGATTTGGGAAAATAGATCAGGATGGGAGTGGCCAACACTCAAATCTTAGTTACCAACAATACGTTAAACAAGAAAAGAGAGGGCAAGATCTGAAATAATATTTAGCAGGAAACAGGCACAAGGAAATGAAAAATAAATCTAGGAACATATAGCAAAGACACAGTACGAAAAATGGGCCAAACCAACACTACTAGGTAGATACTTGGCGGAAATGATCAGTATCAGAATAAAGTATATTAAAATTCGTATTAAGCAGCAAGAAAAAGGTAACATTCTTGAGAACTATATCTTCCATTGTTTAAAATGCGGAAATTGACTAAACGGGTCCAATATAACTTATTACAACTTAAAGAGTAATAGAAGAAAGTACAGAAGGGTTAAAAATGAAAAGATGAAACTGTGACAGAGCAATGTGGCTCAATTTTTCTATCATCAGTCACACTGTTTTTGTCTGTCAGATGAATTTCTGCATAGCCAAACCAGAGAATTTTTAGATAATGTGGGAAGGTAGAGGGAATAAAGGGGGCAAAAAAGTAGACAGGATGTACAAAGAAAGATAATTCGGGGAAATGGTGAGTTTTCAAGATTTGCCTGAAAAGTAGGATGTAGCATAGAACAAATACAGGATATTAAAATTCATATCAAGGAAAATTGTTCTTGAGACCAGCAACCTCCATTACCTGAAATAAGGATGCCAAATACAGCAATGAACAAAACAGGCTTATCAAAATTTATTATGGCTATAAGTGAAATGGGAATGACAAACAATATGAGACAGCCATAATTATAGCCAGGAGACAAGCTGAAAGACCTAATCAGCAATTATCAATTTTAAATCATCATCGAGAAAAAAAGGAGACAGTATTGAGACTTCCAACCTCCCTTGCCTCACATACATATATCAAACTTGGATATTGACAAAACAAGGATATGCCAGTAGGGCCAATGAATTTTGAAACATGACCCCATTTGACCAATACTTGTAGCCTGTTTGGACCCAACAGCAGATGACAAGCTCAGAAGATGAATCAAATGACAACTCAGTTTTCAAGCTACTAACAACAATAAATTTTGAATTTAATGAAACGATAATAAATGTGAAATTATTAAAAGTACATTTTCTTCAGCCACATATCCAACGTTATGACACAATGAATTATTCTTCATTACAATAATTCACTCGTCACCTTTATCAAGGTACATCTGATGTTCAGAAAATTTAATGAGGTACTCCATCACATGGCTATCTGTTATGTCTCCTTAAAATTTACTACAGGTTGTCTTAAAAAAAATCCATCAATTCATGCGTCCATTATTTCATCGGGTTTTCAGAGTCTTATTAAATGCTTACAAATTTCATATTAAATTTGGCTTAGATTGTGAACAGTGATTACGATATGAAAAGTTGGATATAGAACTGTAGTTTGTAGTTGGTCTTTGGTGGTTTGAAATTTATACTTGTAGGGATACATGCAGTCCTCATCTATGTATTCGTTAGGATATAGTAGCTGAATTCCATAATTTCTATAAACACATCATTCACTCATGTGAACATATTATAGAGATGTTGGGGGTAAAAAGTTCTTAGCAATGCGTGGCATGTTGTTAGACTCATTCACAAGATTATGAGATTTTGTATTTTGGTCCAACCGGGAATCCCCTAACAAAACAGGCTGAATCAAATTTATTATCACTCAAAGAGCAATAGAAAAAGATAATATGAGACCCAATAACATTTTGCCACGGGATAAAAATAGAGCTGGGCTATGAATGCAGTATGGATACAAGATGAATGAACATTATGTTGCTAGGTATTTATGACCATCTCACTGTTTTAGTCTATCAGACACATTTCTGCTTAAATTCTGAAATTTCTTCTATACCTAGTGATGAATCTGCAATTTGATCCTTAAAATCATCTTAGTCTGTTTATCCTGGCTGGGTCGCTTTTTAAGATGCGCTTTAGTATGTTTAAGTGATATCTATGAAATAAATACGTAGATTAACATCTGAAGATGACGAAATGCCAAAACACAAATTCATTCAGTTCAAATTACTGCTCTGCATTTTGCCATCTTCAGTTGTGTTCCTTCACGTATACACACAAAACCAAAATACAAGCTCATCTCATCGCTTATATCATCTTTTTAAACAGATTTAAGAAAAAAAAAGACACAAGGGATCATAGCCAATGGTTTTGATATAATCTCAGATCTTGGATATGTGAAACTGGATTATTTTGAACACTAGTTCACAGGTAATTAGCTGTGTACTTTGAATGTGAGTGTACATTGAATGAACCTATTTTCTTACACTAAATGCAAAATAACTTTACCAACTGTTCCGACACTTGTTTTGTTGTAGACGTGTATAACTTTAGGTGGTTTACCCTCAGCCATGGCCTTTTTTCCGATTTCACTGTTGTCCACAACCCTGAGTCTCGACATTTTAATTATGTGCCTGGCTGGGGCACTTACGTGAAATTGCCGATTTTGAACCAGGGACCCGACATAACTCAAAAGTCTGCCGGGAGGCATTTTCTCATTTTTTCAAAGTTCCACTCGGCGTGATAACGACCGGAGAGGTTATTCGATGGTTATTTAAGGAAAGAATAATCGATAAATTGAAACTATCGATTATTGATGTAAAAATGAGTTTTTGCGAGGAAAATTGAAAAATTTTGTCCCTGGATAATTAATTTTTAAAAACATTCTTTTTAATCAAAGAACGTAATTAATTTTTTTCTCATAAAATTTCGTCGATGTCAGAAGAATTCTGTATTTCATTAAAGAAACGAAAATCTTCCGGGAAAACCATTAGCAGAGATTTGACACAACGGACGAAAGTTGTCAACGGTTAGGGAGTGAGAAAGAAGAGAAAGACTACAAATGAGGTAGAAAATTTTGATTTTATTTTATTTTAAATAGAGGCAGATTCCATTTAATGTTTATAAGAAAGAGTTAGAAATGTAAAAAAAAGTAGAGGGTAAAATTATGCACATCTTTAATTTTTTCAATTCATTAATTTCGTGATCGCTTGACCAATTAATATATTACAATTAATTAAGGTTTTTAATTAGGTAAAAAAGTCAATGACACGAGTGGGGTTCGAACCCACGACCTTCGGCCAGATACGACTTATTATTTAGTTAGAAAAAAGCTAAAAATGTACTATGTATATAGCTATAACACTTTATTATATTTATTTTTTTATAATTTCTAGTCGTTACAATTATATAGACAGGGTGTTTAATTAAATCTTTATGTTGTTTCATTTTATAAAGATTTTTTGTCTTTTTTTATTAGTAAGTTGAGCATTGATGTATTGCACATATTTTCTTCCACTTTTGTATTTTTTGTTAGGAAATGGATTTTTGACCCACACAATTAAAAAAAAAAAATGTTGCGGTTGTGCTGGAGAAATTCCAGAAAAAGACCAAAGCGTGTCATAGGTTGTCACACTGGCCATACATGTACTTTTGTCGTAAATCTAAATCGAGTCTTGTATACAAGTGTAAGCTATTCCTTGCACTGAACACTAGATCGTTCCTTTTGCTTGCCTCCCACTTTTAAACCAGGTCAGTGGTATTAGAGAACTTCACTGCCTTTCTACTTAGTTACTCCTACACTGTACAGCCTATGTAACTCTGACAATTGCTTAGGTCACAATATATATTTATTATTACGTTGGCCAAAAACTGCATCAGTTTGTCAGGTGTGGGTTTTCTAATATATTTCAGATGCATGCTTAGAGTATGGCTATAAAGTGTCATGACAGAGCTATCAATAAGATGAACTCTGGGGTGCTAATAGACAGATAGACAAGCGTCTTAAACAAGTATTTCTGAACTTTTTCTATGCCCTCTATGTATAAATAACCACAGACTTGTGCACCGTAACTCAATACAGCCCTCAGGGTGCTGTTGAATATTACCATATTTTTCTCTAGCGAGATCTTCCTGTTTGTCTTATTTTACACCACAGACTAATAACGGTGTATTTAGTGCTGCCTGCTTTCTCCCTGAGGTGATGCTTCTTCTTCAAGGATGAAGTGAAGTTGATACCCAGGTATTTCTAGCGATTCACACAGTTCAATCTTTCACATTGAAGAACCATCTGTCATTTTTTTTTTTAAGTCTTCCTCCTTCCCGCTATAACACACCGTAATTTAAGATTTTCTAGATTTAAATTAAGGTTCCACTTATCCCAATACTGCTGAGCTATTTTTATAAATCCAGTTTTATCTGCTTTACACAGATTTTAACATTTCACTACGACTACTATTTTCCTATGAATAATTAGTTCCTCTGGAGCTGGAAAATCCAAATACCCTCGATGTTAAACCAAGAGGCTTACTTTAACTTCTATACAACCGTAAATTTTTATACTTTTAACCCATTACAAAATTATAAATTGTCTTTTAACTAAAATTCAATTTATACCCAAAGATGAATGATGAGGTATTGGGTGTTTTCAATGAGCAAATAAATAAATTAAGCCAAATAAATTTTTCCAGGTACTTTAATATCGTAATAATATAATTGGTATATGTAAATTATTATACATATTTATATATAATATATATATATTTTTTTAATATTTTCATGACAAAGGATTACTGTACAACTGCCGGTAACCATTTTAACTTTTGGTACATAAAAGAATATAATTTACAAAATATATTTATATAATAATTATTATCATTAATAATAATAAGGCTTGCCAAAAATTTACAATATAAATAATTACTATTACAGATTTAACTACAAAAAAATTAACAGTCTAAAAAATGTCATGCAAAACAAGAAAAATAATTAAAACAAAGTTCAAAACAAAATGCGTCGGATTGTTGAATTTTAATTAATTATCCTGGTTTACAATTTTGCGTCTTTCTTTTTTAATTTCATTTATTAGAGTAAAAACAAACAAAATCATTAACTTTTAGTCTAAAAGACAAGTTGCATCGAAAGAGGTCTAAATCTATCTAAAACATTGGCTGCCGCCAATATACAAAGTGCACTAAATTCATGTACATTTCAGCAGCCGAATTGCATAAATATCACAGATTTTATGTTGTGGTTCATCAATTTTTTTTTTAAATAACTAACTTTTCCTTGTAACTTGTAAAAATCGAGATGGAAAGGGGAGATGTTTGGAGCACTGAGGGATGGAGGGAGAGAGGGCGAGAAAATGAACTGGGTAAAATACTGAGGGCGAAATTGTAGTACAATAAATATGACAATGGTTCGTTGTTGGCGAAAAAATTTTAGTTTGTTGTTAATTGTAAAAAAAACAAACGTTTGGAAGAATTTCTTTTCTAGTGGAGCAAAGAGTCAAATTCCACACAAAAAGCGTACATCTGCTAACCATCTAACAACAAGATTGTAAATTTTTTAAAAAAGTTATTAAAACAATTTTATCTTTTTAAAGTGAAAAATTGCTTGGACCTCTATTAGGTACCTTTTTTTGTTTTAATTTTCTTTATTTTAAAAAAAGCGATACAAGTTGTTTAGAGACATCAAATCAGTATGTATATCCTCGGCAAATAAAATGATGATGCGTTTGGAGGAGTCGGTAGACCAGGTTTTTTTCTAATTTAATAATCCATTTCATATAAAATTGTGTTTTAATTAAGTTCAATTTTAATTTGCATTATGATGGTTTAAAAATTCAGGGCTGTTCATGCAATGCGACATTTTCACTTTGATCCAAGTCTTATTTCCTCCCCTCCACGAAATAATCTAAATATCACAAAATAAGGAGTCAGAAGTGATATTACGCAGGCATGAACACGGCGTACTCTCAACTCCTCCAAACTATTTAATTTTTTTAAGGACAGCTTTCCCTCCGTCATTTTAAAAAGATTTTAAAATATTAATTAGTTTTTACATAAAAATTCTTGGACTCTACATATTGGGAAGAAAGTGTCCTCGATTTTGGAGTTTGTATAAAATATATATGTATTGAATTATTAAAATAATAATACCTATCATCTAAAACACTCACACCCTGGGCACTTTACTCTTTTTTACAAAGAATCTTTATTTTTGTATTTATCCTAAATAACCATTTATTCGTCTGCGGAGGGGTTGCCTAAAGGGATGGGGGTACACACTTCCGCTACGAATTAAGTCCTGAATTCTGACGGATTGCACATATATATTAAGTCACTTTAGACCAATCACAGCAAAATTATTCTATACAACAGTTTATGCTGTGGCTGTGAAATCACTCCTTTTAGCGTATCACTCAGAATTCAAATGCTTTACAAGGTTTTTTAAATTTATATATTTACATTTTTTTGTTTTAAAGAACTAATGACTCTGTTTTTGGATCGATAATGGGGAATGCTACGTTTCCAACGATGCAATAAGGCTGTGATAGACAACTGACTGTAGTTCGTTGAACATAGACGAATGACCGCAGGAAAACGAGGACTCGGTCCTGATCCTCGGTGGTTCTTCCCTGTTGGACAGGTCTTTCAGCCTTTCTGCGGCTGACTGTTCTTCCAACCTGGGCCGTTTTGGATCTGACGACGAATCCAAATCAACGACGTTGATCTCATCATCATCGTCATCTATGGATGTAAGCATCCTTGGTGTCAGTGGCATGTAAAATTGGGAAAGAACGGCATGAACGTCACTCTCGTCCACTTCTTCTATTGACCTCTTCCTCGCCTCCCTCCTCGCAGGTTCATCTTCCTTCTTCGCCGGAAGATTCGTTATGTCCGCCAACTGTTCAGACGACCTCAGAGGTTCAACATCATCCTTGAGGAAATCTGAGGCGAAGCACCTGAACCCGATGGACTGCTGCTTCTGCAGCTTTTCCTCCCGGGCCTCCTTCTGCAACCTCTTCATAGTGTTATTTATGAGCACGGACCGCCTCAAAGAGCTTTCCGGATCCTCGATCTTCTTCAGTTTGTTGATCGATATTTTCAAGACTTTTCTCCTCTCCTCCTTTTGCCTGTATTTGGCTGAGATCATAGACGGCCGGTTCGGACGGCAGAAGCTCGAACTGTAATTCTTGCCGAACATATCATCGTCATCTTCTTCGACCAGCTTGTTCTGATCGGCGAGGTGGTTGTTGTTCGCCGTCAAAGGGTTGTTGTTATTTTGGTTATTCGATTTCATGCCGGCGGTTCACCAGCACCCGCTCGGCCTCTCGTGCTCGTCACCTACTCCTCCTACAACAACAGAAAAACAACAAACATTAATTCAAGAGCTCAAGCAGATACAAACAATAAAAATTTAAGAAAAAATCAAATTAATGAATTCCATAAAACCACAAATATATCATATTTTCCAAATATGCCAGGAATTCCATAAATTTTGTATGAAAAAACATTGTAATTCCATAAAACAATGTATATTAAATTTTGTATAAGGAAGGAATTCACGAAACCACATATATCACATTTTTCAAGGAAAAAACACAGGAATTTTATAAAACCACTTATAAAATTGTGTATGAAAAATCGTAATTTAACATTTTTCATGGAAAAAACCGGGCATTCCATAAAACTACATGTACTATATTTCGTTTGTAAAAAAAAAAGGAATTTCATAAAACCATATATATCATACATTTATCATGGAAAAAAATCTCGAATTCACAAAACTACATATATCAATTTTTCAAGTAAAAAAGCCTGGAATTGCATAAAACTACATATCTTAAATTTTGCGAAAAAACGGAATTTCATAAAACCGCGTATAAAATTATGTCTGAAAAAAAAATTGTAATTTCACATAACCATACATATCACATTTTTCATGTAAAAAACCGGGGATGGTATACAACTGTTAGTACTAAATTTTGTTTGGACGGGGGACGAATGCCATAAAAACACATACACCACATTTTGCGTGAAATACCAGGAATTCCATAAAAGCACACATAAAATTTTGTGACAAAAAACGAATTCCATAAAACTACATATATAACATTTTGCATGAAAAATCAAACATTACTTAACCCTTCATATATCACCACATTTGGTATGCAAAACAAACAATCCTTCTCAATTTAGAATAACGGGCATAAAAAAAGAAAACAAGATTTTTTGGAGAACAGTATAAATCAAATCCAAGGCATTCAAATCGAAGTTTCCCCGTCCATCGAAGGCAAATCAACAGAGAAAAAAACAGGAATGTTTAAAAGAAAGACAAAAAAAAGGCAATATCTTACAAAAAATTCACGTCATTGCAAATTACATGCATATTTATAAAAGTGGGCTCATCGCGCTTTCACCCCTTTTCCCTTTCCGCGGTGGGGCGGCTTCGCCAAGGCACCGCTAGATCTCGACGCCGATCCTCTTATTACAACAATCTATTACTCCACCCCCCGCCTTTACAGAGGCAAAACCACTCCACCCCCCGCGCCTTTACAGAGGCAGATCCCCTCCACCCCCCGCAACGCCTGATGCCCGACTTCACGCAGCCCGTTTAAATGGAACGGACCGCTCGCTCTTCCTTCCTCCTTCACAGTCGACACATTTAATCGACATTCCAATCGGAACAATTTAATTACAATTAAGTTATTAAACATACCAAAATCTACGTTTAATAAATTTTTAATTTTTTCCCCACTATTGTTTAGTTTAATAATTGACAGTTTTTATTAGGGTTGGAAGACAAAAGACGATACGAGTACGTCTTCAATTTTTTTTTAAATTTTAAAGCCCACGATAAAGGCTTATTTTAATTGTTTAAAATATTAATTTTACACTTAATTTTCTAGGATCAATTAAAAAAAAATTAAATCCTACCGTGGCATGTGTAATACTAGAAAGTAATCCAGGCCCTTTCTAGCCTCCCCGTATTGGAAGATGCCGAGGTACGGAGGAAAATGCGTTAATCCCAATATGACACAGGACACCGTGACGGGACGGGGTGGACCACTTCACGCCGAGACGGAGGTGACTAACTGAATGAGGAATTGGAGGAGAGAAGGTGGAGCGGGGGTCGAAGGGGCCCTGGTGGGGGCACGGAAAAGCTGCGGTGGGGATGGCGGAGTCGATTAGCCTCCCCCTCCGCTTCCCCTCCCGCCTACGAGCCCGTGTCGTCCGAGGTGTAAACAAAGGACCGGAGAAGTCAAGGGTGGTCAACGGAACCCGTCTGCCTCTGGCACAAGTCTGCAGGGTGGCAGATACGGCTGTGATGCAGCGGTGCCTCTCCAATTGCCGTTATCCGGCGGCTAAGCAGTTCCACACTTTATTATCTCGATTATCCATAATGTCTTCACTTTGCTAATAAGCTCTACGATCCGCTCAACATATGACACGGAAACGAGCATGTTAAAAGGATCAACGGAGTACCATTCAACCAATTAGCCAATACCATTAACCACGTTAGCTTAATAGTTTATCGAGTATAAGGAAATCTTAGCACTGTGAAGTGGTAAACCTGTAGTAGGCCATTGCTGATCATTATGGCCTTTTTACGAAATATTTATACCCACAGTTTCTAACATCTTTTTGCTGACAGTTTTACTTGCTGATGTGAAAATGTGAAGCATGGGGTGACAAAACTAAATTTCCCCTCTTGGGGATCTGCTGGTTGATATACGTATCAGTTTGGTCGTCTAGGTCAAATATATCACAAATACATAAATGTTAGGCTGAATGTATTTATTTGCGTGAATGTAGTGCTGGGCCAATTAAACTATTTGAATTAACTGTCCACAAAAAAAGGCTTTTTACTGAGTGAATTTCTATAGTTTAACAACTGCAGGCCTTTATCATTATGATAAGGCAAACATGGTTTTCACATAAGCAATTAGTATTGGTCCATGGCCAGCGGCAAGAAAGCAGAGAAAAGCTTCGTCCCACGTTCTTTGACGAGTTGTTCCTTGAATCCATATAGAGAGCGTACAGGAATTTTGTCTTTTAGTAAGTTTTTGCTTGACTTTTTATTCAGAAAAAAATCACGTCGTAGTCAATATAATTAATTAAATTTACTGCTGGATAAATTTTGAGATATTGGGAGAAATCATTGAGGTCAATTGAGTTTTTGAAATAGTCAAACATGGAAAATTTCGTAAATGGAGGAGTTTCATTATCATACGGATCATTAAGGCAGTTAATTGCTCTTTGTATAAACGGTGAGAAAATCTTCCTTAGCCTCATTTTTTTGGCAAGTTGAATAATATTACCCAAGGCCTGAATTACATTAAATAGAAGAAATTTTTTTAGATTATTTGATTAATTGGTTATTAATATTAAAAAATAGACACTTGAATTACTACAAAACGTATTTTTGAAGAATAAATATCCATAAAATGGATGTCCATCATGGTTGGTCGTTAGCCTATTTGATATAATCGAAAAATCCAATAGGTCAATTTTTGTTTGTGTAGTTAGTTTTCTTAAGTTTTTTCTTCAAAAATGCAAGAATCAGGCTAGCTAAGTTAAAAGGAAACTCAAAAGAAGGGAAGATAAGATGTGGAGTAATATCGTTTACCACCCCAGTTCCAATCGAATTTCATCCCCGACCTACTTTTGTGTAATTATTATTTTTTAAGGGCTCGCAAGCCGAACAACGTATTAAACAATAAAGTAATATTGCATAACACACAAACAGACAAAGATGCCCAATCGGTTGAAAGTAAAATTATCCCCGTCGAGCGTATCCACATGAAACCTCGCTACGTCATTTTCTCCAACAGGCCTTGTACGGAGAGAGGATCGGCCTTCCACTTTTTTTCTTTTTCGACAAGGTTGAATTATACAAATTTCGCCCCGGAAATACCTGTAGGCATACTATGCAGCTTTAGGTATGAGTTGAAAACTGCCCAAGCGGTTTTTTAGTTTCGCCTGAACTAATTTTGGATAAACCTTCATTTTTAGGTGCAATAATATAATATAGAAGACCAGGAGGCTATAAAATAGTTCGTCGTTTACTTAAAAATCGTGACTTAATGCTTAATTAAAATCTCAACTTCGGTAAAAAAAAATCAGTTGTTAAAAATCACCGGCTGTTTCAACTATTCCTTTCATAATCTTGACTCTTAAGCATTTGGTTTACAATTTAAACCGGTCTTGCGTTGCACATTCGGGGCTTCTTAGTTCTGTAAAGTTTCACAAACACCAGGTAAAGAATTGCTCACCGGAATGCGAATACAAGAACCTTCGAGTAGTAATGGAAAGAACCTTGAGTTCAAAAGTCAGGGTCGGATTTCTCTTTTATCGGAAAGTTAAAAAAACTGTTTTTGCAGTTGTCGTTTTGCTACGAGTGTCTATGTTCGATTTTTATAACGGGAAGCGAACATTCAAAACAATAACAAAGAGACGAGAGCAACAGCTGGGGTGACATTTGACCTACAATCGGCCAAATTGTGTCAATATACTGTTTGTGATTATTTGTTTGGGACAAACGATAAAAGCTAGAAAATACTTTTTTTGTTACAATTGAAGTATACGCAGATACTGAATCGTCAAGGAAATCTTCGATTAAACGGAAATCAAAACGACAGTTTGTGAAATATCTCAATAAACTATTTGAACTAAAAGTATAAGACTGGAAAAACCGGAAAATTTGACAAGATAAATATTGTACTTTTCATACAATTAAAACTTAAACAATAAAATAAAAACCGACGTTAAAGACCGTCAATACATTTTAATGTTTGGAAAAATGGAAAAAACGCAGTCACCTATTTGAGAAAAAAACCAGGAAAATAAGAAAGAGAAATATCAAAAGTATATTATAATAGCGTATAATTAAATTTCATGCAATTAGGTACGCTAAAACTGAGGAAAATTTTCCTAAACCCCGAGTCAGTTAGGTATTTTTGGTATAAATATAAAATATTGACTTGTAATAAAAACTATTGCATTTAATATATAATTAATAACATAACAATAAACCTTGTTGAATAGCCCATAAATATTAAAAGATCGACTTGGTGTATAAACAGAAGAAACAAATCAAACAGAAGAAAATTGGAAAATTTTTGGATTTAGTCACTATAGGTCAAGTGGCTAGAGCAGCGGGGCCTATTGAGTCAAAGGTTCAAATCCTAAATACTAACACTAACTTTTTCAAACAAAACTTTACATAAAAAGATTAATTAATTGAAAGAAGTAATTTGGTCAATAATTAAGAGGGGAAATAACGAGCCAAAATAAGAAAATATTGACATTGCGTACAATTAAAACTCGTGGAATGAAATAATTATAAATCCTTGGGGGGGGGGGACCTAATTAAACAGGCAAAAGTGTAGGTTAATAGGATCGTGGAAAACCTCGCTCAATGGTACATTTTAGGGGGAAATCTAACCAAAATAAGCAGTACAACTGAAAAGTCGATGCCTTGATGTATATTTAAAAATTGTGGATAAAAATTAATAAAACATCACGAAAAATCAAAATAAAGTGATTTAGCGGTTTGTTACACAGTTGTCAGTTTAAAATTGGATGTCTGGACGACAATGGACGTGGCGAGGAGTCTGTCAAGAATAAATGTCGCCTGTTGTGGAATTCCGTAAAATACATTATTATTAATACCTCAATAAGCTCAATGATTTATTTGTGGAGAAAAAAATAGTCGATATAAAACAGGCAAAGATCAGTTTCGTGTACAACTAATACCTGAGAAGGTAATAAACCAATATAAAGAGGAAAATATCGATTTTGTGAATAGAGTGAAAAGTTGGAATACATATTGACCTCGGGTTAACTACTACAAACTGGTTATAATCGAGGACAATCAATAAAGTAAATTACATATTTAAAAAAAAGCTAGAAAGTGTTAATTTCGTATGTTGAAACTAATACAATAAAATATTAAAGAACCAAAACCTAAAAGAATTTAATTAAAAAGGGAAAGGTGAAACTTTTGTTACTTTGAGTATAATTTAAAAAGTTTGTGGACTAAATAAAAAATAAACCTATTATTGTGGAAAATGTCAATAAATTTAATGGCTTATTTGGTAATATGTTTGGTAAAGAAACTGGAAAAAATCCGATTTGGAATAATTTAAAGTTGTGTAATAAAATAAAAAAAACTTTGGTGAAATATCCAATTACACAGGAAAAGTCGGTTTATAGGTGTAATTGTGGACAATTAATAATAAAGTCAATTACTAATTTGAGACAAAAAAGCCAAAATAAGATAGAAAAGTGTTAATTTCGCTGTGTTAAACCTAACAAGATAAAATTGCAAAAAACCTAAATCCAAAAGAATTTAATTAAAAAGAGAAAGGTGTAGCATTTGTAAATAAAATCCTGGGAGAACAAAAGAAAAAAAACGATATGCAATTAATTAAATGAATCTCTGTGTATAATTTAAAGTTTGTGAAATAAATAAAAACTACACTATGATTGTGGAAAATCTAAATAAATTTCAATGGCTCATTTGAGGAAGTAATTAAGTCAAAGGAAGCAGGAAAACGTAAGACATTTGTGGATAATTTAAAATTGTGTAATAAAAAAAAATTCACCTCGGTTTAAAACTCCAGGAACCAAACAGGAAAAGTTGGTTTAAAGCTCTAATTGTGAAAATTTCGACAAAACTCTATGGCCTATTTGAGATGGTAATGAGAGGAAATAAACGGGAAAATATCGACTTTGTGTCCAACTTAAAAGAATTGGAATGTAAGTAGACCTCGGTTTAACTATTAAACTGGGTTTAACAGTCGGTTTAAAGGTATAATCGTGGACAATGTCAATAACGTCAATTACCTGTTTGAGGAAAAAAACCCATCAAAAAGTAAAAAAAAAAAACCCTCTAATTGTGGAAAAACTCAATATACTCAGTGGCCTATTTGAGGGGTACATAAGCCAAAGGAAACAGGAAAAAATTTTTGTGGATAATTTAAAATTGTGCAATAAAAAAACCCCCGGTGAAATTGATTTCAATTAAACAGGAAAATTTGGTTTACAGCTCTAATTGCGAAAATTCCAACAAAACTCTTTGGCAAATATTGACTTTGTGGATGAATTAAGACTTGGAATGTATACAGAACTCGGGTTAACTACTGTTAAATTACCTACTTGAGAAAAAAAAGCCATAATAAGCTAGAAAAGTGTGTTAAAACTAACATAATAAAATAACAAAAAACCATAAGCCAAAATAATTTAATTAAAAAAAGGAAAAGTGTAAATTTTGTAAGCATAATCCTATAAGAAAAAAAACACAATTAAAATGAACAAAATAAATTTAAATTAACTTTGTGTAATTAAAAGTTATGGGGGAAAAACTAGGAGAAAAATGAAACTAAAACAGGAAAAAAATATATGTAGATTTGGTGCCATCTTTCCGGGAATGGGCCAAAAATAGACACCTCGCTGAACAGCACGGCTGTACATTTGTGGTCAAAGTAAAACAAACGTATTTTATTGCACTGTTTAAAGTGAAAAAAAATATTTTCGGGGAAAGGCGAATTTAATCCACTGGAAATTGTTTTCCCTTAATTTGTCTTATTTATTTTTCCTCGGATCGGAAAGTGGATCCGTAGAAAAGACCCGGTGATTAATTAAATTAATTAAACGGAGTTGCGAGTGGGAGGGGGAGTTATGTCCCCATTGTTCGAAATTAGGGTCGCGGAGTCAGTTGACAGGAGGCGATGCCGGGGCAGGAGCTCGCCGGCTCGGAAACTTGTAGCCACGGCCTAGGCGGACGTCGAAACGCTAGCTCCTGCCTTTTCCTGTTCCCCTGTCATCACCCGCCCCAGGACCGGCGTTCGTGGGCCGTTTCGCGCCAAACGCCCGCCCGTGTCGTGTCCGTTCCCTTGTTCCGACGGACCTTTTTTCAAAATTCGAGTCCACCAGGCAGAAAATTATCAAAGCACAACGTTTCGTCTATAAAGATAATGCGGACTTTATTTTTATTTATTATTTACCCGCCCGGCCGGCTGTTTTCAAACGATTCACTCGACCGTCCCCGCATAGTTATTTAACGTCGGTTTAGGTCGAAAATACGTTTTCAGGATATTATCCATTTGTCAATTTAATGTTTATCCCCCTTTTGAAATTTGCCAAAGGCAGGATTATAATAATTTAAGGTATCCCCGTTTGAACCGAAAACTAATTTAAAACTTAATCGATATTATTGAAATGATAAATATAATGCGTGCTACAGTAGCATAATTATCATCACATAAAGATAATATGCTTTTATCCGACTATATGGTAAAGCTGTTAAGCAAATTATTCCGTGTACTGTCGGTACTTGCAACTTTATAAATTTAACTCACCCATACGATTTGTACCAACCATCTCTTAATTAGAGTAGTCATAATTGACAATTACGACCAGTGAGACATCTAAAAGGACCTTTTCGTAAAAGCAAACAAATGGTTTTCGGTGTAATATACCCTTTGAACTTAAAAAAAAAAATAAATATGATAGGGGTATATGAAATGAAGAAAAAGAACAAAAGGTAAAATATAACACAGAACTCAAATATAACTCAATAAATAAAAAAATAAATAAAAAACAATGACATCATCAAACCAGGTGTTTCAGTTTTATAAGTACTTTAGAGGAAATATCAATTTTCAAGTTTTTAATGATTGTTTGTATGGAGTTTCAAAAATTGAGTGATTATGGTTAGTATACAGTGTACTGGCTGATACTTGAAAGTTTATAAATTTAACTCACCCATACGGTTTGTACCAACAACCTCTTCATAATTGATAATTACGACCCGTGGGACGTATAAAAAGAACATAATTAATGTAATTATACTAATAAAAAATAAATCGTTTTTGACAGACCATTTCGTAAAGGTGTTGTACGAAAAAAAGTTCCCATTGTAATGTTATCTTTTGATATTAAAGAAGAAAGAAACAAAAAAAAATGAGTTGTGTATGAAATCACGAAGAAAAAGAAGAAATGGTGAAACATAACACCGAACGAGAAAGTAAATCAATAAATAAAAAAATATGGCTCATCAAACTAGGTGTTTTAGTTCGGTGAGGAATTTAGAGAAAATATAAATAATGGGTTGTTTTTATTGAGTTTCAAAAATTTAGGAGTGAGTATGGTTAGTAAGAAGGGCAAAAGATCGAAAGTGTCCGGGTTAGTACTCTGAGACCACCCTTAATATTTTTAATTATTTCTTAGACAATTGATTATCTTACGACAATATTTGGCCCGTTTTAAAGGATTAGAGGTAAAACAATCTCCCACTTATATTTACGATTGGATTTTGTAAATTCGTCTTTGAATAGTCAGTCCTTTCTTTGTTCGTTTTCCTCTAAAAACTTTTTACTAACTGGATTTTAAATTATACCATTTTTAAGTTTCAAATTTGTGATGGTGTTAAGTGATACAGATTCGATCATAGCATTGCTGAAAAATAGAATGTCATGCGTACGTGGTCAGGGGGCTTGAGATTCCCAGAAATACTGTGCAAGGGTCATCGCCGCTAAGATAATGGAGGCTACTCGAAAAAATAATGGATCCAGAAAACTACAAAAATTAAAACGATTGCAAGTATTTATTAAAAAACGAGGGTGGCCACTTTTTGCCTCTCACAGTGAACTTCCTGCTCGATAATTTTAACCTATTGACATTAGCTGCCAGTATTTTGTAATAATTTGAAATTACGGGTGGAACAGATAAATATAACGATGTAGGGAGATAAATGGAACATCCTTATCAACAAACGCTTATTAAAGATAATGCGCTTTTAACGGACCATACGATAAAGCTATTGTAAGCGTAATAATCAAGGTGAACAGTTCGTGCATAAGGGGCATAAGAATTCACGAGAAAGAAAAAAAAGTTGAAAATCGTAAATTATTTAATACTCAACGTAAAATTTAAGCCGAAAATCGAAATAAATGACATCATGCATAAAAATTTTGTTTTTCATTACTTTTCAAACTTTGACATTGCTCAAGCTTTACATGGCACCCGGATCTCCTGTGGAAGCTGAAGGTCCATCCTACCCAGCACGTACTACCTCATCCTAAAATTGTATCTGACCGTTACTGCAGAGTTCTATCCTATCTATGCTGGCGTCACGTAAGCATGCGGAAGCATTTTTGCACCTCTACTTTGCACGATATGTACTGTTGATATTCCCCTTCTCAAGAAACAATCTCAAGAACCTTCAGAAACAGTTCAGGTGAAACGAAGTGTCAATAGATTTTCACGGAAGGGTTACATTATCAACTATTAACTTTAACACTTCACTGACTTCATCTGGACAAAGGTTACGTCGAATCCGCACGCAAGACATAAAACGCAATTAAACGGGCGTTACAAACTATTATCGCCGTTACTCCACTGTCTAGTCTCACAGACAATAAAAGAAGGAAAACAGTTAAACATTTAGAAAAGAATAGAGTTAGTAAGAAGAAGTACAAGGATAGTACAAATAAAGAGTTGGGTTTGACCAAAAACTTCCTGTTTGATGGATCGACATTGGCATTAGCATATATTCGTTATTAGTGATGAATAAAGAAATATAAATGTTGTCATCAAACACATGTTATATGTTTTTAATAGACCTTATAAATCTGATGTAAGCTAAAGAATAAGGGTGTACCTTTTGGTCTTGAAAGAAAACAGCGATGCGGGGGATAAGAATCGGAATGGTTTTATAAGCACCATGTGTTGTATAAAACGTGAAACGAATATAACGTCCTAACTGTAAATAATGACACAATCAGTGTTGTACCAAATTAAAGAAGATCTACGTCAATGGCCGAGAGCTTGTGATCATTCCTCTTTTTTTTGTTCGTTACGTCTGAAGGCCTCCGGCATTCGATAGTCGACGATCGTCTTCACTTTTAACGGGTTTTCTCCTCGGGATGTGGGTTGAGTCGCGCTACGAGGAAATGGGGCAGGAATTTGGGACTGAAGGAGAGAACGGAGCGGATGGCCGAGGCCCGAAGAAGGATGAAGGTGGGAGAGCTCGGTAACGGTACCAACCAGAGTGAAAGTAAGTCTGCGTTGCACAAGGAACCTTCCGACCATCAAACGACCCACATTCGGAACCCGACAGCCTTCAGTCCGAGACCCCTCCGGTCCCAGACCCTGTCTACGGTTGCGGAAAGGGACGTCACTGACACCATGTCACCATTCAACACTTCTACCTTTTTATTCAATAATTTTCATGTGGTAAAATAAAACTGGAATGAAATATATTTTTTGAAGTCGAGAATATATTTTTCCACTATTGTAACGAGGGTGCTGATGTAGTCGCCATTGCGTAGTTTTCTTTCTAAGCATTAACTATATTGCCCAAACTTCAAACTTAGCTGTGAAAAATACAGGGATAATCCTTCCTAGTAATATTATAAAAACTTAGTCAACCAAAGTAACCTTCTGTTTCAAAGGCATATTCTAGGACCTGGTTGAAAAGTCAAAAACACAGCATGACCTCACAGCTCTGTGGTACTCAACCAAATCAATTTTTTATTGCAGGAATTTATTCCCTTAATCAATACTTTGAAAACTGAAAGCCAAGTGAGAGGTTGTGTCTGACCAGAAGCACTTCTGGCTAAAATAGACAAAGGTCTTTAAAGAGAAAAGGCACAGGCCAGCAATAGATGGTATCCTGAACCTAAGGTTCAAGACAATCCATTGCAAGATGGCACAAGAAAAATGATTTTTGGAGTCACAGAAAAATTTGGTACTTGGTCAAAAAATGCCTACAAGTTTTTTTCCACTACAAATTGTAAAGACAAGAAAAAAAACTCTAGGAAGGCAACATCCATTGTTCCTCTGACCCAGCAATTATCAAAAATTCTTAAGTCGATACTTTTCTTTCGAATCCCTGACGGTATTTGCTAATACGTATTTTTTTAACCCTAGACGTGTGACGGCCTATCCTCGATTGAAGTGAAAGTAGCCCTCGTAAGGACGAAGAGGTTTTTGGGTGGGAGCGTGCGAAGGAAATAGGGCGCACCTAACAATGAAGACGTGAGGGCTTGGTCCTTGACTGGAATGCGATCACTCCGAGTGAAAAGCCACCGGTAGAAATTACTGTTTAACACGTTTTATAATAATTATAATTTTTCTATTACTATTTTTTGGCTTATTGAGAAATTAATGCACTACTTTTATAAATGTTTCCGCACTAGTGCTTTTTGATATTCTCTGCTATTTTTATATATTCATTACACTTTAATTTAATCGAATTTGATTTAAAACTTATATAAAATCCCAACCACTCACTTCATTAGTTAAATACACATGAAATAACCTTTTGGCTTTTGGAGATTTACTTTCTGTTAAATGTCCTAAAGTGTTCACGTAGGTTGTTCATAAGTTTTATTAATTAGTCAAGATTAATACAGGTTAATTGAATATTCTGAGCGATAAAGATAAATAATATAAAAAAACGGTAATTATTAATTATCTTTTTAAAGGTGACTTTTTATCTTTCTTTTTTCGTTTAAGCTAGGATCAGCAGATAAAACGGGAAAGCCCAGTGTGCTATTGGTTACGAAATACATTTGCATCACAAATCCCCTTTAACACACTTAACACGTTTTTGTTTGTTTGCCTACAGTTGAAAAAAATCCGTTTGTGCCTGTCCAAATTTGTTGGAGTAACCGCGGATGACTTTAACTTGCTATCGTGTCCAGGAAAACTATCTATCAGCAGTTAAAGATAACTGCGAATCGTTCGTGATTAATAACGGATAATTGATTATTTCGGTTAATAGAGATAAATAAAAAAATCGTATTATTTTTTACTTTATCTTTTCAAAAGTTTGAACTCTTTGCTCTTTTCAACGGTCACCACAAAGAACGGGAAAGCCGAGTGTGCTATTGGTTTCGAAATATTTCTTGCCGCACACATCGACTTTAACACACTTAACACCTTTTTATTTGTTTGTCTATTTGTTAAAAAAAAAACGTCGTTTGTGGCTGTCCAAATTTGCTGGAGTAACCGTGCACGACTAATTTGCTTTCGTGTCCATGAAGACTATAAGCAGTTAAAGTTAACTTTGTTCTTAATTAGTAACGTTTAATTGATCATTTTGAGTGTTTAAGATAAATAACAAAAACCTATAATGGCTAAATTTATCTTTTTAAAGTTTTGAACTTTCTGTTTTCCTTTTTCAACCAACGGGAAAGACCAATATGCTATTGGTTACGAAATAGCACACTTGCATAAGAAATCGACTTTAATATACTTAGACGATGGGTAGTTTGACTGCTTAACCTAAAAAAAGACTTTTTTAGCGATCCGAATTTGCTGGAGTAACCGTGGACGACTTTAATTTGCTATCCTGCCCAGGAAGACTATTCATACGTTGTTAAAGTTAACTTTCGTGAACTGATCGTGGCTGATAAGGATCTTTTTTTTATATGGTAAAGCTAAGTGGAAAAAAGGTGATATCTGTACAAAGGCGCCTTGTAGGAAATCGCTCGGTGAAATTTTATCATGTTTTTTATATTTCCTTTCTGACTTTTTATTAGCTTTATGAACATTTTTATTATTAAACATTTATTTCGTGGTAATTAACAGTGAAAGAAGACCGTCTATAAAGAAAACTTTAACATATCAGTGAGAGCACAGTTTTGTTAAAATATTATTTTACATGTTCAAACCGGGAAATTGGGACTGTAACCAGATGAATACTGCGGGTTTTCGTATTAATTTATGCCCTTGTATTAATTGTGTTAAATTCAGAACATAATATTAAATATTAAACCTGAAAATTGACTTTCTGAATATATTAGAGAAAAAATGTGCAGGATGTTTAAAAGTAAAAGTAAATGAAGGAATTATGCTTTTTCAGGCGTATTTTTGTACGTTTTATCGTTTGAATAACACGTATTTTCAGTTTTAAACCGTACGCAGCCACCCTTATAATAAAAACGCGTAGGAAAATGTTCAAAAGCTGATCTCGTTTATGTGATCGAATGTCACTTTCTAGACAAACTCCAGCTTTTCCCCCTTTCCAGGTGACAACAACCTGGGGTCGAGGTTTTTCTCGAAATTGTCTTTTACCCTTTCAATCCGGGATCGATCCGTTGAAAAAGATGTCGGGTCTGAGGGAAAATAAGATGTTGCAATATTTAGGTGGCTCGAGAAGGTCCTTGGCACACTAACCCGACTTGTTCGCAATCTCCCTGCCACCTCCCCCTCATCAGACCCTGGTTCCTCGTCCGCTAACCAACAACTTAAAACACCCACACACGCGAAACTTTTTACACTCAATAGAAACTCGAGAAAAAAAACCCACATCAAGTTTGAATTAAAAAAACAATAAAATAAAATAATGAAAGTCCATCAATTCTGTCGTTTTGTACAGAGGAACGCGAATTCGCTTTCGAAACCCGAAGAAGGGGAAACTGGGTCGAATACCACATCCCGTAACCAATCTTTGTGTTGAATCGATTAAGAGACGACATGGACGTGAATCGCAGATAAAACAATGACGTTAGCCGAACAATCGCGAACAAATTAAAAGCCCTTTAAACTAATCGGAAGGGAGAGATAACACGATCTGACGTCCTCCGTTTTCCCGATTAAAGAAAACAAATTCAACAGAGGCGAAAAAACAACTGTTTTATGTAACGTTTATTTGGCATTGACGGCTATAATAATTGTACGTTGTGTTGATGTCGTCACTAGCTGAAGTTACTTAGTGACGAGGCGTTTTTAAGAAAAGAAAAATTTTATTTACACCGTCACTCGGTAATTAGATTGGCTGAAATACGCTTTAAAATTGTATATATTCACCCACACCATGAATCCAATTGATCAAGCATCAAAGCAGGTGTGCTATTTCGTTTACACTTCGGAGGTCAGGCGTAAATCCGAAAGGAAATCGTCAAATTCAATTTACATCAAACGACACTAAAACCCGAGAGTATTGTTTTTAACAAAACCCGCCGATAAATTATCTTTATTCGCTCTTATCTCTCTACGAAATTATATCACAGATTAGTAATTTTACGGACAAACAATAGGGTAAAGAAGGACATTCTAACCTTCATTCTTGTTCACATATTTTTTCATCTTTCTCCCAACTTATCTCGCTCTTAGTATCTTTTTTTTCAACTCTATCTTTCTATCCCTTTTAATTCCTTTTTTTATAAACCACTCTCATTATAATTCCTTTTGACTCTCTCTTTCTCTTTCCTTTTTTCTAATTCTTACTTACTCTCCTTTTTTTAAACTCTCTTTTTCTCCCGTCCTATCTCTCTGTTAGTATCCTTTTTCAACTCAATCAATCTTTCTTCAGTGTTTCTCTCCCTTTTAATTCCTTTTTTTCTAAACCACACTCCGTATCTCATTCCTTTCTTTTACCTTCCCTTTTACTTGCTCTCTCTCTCTCTTTCTCTCTGTTCCCTTTTTCTAACTCTCACTCTCATTTCTTAAACTCTATCTTTCTCTCATCCACCATCTATTCTTCTAGCTCTGTATTTCTCTTGCACTCATTTGACTCCATCTCCCTTTTTTTGTAATAACTCTTTATCTCATCACTCTCTCCTTTTTTCTAATTCTTTCTCTCAAAAAAGTATTAAAAAAATAAATAAATCTGTTTTTCTCTCTTTTCTTTTTTTTAACTCTCTTTTTCTCTCTACCTTTCTTTGGTACTTTATGTTTTTATCTCTGTCTGTCACTCTCCACCTCTCACTTTCGTCGATACGTTAGTGCTGTTTGTTTTGTCGCAACCAACCATTGTTCTATCTCCATTTTTTCTGTCTAGTCCCCGTTATTGTTTGAATTTACAGTATCGTGTATTATTGAGTTTTGGGTTAGTTGCTTGAACACTCATTTTTTGGTGAGGGGGAGTCTAGTGAATCTTGGCCCATCCAGGAGATCCAACAGCCTGCTAAATTGCGGTTGCACTTTCTCTACCATCCTCTCTCTTTCTCTCACTCTCCCTGTCGCCATATTTCTTTCTGTTTTATGCACACCCAACCGTTCTCTTTCTCACTCCGTTTATCATGAAACGTGAAAATCTCTACATATCATGAAACGCGAAAACCGGTTTCACTGGTTTTCTTCTTCCCTAGTAACGCAAAATAACGGGAGAGAAGCCAATTCGATTAAATAAAACAAAACCAACAGCCGATTTGTTATTCAATCCGAAAAATTTTCTTCTAAAAATTGTATGATGTAATTTAAAAAAAAAAAAACAACAACCCAAAGATATTGATTCAACAGCTGATCCACTGGTCCGTACATAAAGGGATAATCAAAATCAAGAGGTTATGATTTTTTTTTTAAATCGCAAATCGTTTTGTTCAAAAGATTTTAGTTAAAAAAGGAAATATTAAACTTCGTAATGGTACACGTTCTCTAAATTATTAAGGAGCCTTTCGATTACGCTAATTATCAGCGAACTTTCCTTTGGGATCTATGGATTTATCAGAATTTTCGAATGTGGGATAAGCGAGGAGGAAATGGGCTATAAACCGGAACGAGGTAATCTCTCCGTTGAACCGGAATTCACGATGTACATTTATTATTAAAGATCAAAATTGCCAAACTACAAATGTCGATAAGCAGTAAATTGCCTTAAAAATACACTACTAAACTTTAAAATTCTACTGACGATTCAAAAATATAAAAAGGTACAAAACTTACTTTTGAGCAGGAATTTCACAAATGATTTGTTTAAACGGGAACAGAATAAAACATTTATAAATTAAAGAGCTTATAAGTAAAACTTGGAAAAAACACTAGACGAAATTGAAACTTCCCCTGGACAACGGCCTGAGAAGTTTATAACGCTCACGGCTAACTAAATAATTTCTAATTCTTGTATGGAAAAGGTAATTAATTTTTTAATTATCAATGAAATCCAACGGACGGAATATTTTTAACACGTCAAGAGGGCTAAATATAAGAAAACCTGTTTTCCTGTAGGGAAAGCGTCGCAGGAAAATGAAAAGGAAGTGGATTGTTAATGGGATGTTGGATTGTCATTTTTTCTTCTTATGCTTTTTATAAAAATGAAATAACCCTTTCGTTATTGCTTAAGGGTATTAATTAATTGAACATTCATTGTTTGTCAGTTAGGTCAAAACAATGACCTATATCAAAATCCGTTCTCATCCGATTATCCATCCACCTTGCAATCGGCTTTAAAATCCTGCCACTTCAAGGAAGTGAAAGCTGCTGTGGGTCGTATCATTCCGTCAGTCGATAGATTTTTCTATTTTCAAAACCTTCCAGAAAAATGCGTGTGTCTCGAACAAGTAGCTTCAACGAGGTTGGAAAAAAAATCAGAAGACCCGCGGATTATGAATCGTTAAACGTTTGATTTGCGATGAAAGGCAGGCGAAGGGGCGGGGTCGGGGTTTCGTGGATGTTCCGGCCCCTCCGACCCGGAAGTCGGACCTAACCGAGTAACGTAAACCAGTTGCTACCAATCCCGGTCCACCTCACTTTCACCTCTCACATTCACTACCTTCAAACGGTCCTATCTTCACGATAAAAGTTCTATTTTAACACCGACATCAATACTGGTTTGGTTTTGTGTTAAAACGGGGGAAAATGCCGACCTTCTCGACCATATACCATTTTTTCTCGAAATATACTTATCAACTTATTACTGAAACGATACATGTTATATATTATTGCAAACATCTCTGATAACACGCACACATCTGCCTACACCTCTGATGATATACTATAGCTGTCCTACGCTGGTCTGCCAGGTTTCATTATTTCATCATACTCGGTATTGGGTTTCTTATAATATTTAATAGAACAGAGTTTAAATTAAACAAATGAACCTTAATAAAGAGAAAACAAAACATTTAACCATAAGAACATCAAACAGCCTAATTAAGATGGCCAAATGATGAAACGATTCCTGACAGGCTAAAGCAAGACCAGGCGGATCAGGAACGTTCGGAAACGACAGAACATCTACATTCTTATTAACTTCACTAACTTCGTGGCCCGCTTGACCAATTAATATATTCAAATTAATTAAGGTTTTTAGTTATGATTGGGGAGGGGGGGTTGAGATAGGAAGTTGATGACCGAGTGGATCGAGGTCACGATGGCTCAAATGGTAGAGCAGCGGCGTATTTAGCAGAAGATCGTGGGTTCGAATCCCGCTCGTGCCATTGACTTTTTTTTATCTAAACTAAAACCTTAATTAATTGTAATTCTCATTAACGTTTATAAAATTTCATTCAACTAGACGAAAAAATGGAGATTTTCTATTTTAGTTCTTGACAAAAATAACCTCATAAATTTTTATATATCTTGATCGGCTATCATTAAAAAACATTTTTTCTCAACATTATATATTAATAAATCTATTAGGTGTCGTGGCCCGATTGACCAAATAAATTGTTTTCAATTAATTATTCTTTAAGGAAGGGATTAGTGGAGATTAAAAAGTCAATGGCACGAGCGGGATTCGAACCCACGGCCATGATTTCGATCCACTCGCCAAAGGTGTTCACTAAAGCTCTCCGTGGCCATTTCATTTGTCGCCGAGAATGAAATAAGATTGCACGACATTTGAAAAACGGCAAAAAGGAAGAAAAAATTCGAAAGGTGGGGTCGAGATGGGAAGTTGGTGTCCGGATGGATCGAGGTCAACGATAGCTTAAGTGGTAGAGCAGCGGCGTGTTTAGCCGAAGATCGTAGGTTCGAATCCCGCTCGTGGCACTGACTTTTTCATTTCAACCAAAACCTTACATAAAAAGATTAATTAATCGAAAGAAGTAATTTGGTCAATAGACCACTAAATAATACGGATTATGTATTAAGCATCGTGTTCGTTTTTTGTGATTTTCTGAATTAGCATCAGATCATGATCAGCACAGCTCATTAATGGGCCCTTGGCCTGCTTACCGATTCAGAGATAATTTTTAATTATCATTTGATACAGACGAAAGTTTTGAAATTACATTTTCTCTCATTATGACAAGTTAATTTGTTTAATATACTGCGCGAGAAATATAAATTTTCAAGGGTAATGTTTTACTTTGATAAAACCGATATCTGTCCGTTGATAAGATATACAAGTAGCTTTAACAAAAGGGTTTTCTTCTTAAAATTGTTTCTAAAGCTTGGTGTCAAGGCTTTATACTTTAAGAGATGGAATTTAAAAAGTCTTGAACCATCTCGTACCGGTTTAAACTCACTGTAACAAAAGACCGGGAGTGGTTTAGACCAAGAGACATGTGCACGTTTAATTAAAGAAAGAAAATACCCGATAAACATGGTCAGTGTTACGCAAGGAGAGATTATTTCAAGCGGAATCAAATCACAGAAGGAGGGGGGACCTGGGTTCGACCATTGTTCGTCGTGGCTTATCTTGCGAAGGCATGTCGAAAAACGTCAACATATCTTTCGTTCCCTTTTATAAATTTATCATCGGATAAACAGTTTGAGAAAAGGAGAAGAAAAAAACCCCGAGGCGATGTTAGAATTGTAACTATAGAAGGACGGTGGTAACGGTGTAACATGTGTAACAGACCTGTCTTACATAACATTTTATGCTAAATCAAAAGTCTTTCCGAGGTGAAAGAGGGTTAAACAATAAAAGTTTTTCCTAATATAACAAATAGAAAATGTTAAGCGAAAAGAGGAGAAAAGCGAGGCCATGACGACCATTACCTTCAATGTCCTAATTACATCATCACTTTCTTTTTCTAATTTAATAAATTTTAATTTAAAAAAAACAATACGATTATCCAAAAATAACTAAATTATTTCAATCGATTCATGATAGAAATCCAACCCCGTCCAAAAATACTCAAGAATGAGATTTATAGGACAAGGTTACTTTTTTCTAGGTCAATAATATTGGATAAAATTCAAAAGTTCGACCTAGAAAACTCTGAATTTGTCTAACAATACTTTCTCAATTAAAATAAAAGGAAAAACAACCCCTGTCGAATTACGTCACGTTTTATCTTAAATTAATTTTAAATACAAATTTCCCGGGTTAGACGGGGCAAAAGATAAAATGAGGGAAAGTACGGTCAACATGCCAGATAGAACAAAAAGGCAACCGGTAGATTTGACGAACTGAAAAAGCCTATTAGATAAAAAACATGGAGGGCTGGCAGACCAGGATCGGAAAAGATCAAGCTCATCAACCCACATATACAGAAACATCGCATTTCAATAATTTTTCTAAGGGAAAAACCATAAAGCGACTATTATTAGTTATAAATCGTGAGGATGAAATTATAAAATTAGTATGGATTTGTAGTACATAGTAAGTTTACATCAATAAATGTTTTAATTTTTTTTTTTTTAACGTGGGTTCGCAACAGCAGAGGCAATCTAAGTCCTCAGGGTGCCGGTGTGTTTGAAAAAAGCCCATTTGTAAGTATGTCGGGTTCGAATGCAGGGCCGCTGGAATCGAACCCGGGACCTTCACCTTACAGAGATGAGCGCCGTGTCAAAGACGGAACCTTGCGGGCACCGACGCCCCCCTCAAAAAAAAAGAACAAAAAAAAAGGAATCGTGTAGTAAGAAGCTATTGAAGATCAGATCAGTGCTACCACTTCGTTCGTGATCGATCCGATTTATCGTGACAAGTACTGGCTCAAATTGACCTTTACGTACAATAAATCAATATGAAATATACCATTTTAGTGTTTTATCTAATGAAAAAATTAAAAAACTACCACTATCATTTACAAAACATCAAGATTTTTATAAATGGACCTCATTTACTATTTATTGTTTCCATTGTTTACTTCTCTTATATTAAAATGAGTAATTATGTTTCTGTAAATAGCTACATAAATTTTAATTAAAGAAAAAAAAGAAACAGGACTAGATTCATTACCATTAAGACCTCAAAATGAAATCGCGCACCATATTGCTTATTAATTAATTATTATTATTTATATTTATTGGGACAAGTAATAGTTCAAATTGACCTTTAAACAGTATAAGTTTTAACTAAAAAATTTAAAAAACGACATGACTATATCATCACGAAGGCCTGAAGCGGTTATTGAAAATCAGATCAGTGCGACCATATTGCTGATGACCGGCCCGATTCCTATCGGGATAAGTGCTGATTGAAATTAACCGTCAAATAGTAAATCAATAGTAAATATAACGTTTTAATGTTTTATCGAATGAAAAAAACAGTAATTATTGAGATATCCAGATTTTTATGGATGGACCTCATTTAGAACTTTTTGTTTCCATTATTTCCTTCCCCAATTTTAGAATGAGCATGTTGCTATCAATGGTTAAATAAGTTTTAATTAAAAAAGGAAAAAGAGGTACATGACGATTAGATTCGTCACCACGAATACCTCAGGAAAGTCACCGAAGGAAGCAGCTACTGAAGATCAGATCAGTGCGACCATATTGCTTATAATCCGCCCTATTTATCGGGACAATGGTTGAAATTGACCTTTAAATAGCATAAGCTTTAATTGAAAAAAGTAAAAAACGACATGACTGTAGGTCCATCCCCACATATACCTCAAAAAAGTCATTGAAGCAAGCAGCTATTGAAGATCAGGTCAGTGCAACCATATTGCTTATGATCCGCCGTATTTATCGGACAAGTAATGGTTCAAACTGACCTTTAATAGCATACGTTTTATGTTAAAAAGTAAAAAAATGACACCTACAGGTTCATGATAACGAAGACCTCAAAAAAGAATGGCGTAGGAAGCAGTTGTTGAAGAACAGATCCGTGCGACCATATTGCTGATGATCGGCTCGATTCTTTTCGAGATAACTGTTGGTTCAAATTGACCTTTAAATAGTAAATCAATACGAAATTTAACATTTCAATGTTTTATCTAATGAAAAAATCGTAATTATTGAGATATCAAGATTTTTATGGATGAACCTTATTTTGTATTTTAGGTTTCCATTCTTTTCTTATCTATAATTATAATGAGCTTATAAAACTATGTTGCTACCAATGGTTACGTAAGTTTTAATTCACAAAGAAAAAAGAGGAACATGACTATTGGATTCATAGCTTCGATGACCTCAAAAAGGTCAATGTAGGAAGCAGCTATGAATATCGGATCAGTGCGAACATATTGTTCCCAGATTTTTCAAACTGACCCCTAAATATAGTAAATCCGCATTACTTTATAATTTGATTGTCTCTTAGTGACGGTTGCGTCAGATGTTTAACAAGCGTATCACCTCGCAATCTCTTAAGTGCCGATGGTGTCCCCGGGGTTTTTCCTCGGAACGCAACCACGGACGTGGTTTTCCCAATAACGAGCTTTCATTGCACCATTTTCCACCTGGTCATCGATTAACCATTTAAATCAACAGGTACATCGGGACTGCCGTCTTTTTTTTCTTTGTTTATTATCGCAGGAGAAGAATATCTCAAGAGCGGAAATAACATAATAACGTTACGTCAATTTACTACTACGTGACGGGAGGTGTGTAGCATGTGACCACAATTCTCCCACTTCTCCCCACTTTGGAGTTGGTGCGTCTCGGTACTTCACAGGAGCGTAGGGCACCAACCCCCCCTCCCCACCAAGTACAAGCAGGAAACAACTAGCCCGTAAGCAATTACTGCGCTGTTTGAATCTGCTACTTATGTTTTTTCCCCAATTCGTAGACCAAAAGTTATAAAAAAAAGAGCATGGAAGAAATGATTAAAGCAAAGAGCCCTTTAAATTTTAAATGCCACCTCTTGTTTATTTAATTGTGTTTGTCGGTTAATAAGAAAATATTCTCACCTTTGTAAAATTTGCCTTAATCTCCGTTTATCCTTAATCCGCTGTACATTCAAGTCGCACACACTCCTTGTAAACAAATGTCACACGTCAAACTAAGCCTTAAGTCCGATGACCGTTGTGTGGAAACTAAAAAAAAAACGATCCCCCTTTCGGAATAAAGGATTCACATAACGTTTTTCAAAAAGATCACTGTGTCAAATGACGTTGTCTCCAATAAAGTCGGGCCGGGTGTCACGGTCCAAATGGTGCGATGGTTTACAGAAGACTAAACGAGGGAAGCGGAGTTCCGAGTGGGCTCCACTCGAGGGGGAAATGGTGACCTGACGTCACAAACCCCACCAACACAACAAATCCCAAACACGTTTTTTCCCTTTAACGCCCCCTCACTATATTTAATAACCGGGAGTAATCCAATCCGGTCCCATTAATTACCACTTTTACTATAATCCTCCCTTTCCGGACTCCAGGTTTTTTTCTTTATATTATCATCAACTTTTTTCTTTTTTTTTACTTTCGTCATCCATCGTCACCGAAGGACTCAGCTTTTACGATAGCAAGTGAATACTTTAATTACATCATGTTAAAACCATGTTTTCCACTTAAGCCAATGATATTTCGTGGTATCCTCCCCACTGAATTATTTAACATTAAAATAATCTAAAGTGAACAGTGTTCAAATATTTTCATTACCCAGGCCCGCTCACAAGGATTACTGAAAAATTCGGATTACACAAGATGTTAAAAAATAATTTCAAGGCAACACTTTATTATTCCATACACAAAAGCTGTAAGAATAACTACATACATACTGTCAATTTTTCTTCAATTTAACATTCTCATTGTTTCTTGCCACTTTTCGACGCACTTTTAAAGAGTCGATCTAACTCTTCATTTTTTGGTCGTGAAGGGATGTAAGTGATCGAGTGAAGAAAAGATTTTTCGAAAAGTAAATAATACTGAAAAATTCGGATTACACAAGGTGTTAAGAAATAATTTCCTTACGTTTAAAATGCGTACATACATACTGTCAAAAAAATTTTTTGAAATTTATTTAACATTTTTCTCATTGCTTCATGCCACTTTTCGACTCACTTTTAAAGAGTCGATCATCATGTTGACACATTTCTTTTTGGTAGTGAGGGGGGTAATTCCATTGCAAAACTATTTAAAAATAAATTGAATCATGCACACCTCTAAATGGTTTGAATATATATGAATTTTAATATAAAGGAATAACATTTAAGTTTTTAAAAAATATTAAACTTAAAATTTAAAAAAAAGTAGAAAGATAAAAGCAATACATTATGTACTTGTATTTTCAATTTACTATAAATAATAAATAAGTAGAAAATAAATAAATGAACTCGTACGTAATAGAAGGGAAAAAATAACACTCTTATACTAGTGAACAAAATAAAATATGTAAATATAAATTTAAACAAAGGAGAGAAAAATATTAAGTTTCTTTAGAAAAAGAGAAAATAGTGATTCTTTTTAAAGTGATTTCATAGAGATTTTTGAAAGTAGTCTGAGATGATTTTGAATTTTTAACATGCACGGTCCATTCGTTATAATCGACGGCAGAGCGCAATCCAGAATGAATTTGACAAATTGAATATTTACAGAAGAAGGGAACAGCAATGGCAGAGTGGTTAGAATGTACGACTTTCCATTTTCCAGTAAATGAATAAGTTCTTCTTCTCAACCTAGAAAAAAATTAATGTATTTTCTTAGTATAAGCTCTACTTTGAAAGGATGCAATAATCACAGTTTATTTCAATTTCTTAAATCAACCAACCTATACGAAATATATATTCATAAAAAAAGGTTCATAAAAAAGTTAGATATTAGAAAAATAACACCTTAAACGAAAAATTGCAAGAAACAAAAAACTTCACCGTTGTTTTTAAGGCAAATTTTTTTTGCCTATACGTGTTTACCTTGTTTACGAAAACACTTCTCAACCTAGAAAAAATTAATGTATTTTCTTAGTTTAAGCTCTATTTTCAAAGGGTGCAATAACCGCAGTTTATTTCAATTTCTTAATTAAACAAAATCATACAAAATATATATTCATAAAAATTAGGTACATAAAAACGTTAGAAATTGCAAAAACAACTTCACTGATGGTTTTAGGGAAAATTTTTTTTAAAACGTGTTTCCTTAATTTTCTAAAAAAACTGCTCAACCTAGAAAAATTAATTAATTAATTTTCTTAGTATAAGCTCTACTTTCAAAGGATTCAATAATCGCAGTTATTTCAATTTCTTGATTTCACTTTTTTTGATTTCAAACAAAATCATACAAAATATATATTCATAAAAACGTTCAATATTGAAAAATAACTCCTTAAATCAGAAACTGGAAGAAAATATTAATTTTTTATTTGGTTGAACACAATTTCCAAAACAAAATTAATTTAATTTTAAACATAATTAAGGCAAGTGGATCCTTTGAATTGACAACGAAAGAAATATATTTGCAATAACTTTCCACAGTTTTTGCTTTAATTTATAATAAATAGAATCAAATTTTAACCATTTAAGAAATAATTGATTCACGTGAATGTGTAAAATGTTTTATTCGTAATTTTAATAAAAATAAAGTAAACTGCTACATTTAAATTGTTTGATTATATTTTTATAACATGAAGTTAATTCTACTCGAAATTTCGGCGAAAACTATTTTATCTTGGCCTTAATATATTTTTTAAAAATACAAAACTGTAATACAGAAGACCGATGTATTGTATCATTATATTGGAAAAATTCAAAAATGCTTCTGATGGAAACAGCGAGGGTGGGCGGACCTCAAGAAAACACCAAAAACTTAACCATTTACTGTTTTAGAGCTCGATCATTTCAAAGCGAGAAATATGCTGTTTATTCATAACGTTCGGTCAGTTTAAATAATAAATTTTCCCTTCCCTCCCATGCTGGGTTTACGGGTAATTATCATTATATCGAGAGTTTATGCTCTTTCCCTATCGTCCGATATAATGCGGTATTCATATCTATGGTATATTTATTATTTATATCAAAAACTTTATAATAATGAGTAATACGGTTTGTAATTGGCAGAACTAGCTCTGTGTAATGGAATGAATCAGTTTTGTCAAATCATTTAACATTACAAATTGCGACAAACAGATCATGATTCAAAACATACATGTATCATATCTATAAAATACCGTTTGTTCTTGGAAAACGTACCACTTCGCGATATATTTTTTCGTAATATAGGCATAAAAATAATGTATAACGATGGCGATAGAGATATAAAATGTTTTTGTTTCGGTTTGAAGAGAGTAGAAAGTCAAAACGAGAACATTGTATGTTGGATTATAGACAGTTTTGTTTGCCGATTGGAGGTAAATGGCAGGTATGAATAAAAGTGAAAAAAATCCCTAATCTTAGATTAAAGTAACAGGAAAATCAGCCTAGCATGCCTCATGACGAAAGCTTTATTTTATCTTTGTTTAAAAAAAACCTTTACCTGCCCTTACCAAATTCGTTTCTAATGCCTTTCTTTCATTTAATATGAACTTGGGACAAAAGTTTTACTTGATAGGTAAAGAGTCTGTCTGATAAACAGTACTAAATAACAATAGCCGGCCTTTCACCTTCCCCTAAAACGGCCTTTTCAGGTAGAGGAAAAATTAGAAGAGGATATGGTCTTCTACCAGCACAGGAAATAGGAGGGAAACGTATCTCTTTTACTGATTAAACACGACAGGATTATTATTTCAAAGCTAAATTAAATAGTGGCAAAATTATTACAAAAAACAAATCAAACTGGAAGAAAGGAAATTAGACGAGTTGCAGCTAACTCCTATCAAGTGTTCTAACATCAATTTTCAATATTTTACGACTTTTGTTATAATCTGTTATAACCTCCAGAAACCGATCAACGTTTATAAAAAAAAGTCAATGTGCATAAATAGTAACTAATGGCACGCATACTAACTAGTGCCGATGACCGGAAGTAAAAATGCGTCTAGCAGACCAACATGATCGGAAGTGAAAAAACTACAGAAAATGTTATCGATTTGTCAAAACTGTGTTTATTTTATCTTTTGTGATAAATAATTAAAAAGATTTGCATACAGATTTCATTCATAGCTTGACCAATTTTTGATGTTTTTGAGATATGAACCTATAGTCGTTATTTCTGGCCTCACCGGTCCGCCTGTCCTCGCTATTTAGTCCATCCAAAATTGAAAATCCAGACTCAATCAGCTAGAAAACAAATATATAATTTATTTTCACAAATATAAAGATACCCGAGTAATAAAATAACATGCAACCGACCACCGAAAGTTCTGAGAAGCGGAAATAAGTGGGAAAGAGAGGGTCAAAACCAAATTATTTTGGCGGATGATCGGAAGCGACCAGACTACAGAAATGTTTTCATTTATTTTTCACATGCTTATTCATCTTTAAATCAAAACAACTTGGCTTGCAAGCAAATTTCTTTCATAAGTCTGATTTTGAGGTCTGCTGGGTGATGAACTTGTGCTTTGGACTATCCAATTTCTGGCACGTTTGTCCGACGATGTTCTCAGTTTTGTCCGTCTGAAATCTATAATTGAAAATTATTCCGCAATTGTGAGTGAATTATATGTTTATATCGAGTGTTGTGTTTGTGTTAATTTATTGTAATGAATGTAATTTATTAGCGTGAAAGGAAGGGGTTGCTTTATAACCCCGCCCAGAGGAATGTCGAGTACTCTGGGGGATTGAATGTGACCAGACCACTATGTTAGAGGTGATGTATATTTCTGTTTCTATTCCGTATTTTTCAACCTGAAGTACAAACGAGAGACTAGAATTCTAGGATATCAACGTGGTAGACATTTGAAATCAAAGAGTCAGTAACTAGGTGGAGACGCTCAAATGGTTGCAATTTAAAACAAAATAATCACGAAAGAAGAGAAAAAGAAGGAAAAACGCAGAAGGCCGGCGATGACCTCAGGTATTTTTCGGCCCATAGACTTCCCACTTTATTATTATTCCGCAATTAAGAAAATATAAGAATTACTTTACACAATTATAAAGACACACGACCAACCAGTGAAAGACAGAAGTGCTTTTGACATACCAAAATAATTCGAAACGACCAAATCAAAATTTTTTTGAATGGCCTTATACTATAACGATCTACGCCTACTACCCAAGGTCTAAGATGATTATTCTGCTTATACGTATTGAGGGGGAAGGAAAAAAATGATTTGTCAGAAACTATCTAGTTTCGTCCGACCAATTTAAGAGTTGTGCTTGATGATCAACCGGCAGTTTAGCTGTTTCCCGCCATGGTGGTTTCCCTATCCTTTCTGTTTTGGTATGTAAAATATATAATAATTCACACAATAAATTAAATAATTCACACATTTTTCCCGTTTGTAAAATGGTCATGGTTAAAAAATGGCCGACCAATAACTGAAGATGATATGATGCTATCAGACTAGTAAGGTGGGAAAGGACCAAACTACGAAAACAAACATTTATATATCCATAACGAACATCGATGACTCAAATTGTAATTAGTATTGAACGTAAGCAGTTGGAAGAACTGCAAGCACACTTTATTCGTACGTTTAACAATTTTTGAGGTTTGCTGGATGATGAAGCTGTAATTCAGTTGTTTCCCGTCATTCTGGTTCGTCTATCCTCGCTCTTTTCATCTATACCAAATATGTCGGACCAACAAAGTAAACAGAGATCAACAAGTGTAGTTGGGCATACGACCAAATGCGTCTGTCAGACCAAAACAATGAGGATACGCAGACTCTAATGATATCAAACGACCAAACTACAGAAAAAAAATTGATTTGTTACAAACTGTATTTGGTAATGAGCGTAAACAGTGTGAAGAATTGCAAGCACGCTTTATTCGTAGGTTTAGCGTTTTTGAGGTCTGATGGATCACGAAGCTGAAGTTGTTTCCCGCCATTCTGATCCGTCAATCCTCGCCCTTTTGATCTATACAAAATATAAGTACCTATTTTACAATAAACTTAAGACAAGGCACATATTTTACCAACATGTCAAAAAGAAAGGTCTAACAAAAACGGAGAACAACTGTAGATGGCCGTATAACCAAACGCGTCTGTCAGGCCAAAACAGCGAGGATAGCAAAAGGTAATGATATGAAACGACCAAACTAAGGAAATAAAACACAAAAACAAATCTATTTATAGATAACAAACTGCATTTAAGTTTGACCCTAAACGGTTAGAAGAATTGTAAGCACATTGACCAATTGTTGAAATTTGATTGTGATGAACCTGTATTCGTGGCCATCTTCTGTGGTTGGTCTGTGTTATATTCTGCAAGTCGACCATTTTATATGCTAGCTAAAATTGCCTCAACCTGTATTCCAAACTACAGAATAATATATTATCGATTGTCACCGAACTATTTCAGTTTTAATTTACGCTTTTAAGAACATATTGAATAATTTTTTCCCGAATGAAAAGTATAAAAGTCAGATGAGAACAAAGAAAACGTTGACGAATTGCAACCAACATAAAACTTAAGTTATAGGATTTGGGATCAACATTTGCATATTGTGGGAAACATTTTATTTGTGATATTATTGAAGATGGATTTTCTTTTTTTTTTTTAATACAAATACCGATAAGCGTCTGAGAACATCTGGGGCCAATATCGGAGATTTGTAACCAAACTGTCTCCACTTTTGACCTCACTTAAATCAATTTCAACTCTAGATAATCGTAAGATGAGATTCTTTTTGTGCGTTTAAACCTATGAGGGGGGGTTATCGAAAGGGGCTTGACCTTACATGAGCTCGTTATGTTTGTCCGGGGGTTAAGGTTGTTCAACAACATCCCCCTCTAGCTATGCGTTCAACAATGATGTCCCTGGGTGGCTGTTTTTTTCCTCTCCGGGGGGAGGAAATATTTTCGTCTGATTAAACTTCTCATCATCATCTGTTACTGTAAAGGCTCAAGTGTTAATTCAGTATCTTTTATATATCCTTTAGTTTTTAATGTTTCTCTTAGTATGCTCATTGCCTGACCACTTGTAAAAAAACCTGTGTATTCCATATCGATAAAAGCGGGCGACTTTTTGAAGGTGGCATCAATAAAATAAATTAATCATAACCACGTTTAAGTTATATGTCACCATTAATCCCCGAATTGTTGGATGTGTCGAACTCAGTTTACATTTTATTTTTGCCATATGACCAGGTTAAACGCAAAGCAAAAAAATCTGACCATGTTTAAACTATCGTGTTGATTTATCAAGTGAGGAAATTTGACTTCTGAGCCATTCTTATTATTAGTTGTTTTGGAAAGTTATTTTATCGATATGTCAACGGCCTCGTTATCTCATTCGTTATCAGGCAAAACAATCTCAAGGCGAATGGAACGAAAATGTCCTGGAGTACATTTGTTTTGAAAATAACATCATTTAAAAGGGACAGATTTTTATTTTTAAATGACCCATTGAAAAATTATTTAAATATACGATTTTTTAAAGTTTTTTAAATTTATAACAATGAACGAATTCAATGTACAATTTGAACTTGGTGAAATATAAGACTTCTTGTGGAAGTAATGTTAGAATAGCTGAGCAGGCTGAGATTCTCCCTAAGCTAAAATGTCGGAAAAATCCGGAACAAAACAGAAAATGAATGGATTTCCTCGGAAAGAAGAAATTTTGTTATGGTTTTTTCGTTAAAGTAACCACCAAAAATGCATCTGCTGAGTTCAACTGATTTCTGATTTAGTAAGAATGAAATGAATATCCAAAAAATATTTTGTTTCGTATCATGTACATTTTGTAAGTAGTTGAATTGTTCAAAAATGGGCATTAGGTGTATAATAAGGTGATGTCGCGCAATATAAATTTGTTCATTTCGACGCACATTCAACTATAATAACAGGGTAAAAATAGAAGTGAAAGTCAGGATTCTTTACGACTTGAAAGTTTGAAAATTCCCACTTTTAGGGGTTTGGAATTTTTTTAATACACCTCGTTGTTTACTGTTTTTGAAACAGAATTTTCAATATTAAACAATAAACTAATTTGATGCCAGTAAGTTTAGTTAAAGAAACAGATTTTTCCGATGATCTCGACGTTGTAGAATTGAAATTTTCTATTTTTTTCTAAGAGACAACTACGTTAAATAATTGAAAAGCCGACCATATGTATCAATCATATTGGTTAAATAAAAAAAAATAATTAAACATTATTTTTCTTTAGAATGTTTTAAATTAAAAAGTGTTTTAATCCCAGAATAGTGAATAATAGACATGGAGTGCAAAGTCGACGTAGGTTTGACTGGAAAACACATAAAAGGCGATAGAAAGACAGAACTGACCATCAAATACACGGACATGCCTGAGAAGATGAAAGAGACGGTCATATCTCTCGGTCACAGGGCTTTGGGGAGGTTTCAAACAGAAATTGACATCGCTACTTACATAAAGGACTACATGGACAAGACTTACAGGGGTGGAAGATGGCACGCGTTTGTCGGAAGAAATATTAAAGTCTGCTGTAGCTACGAAAACGGAAAGTTCATACACTTCTTTATTGGAGATTTGGCATTTATAATCTTCAGAACGGAATATACCCAATGAGGATGAGACAATTAATAAATATAGTTACTCCTCACGTCTATGGTTTTATTTTTTTAAGAGGGCAATACGTCCTTCATCATAGAAAATACTATTTTAAGTCTTAAACTTTTTTAAAGTTTATTTTTTATAATCATTCACTTGGCTGAAATATTCAGGAAATGGTTAAAACATAAATTTAGGATCTTTTTTTGTTGGACAAAAGTCAATTTAAAGAGTAGTTGTAAGAATTTTAAGTCAATACACCTTCATATTCAATTAAGTAAGGCTCGTAGGACAGTTTTTTTTGCAGAAAAATCCCAAAGAATTGAAAAAAAATGTCTTCGAAAAAAAGGCTCCCATGACACGTTTTTTAAAATGTTTTTTACAAGAAGAACGCAAAAAACCGAAAAACAAAATTATTGTCTTTTTCGATGTAAAAGGTTCCGAGGACACCTTTTTTACAAGAAGAACGCCAAAATCGAAAAAAAATTATTGACTTTTTCGATGGAAAAGGTTCCTCGTACACTTTTTTTTCAAGAAAAAAAAAATCGAAAAATGTATTGACTGTTTCGATGTAAAAGGTTCCTAGGACACCTTTTTTACAAGAAGAACGCAAAAAATGGAAAAAACTATTGTCTATTGCGTCGGTTAATTATTTATTCATTTGCTTCTTACTGAGCACTTTTGTAGTTTCTTAAAAAGAAACAAAAAAACAAAACAAGAGGAAGTGGGCCGTCTAGACCATAGACTTTGATTGACTAGAAAATCGATATATTTATTTAATGACGGTTACTTGTATCTCTAAACCTCCTTTACCAATTTGGCGAAGTCCTAACTATTATACCCCGTCTATCGACCAGGTCGGAAGCAATGGGGGAGAAGAGGATCCCAGTTTGAATCGGTTGAATATTAACTGATGGGGTGCATCGATCCACTTTGAGATACAACCACCATTTGCAAATTGTTTATGGTCCAATATTTCCTTTTAAATATGCATAAATACTAATTATTATTATTCGGAGATCATGAGATGCGGTCTGGTGAGACATACGTTTTAAAAAGAAAAAGACAGAGGGGGTTTTAGGACAAAATAGGCAAATGTATGGCAGGCAGATTTGTCCCTATATAACTTGTCATTTTGAGTTTGGTTGGGTAATAAAGTACGTACCGTTTCCCGATTTTTAGCCCCATTATTCTTAGTTGTATTTAATTAATACGATGAGTCTATCAAATATCAGGATTTTTGCATTTGGATTTACATAGGCTCAAATCCGCACATGTGCGAATGTACGTCCAACCAAGTTCTGGGATTTTGGTGTTAGCTTGGTTAGGATTCGAGTTAGAACAGAAAATTGAGGTTCGTGTAGATGGTATTTGAGTTGGTTGGCAGATGAGCAGAATAAATTATATAAAGGATAGGACCTATATCTGTCTTACTTCCGATAACTCGTTGCCGAAGATATTTACAGCTGTTATTTGGCATGAACAAAAAACAAGTCCTTAGCGAGATTAAAAACAAGAAAGAATGGGTAAATCAAAAAATCTGAACGGAATAAATTACTATAATACAACTGCCTTACGACTCATTCCAAGACTGAAAAGAAATTTGGATTTGGATTTGTATAGGCTCAAACCCGCACATGTGCATACATACAAAAATGTGTCGAGTTAAGCATACTGGCTTCTCGTTGTCCACTGGTAATTTCAGCTTTTGCTATTTACAGTAAATTACCGGAAGAGTCGATAATCACCCAACCCTGGATTGGCGGTCCGGGGGCAGACCTCACTCTTATCCGTTCAGCCACCGCGGTCAGGCTCAAGTAGGGGGCTGTCAACATCTAGGTCAATCCTGCACCCAACGCATGCAGTTCCAAAGTCATTCTTAAATTTGTAAATACATTCACTCCTATTCACATGCCATTCGAACAGTTAGGGCGATGGAGTACTAGATATTCATCCTTCACCCTTTGATTATACAACTGACCTAATTGAAGGTCGATGGGGCACTCGATATTCCGCCATCGACATCTACAACTTACATTCACGCTAATAAATACATTCACTCTCAACACAAACTAGGTATAAACAAGTATTATTACTATATACAATAGAATAACATAGTTTCCTCCAAGAATCAGAACAGGGGAGCAAAATACTCACTGTCGTGCTAAAGCACAATTCTCAAATCGGGTGGCATTCCTGCGCGCTCTTTTTATGGATCCAAGAAATTGCAGCCACATCGCGCAACGTTTCTCTTCGTACCGGACCCATACGCTGGCTTAGGCGTAAAAGTGTCCGTGCGTCAACCTCGTCTGGCCTATTCTTAATCGGTTGATGATCGTCTTGATACGCGAGAGCTTTTCTATCGACCCAGTCTATCGACGCTCCCACCTTCTTTTAATCATGTTTTTTATTTCATTCTTAGAGTCAGACGGCCGGATGGAGATGGTTAAGTACAGAGGCTGGGACTTCCCGGCCTTAGCCGCATCGTCTTCTTTTCATTACTTTCGAGATCCATGTGTACAGGTACGATGCTCTATCATAGATCAGACGAATATTTTTGCATATAATAAGCGATAAATCCATGATTTTTATGGGTGCGGGAACGTGTATTGTAGACTTGTTACTCGATTGATTGTTACAATCTTTTCTACCCTTGGGCCGTCTAAAACATTTTTTATTGAAATATTAAAACTGAGTCTTTTAACAGTCCCCAACTTGCGGGCCATTAATTTACAATAGTAATATATCTTAGTCGTCATGAACCCTTATGATCATCGTCTGCCGCTAGTTCACATAATGTAGAAAATATTCTAGGAACCTTGAGACGAAAACCGGTATTCACATCCTGTAAGGAACAGATCTTCAGACTTCGTCATCTTCAATCAATCCTCTACTTAGAAGAGCTGGGTGATTTCGTTCGACCAGTCGGTTCTACCCACCTGCCTGCGGTACCCGGCACCTGTCGTCGATCGTACTCTCGGGTGCGATGCACTAGACAGAAGAATTGAATTATATTTCCGATAAAAAGAATAGGGTTCAGTTGTGAACCTTGGGAAGTGGTCGTAAAAGCGGAAACGGTAATCGTTTGTCCACTAACCGCCTTCTCGACCCCGGAAACGAGCTCGTTTAGAAATTCCCACATTTGACATTATTACTTTTTGACGCCAGAAGAAAATTAAATTAACAGAATTAAACAAAACCTGTATTTCGTCCAATATTATTTATCGGTTTTAACCCTGCCGATTGTACAATTTAGCTGGTCAAGTCGTGTCTGGCATTCCGCACTACATGCTATGGCTTGAACCACACCTTCCTGAAACATTAACTGAAGCCTTATCTCTAAAATCGAAAATTTAAAATTCTAATAGAATCAAGCTCGCCCCAGAGGATTATAATAAGGCCATTCCTATACCTTATCAACTCCAGCGACTTACCAGATCTAGTATCCACTATATAGTAAGACAAGATGACGTATGTCTTCCATAAAAAGAACAAACAAGCTCAAAAGCTTTTGTTTATTATTATTTATTAACGAGCATATTGTGCAAAAAAATGGGGTCCAAGCAACTTCAGCAACATGTATCAGACTGAACCATCTTACAAAGTACATATTCCAGAAAAGACTATAGTTATCTTGGTTTAATAAGACATAACATAAAGATAATTAGAGAAGCTATAAAAACCTGTATAACTAAAGTACCGAAGACATTCCTCTGGTCTTCTCCTTGTGATAGGTAGCAGCCTACTGGAAATTGCATACTTGAAATAAGCAAGAGGAAAAACTTGCCGAAGAGCTTATGCCATTTATTGAAAGGAAATATTGTGGGAAAACACGGAGAGTCGAGCACATTCTGCTAACCCCAGGGCTAATGTGTTAGATATATCTTAGAATTGTTGTATCCGAATAGACTATCTACTTCCATCGTCTTGGTTTAATTCTTGAGAAGGGATTCGAGATGAGTACAAATTAACTGTAGTTCTAGTTCTGCAAATTTGCATTGTTATTGTTTTGTCTGACGAGTTTCTGCATTTCGTCATCTTCACTTGTTTGTGCGATTTTCGTTTACGACTCGAGATGATAACTTGAGCCTGACACATTAGTGTGGAAGTACAAAATAAAGTAATTAATGGAAAGACAACATGAAAGTAAGATGTATATTGAAGTTTTATTGATCGTAGACGTTGATTTATTTGTTACTTGGCATCTGTATTTTTACTTATACGTAAGATATTTTTTTAAATAAACGTCCATCAATACCAGATTCTAGAAACGTCAGGAAATCGAATTACTCCACACTCCGTGCTCGGTGGGTAAAAACCTCGTCCAATTATCATACGCGAATAATAATTTCGACCAGTCCGAAATGTTACAGGACGAAATATGGACGAAACGTTTCATTTTCTGGGTCAGAGCTAAGGCAGCTGGCGGACCTCCACCTTCCACAAGGGCATTAACCCAAGGATGTTATACGATTTCCGCTTTTGCCATTGTTAACCGACACGATTCCGTTTCCTTCTTTCGAAACGATTTGATTTGATTTCCACCCCTTTAAATAAACCAACTAAGGCGCTTATCATAAAATTTTCGGTATGAAATAATAAAAATCACCTTTTTATAGAACTTCAACTCGAACTCGTTTTTTTTCTTTTTTTAAATAACTTGTAAGAATATGCGTAAAGAGATTTTTTCATTTCCATAAATCAAGTTTAGTCGAATGGGTTTGACAAGGACTAGATATAGTCAGTAATCCTAAAAAATGATCAAATAAATATTGATATAAATATATTTAAACCAGCTATCAAAGCCTCACTGTGTCTGTTGAAGCCAAGGCTTGAAATCTGTAATACCTGCCTACAATAAAATTGATTTATCGAAAAAAGTAATAGTCCTTCCTTAGGGACGAGTTGCTTTTTAGATATCGTGACGATAAATCTAACCTCAAATCATAGACCTCCTCGGGAAGTACGCTATCAATAAGTGCTATAAAATAACATAGTATGAAATCAAACTGAAAGGCACAAAAGCAATAGAAGAGTAGGAGCGGGCGATAAGAGGAAGCGACAAGAAAAAAAGAGTTCTTCTTGAGTATTCCTGAAGGGTAGATAAAACGAATAAATCGAAACTACATCATCAGGGTAATTGACGGACATAAAATACTTAAAAAAGACAAAGACATCGCTGAAGATTGTGGTTTAAAAGAAAAGGCTCCTGTTCTGTAGAAAATGCCATCGTTTTTTTAAATTCTTTTGTAAAACAAAGTACCGGTATTTCCGAGTCTTGGAGGTCGTCATCCCCTAACTAGCTTTGTCGGTATACCTCAGGCCCCCGTACTGGGCCAGTGTATTCAGTTGACACTCTTCCCATCATTTAAACGTGGTCTAGTTAATTTCAACTAGAAACCTTCAGGAACACCTTACACTCTTGGAGTCATGATGTGAAAAAAGAATACAACACACAGACAAATCCATCACATAACCTCCATTCTCCGTAAAAATATCTCTCCAATCTACTTAAATTATATTCCCCACCCAACTGCGGACAAGTTACGTACCGGACTGAACATCGATAAATGGAATATTCAAACATATCTGAAATGACAAGAAGTTATTAAAAGATAGAGTTCTTTCATGATTTCTTGAAAAACGCTTTGACTTACCTCCCTTAAACAAAAGGCAGCTTTTTACACCACTGGAAGCCGATATGGACTTTTGCCAGTATTTGACTTTCTCCTTACTTCTTCATTCCGTTTATAGGATGTAGGAATAGATGGGTTCGTGATGATATATTCAATCCCCATTCGCACAATGGGTGCAGTTTTTATTTGTTGTCTGACCTAATGTAGTAATCCCCATCCAAATCCAGTGGTTTAGTCTTGTCGATATTTTTTCCCAATGGGTTTCCAATTGTGTTTATGTTTTGCATTTCCCATTTAGGTTTTATATGTCAGTGTGTCTTTGGGTGATTTTGTGAGGAGTTCGGTTTATATGCATCTCTTTTATTTACTACACTGAAGTACTTTACTTAAAGTTGTGACCATTATTCTCTGCTGTTTTTGTATTATTTGTACGTTCATGTGATTGTCAGTTATTGATTAGAGGTTTTAATTTTATCGTGTGTTAATGTCCTGCCATTTTGTGTCCATGGGGTTATTTGAGACAAGACTTATAATTCTTTTTATGAATATTATGTTATTATCTGTTGCCTTTCCCTTTCTAGAAATAGGCGTTCCATTTTATTTTCTATTTTTTTTATGCCTGAAATTTATTTGTTTCTGTAGTCTGCGGTTTTTTTAGCTTCTCGTTGTGTATGTTTCTAATTGAGGTAGATTTAGTGGTGTTTTCAAGGCTCCTGACTTTCTCCTTGATTTAGGTAGTTTTGAAACAAAATATTATTATGTATTATCCTTACAATTGAATGTGTAATTATAAAAAAGATACACATACTCACGAATGAGTCAGGAGGGTTATATATTCTTTGTATTAAGCTTTCAAGACAAAACAGATGTCGATTCTTTTAATTTCAAATCTCCATTTATCCGCATTGCAGCAGATCTTGTAAAGATAGGACAGTGACACAGTAAAATTGGACGGTTTCTCTGAGTGGTAGTGGATCGGGCCCACAGAAACGTAAATTATTTGACGGTCAAAATGCTTCGACGATTTTCTTGGCTTGATGTGAGGACGATAATCTTAACAGCCCGACCCACGATTGTTTGTACCGTTTATTGAATCCACAAAGGGAGAAGGAGGGTGCGATCAACCCCTTGCACAACCCTTATGCCACTTTCCTTCCCGTGATAAAGGGAATAATAAACACATGGCTCATTCAAACAGAACAAAACGCTCCATTAACATTAGAATTTTTTTTTCTTCTTATCCAAAGATAAATAATATAATCTGACAATTAACGTTTGTATAATGGTTTGTCTTGAGGCCTGCGGGGTGTTGGACCTGGATTTGGGACGTTTACAGTCAACGGCCTGCCTAACGCTAACTTCCCTGTTTGGAAACAATAAAATATTAGTCAGACATTATCTTCAATCAGTCAAAACTCAAAGATTTGACAATTTGTGACCAACCTACGACGATATCTAATGGCCGAAGCGCATCTTGCAGACTAGACCTACAGGTTTATATAATAGGTTACTGAACCTAAGAGATGGAAAATGGATATATATTTTTCGTTTTATGCATTCTGTAATTTATATATCAAGTCCGATACTGAATTAGCAGACACCATACTCTTTATCTGACGATAATTCCTTGTAAATAATATATTAATTTATTTCGCGAAATTTTGTTTCTTTTATAGATTGATATTCAACTTTATACATTTCATAGGAAATCTGTTGGGAAAATGTCAATCAATAATCAACTTTATTTATTTATTTTGTATTGCTTTCTGCACAAAATATATACAATTAATGTGATGGTAGTGAGCAGTCTGGCAGAAACTGGTCAGAGACCACGGGATATGGGGAAGAAAGAGTTGGCCATTGTTGAACTCTCAGTGTTTGGGCTTGTTGGTTGATTGGTTTATAATTGTATTTAGAGGCCACTGCCTTTTTAGGTAGCATGGAGGATTGAGGTACGTTGACGAAAGGTTTTTGAGATAGTGGATTGATATGGAAGGAGTGAATTTAGAGTGGAAGTTGGGGAATCGAGGTTGGACCATGGCCGTCACGAATGGGCCTTTTAGGCCTTTGTTAATACTTAGGTTCTTAGAAAGCTGAAGGACGGATTGTGGATGAGACGGAGGACTTTTGATTTGGCCCAAGTAGGCGTCTGAGATGTCCGTACTTCGATAGTTCTTATCTTTTTTGTTGTATGTGGGGTTCCATGTAAGTTTACTGTCCATGTAGAACCCAAGATAGCGGATTTGGTCGATGAAGGGATTTCCACTGTGCACCGTTGGATAGGTACTTCTTCTAAGTATGAATGTCACGTTTTATTTTTGGTATGTTGAAGCCGAACGTGTTCACCAGTAGGCAATGAGGTCTAGTTGATATTGGATTGCTTTTGGTGCAAGGATATAATCAGAATGTGAGGACCGGATGTAGATGTTAGGGTCGCAGCGGTATAAACTCTAAGGGATTGGCCCTAGGATACTCCCTCGGGGGACGCCGTCCTTGATGGATGGCTGAATATTCAGAGCCAATGCTAATGTTGAACCAGTGATGCAAGAGAAAGAATGCTGTACTGTGAATTACAAACTCAGTTTTTGTCATTTTTGGTCTGCTTGAACGGAAGCGATCTAACTCAATTCAGTTTTGCTTGTTTGGAGCTAATTGACCAAATTATTTATTCTTTTTATGTAAGGTCTTGTTTGAGATGAAAAAGTTAGTGCCACGAGCTGGATTCCAACCTGCGACTTTCGGGATCAATACGCCGCTGCTCTACTTGGGCTATCGCGACTCCGATCCACCGGCTATTATTTAAATTTACAGCATTTACAACGCATATTGAACACAGAGATCGCGGGTTCGAATCCCGCTCGTGATGCTAATTTTTCATCAGCTCAACCAAAAAAAAGTTGAATATTATAAATTTCTAATAATTTTAGCTCCAATTTCAAATACAATTCAGGCTTAGATTTGTTTTGTTTTTTAACTATTTTTCAAACAAAAACAAATATAAACTAGTTGAAGTAAATCAGAACAGCAAAACTTAAATCATAAGAGCGAGCCTTAACAAACACTCGTTCGGTAGTAAAGGAAATTTAATTTGGATAACACATGGATACAAGGGTAATCTAATGGACGAATTTTTACAAATGTATGTAGAAGAACAACTGACGACGAAGAATTAGTAGGTACATAATTGGCATGTGTACAAAGGATGGGTTTTAAGAGCCAACAAGACCATTTTCACGAATGGATCAATGTCGGATTATTTAATAGAGTCAGACATATTTGAGGGGAAAAATTAAAAAAAAGAGTAAAAATACTAAATGTAGGAAAAGTGGTACAACAACCAATTAATGGACACTATCAATAGCTGTAACTGTACAAAAACTACAATCAGTTCTACCGACTAGTGGTTGTACTAGAATCATTTGAACGGTGGCCCCTTACTAATGATGCAACGCTCCCTTCTATGAACTTGGCTCAAATTACAGTGAACCACTTTTAACCGTGGCTGGTGTAACGTGCCCTCGGTGTTGAGGATTGTTGGTCGATTGATTTAGGGTTATTTGAAGGCCAATGTCTTTTTAGGCATCATAGAGAATTGAGGGACGTCTATGAGATATTAGATTGATTTGGAAGTAATGAATTTGTTGTGAACCGAAAATATAATTAAAAGTAGAACAAAAGCTGAATTACATATCAATCACAGAGGTTACTTGATCATAAAGTATAGATAGATGGCCACACTTACAATGAAGACGGGATTAATATTAAAGGAGTAAGAATCAATATCCAATAAATGGAATTAAGAAGGATGGCAGTAAATGGAAAATCCCTCGGTCTGCAGCAATGACTTTATTGTAAAGGAAAAGGAGTAACACTTCCCGGAGCGGATTTCTGTGAGAAGGCCGTCGAGAGGAGGGGGGCCCCGAGCTACCACAAAGCATTGGAATCGCCACCGGTAATCTACCGTTGCTCAAGGCTGTTGAATATGTGCCGTCGGTCATTTTCCCCGTCACGCCGCCAATTGGCCATCTACCCCGGATTTTTTTTCAGTTTTTCTCTCTTTTTTACCTCGGCTCGAAGAGTGACCTGAGTGACGACAAGGATGGAATTATGCTGATGATTATTTAATAAAATTGACTTATAAAGTTTATTTTGTGAGTTCGTCTTGGTGCCCGGTATGATGAACCTGTAGCTTGATCGTTTCGAATCATTTAGGTCGTCCTGTACACTGGGTTTTGGCCTATCAAGCACATTTCAGTTTCTCACCATTTTCAGCGTATTTGTGACCAATTACAGGCCTTAATAACTATAAATAAATATTTGACAAACTTAAGTAAATATATATCGAAAGTTATCTAAAAATCAACAAGTTCTTTTCCATGAGGTTTTGTTGCCAAATTTGGCTTTATATATATATATATATATATATATATATATATATATATAAAGAAAAAAAAAGAGCATTCGAACACATCCTATCAATGCTGAACCATGATTAATCTTAAAAGAGGTCACATTAACAGAATAAGTTCAGAAAACATTTAGGGGTAGAAATGTCACAAAGTATTTGATGTATGCGTCCCAAACTCCAAACCTGGGAAGACATAGCAAACAATATCTTTAAAGACAGGACACAATGGAATTTTGGATAATGAACAAACCGGTCTTTAGGATCTGAAAAACCATAGAAAGGGCCCACAACCTATAATTGGGATAATGCCATAAACTCCGTCATGTCAGAGTATATTCGCATAAAACGAAAGGAGAAATGAACGAACTCTAGAAGTGCCAGAAATAATGATCTCATGGTTAAAGGAGAAATACAAAACTACCAACACAATGCAATAGACAGACAGGCTAAAATCCTGATGGCTCTACACTGGTCATTATTAGAGGACATACCTACACAACACTGGGTAGAGTAAATGATGCAGGTTATGCAATAAGGAACAACTCCCGCCCATATTACCTTCTAATACGAAGCCACCGCTCAATGAAGATATAATCTAGGGTACGAGGAAGACTCGGTAAATGACTGCCAACGATCTAGGAAGTGACTAAGGAACTGAGGAAAGTTCAATAATTCAAAAGTCTCCAAGGTTTAGAGAATACCAAAACTCTTGCTTCATTATCCTCATTACCAGTATTTTTAATTATTTTTTTAAAACTAAGGTCTTAGTTGAGATGAAAACGTTAGTGTCAAGAGCGAGATTCGAACTCACGACCTTCCGCTCAACACGCCGCTGCTCTAACCACTTGACCTATAGTGACTTCGATCCACTCGCGGATACTAACAAACACCCCGTCTCAACTTTCAAACACCTTACCACCTTTCAAACGTTCCTCTTTTTGCCATTTTTCAAATATCGTGTAATCAGGATTCGATACTTAGAATTTGAAAACTGGCCAAAAGAGGGAAAATTCGACAAGTAGTAGTAGTAGATTGAGGTGTCCGAGTGGATCGAAGGTTCGAAGTCTGGACAGCTCAAGCGGTTAGATCAGCGGCGTATTGAGCCGAAGGTCATGGGTTCGAATCCCGCTTGTGACACTACCTTTTCCATCTCAACCAAGACCTTCCATAAAAAGAATAAATACTTCAAATAAGTAATTTAGCCAATTAGACCACTAAGCATAAATGGATTAATATTTCATATTTTTTAGAACTCACGCCAAAACTGACATATATATTGTCTATAGCTATAGCTAAACCTGGTCACAGGAGTAGATAGAGTTGTGTACCGATCACAGGCATCTGACCTGACTTACTTCAAGAAGAACCGCGAAAAACAAATGATATGACAGTCAACTTGCTTTTTAAAAGAAGGAATATGTTGTGAACTACAGCTAACTCGCACTATAATAAAAATAAGTCGTTAAAAAAAGCCATGACTAATGTATTTATTTTCTTTTTATTCTTCTTTCCTGTATACAACAGACGTGGCATTTCTTTAACAATTAATTTATTATATTATCATCATAATTAATTGAAAAATATTTAAAAAATTCTGGCCTATCCTCGCTCTTTCGTAGTCGCCAGAAGCGTTTAGGTGTTGAAATGTTAGATTTCTTTATTTGAGGCTTATCAGTCGGTTCAGGCTTTTACAGCACGTTATTTTTCAGGGACATGGCTAAAAGAGATTTTTTATCTATAAAAGCCACCAAGTCATCAAAGACGTTCAATCGCTAGAGTTAAACATATTTTAAAAAAAAGAAATTTTCTAGCATCAAAAGATATTTTTGAAAAAAGTCTCATAAAAGTGTAGAGTGTGTTCGTCCTGTGTAGAGAATTTTTTCAAGAAGCAAATTAAATCGATTAGCCTTTCACATGATTACGGCGTACGTAATCAGACTTTTGAAAAAAATTGTCACCGCGGACAAAAAAGTAGGATCTTCGCGTTAACCGTTATCAAGGCAGACCTCGATTATCCGCCAGTTTGCAGTCCGAGGAAAAATCAAAAAGGCCAAAACAACTGTCTGGTTTGGTCAAGAGATAAGCGCTTATCGCCCTTCGCGGTATATCTACTACGGCACTTATCACACTTCCCAACAATACGCTCAGTTATGAAATTATCCGAACCAGTCTAGCCGTTTATGCTTTCAAAATGTATGTTTCAGAAGGAAATATGTAACATATAGAAATATTCGCAAAACAATCACCCCCCCCCCCAAAAAAAAAAAAAAAAAAAAAAAAAAATTGATCCTGTAATTTCTTAGTCCAGTACCATTGTAATGCATAAAAATTGTACGAATTGTTGGGGAAAGAGATTTAAGATAAGACCGGGTTCAAAACACTTTCAACAAATGGAACATTATCATTCCCGTCTCAACCACCGCATTCTAATCTGAAATAGACGTTTAAAAATAGTAGAGGCGAAGATATTTTTTATCACGACCACTACTAACATCCCCGAAGCTACTACCCGAACTAACGGATATCACAACAACGATTAACAACGGTCGATTATCACTTCAAGGAGGGTTATCAATTGTCAAAAGTACTAGGTGATAAGGGATTGTGTGTGATGAGGTCCGGTATCCCGAACTGATAACCGGGGAGGTCCTTTGGAAAAACGTCTTTTAAAAAAAATCATTATTAAGGAATGCTTGTAAGCAATGTTTCAACAGTTTAAGAAAATTGACCAAATGTGGCCAAGTGCAGCGTTGGGTTTTTTTCAGAACTTATTTGCTGAATATGCCTGAATAAAAGATGAAAGCTAAACTTTTTAAAATATTTATTTTTATTATTCGGAGATCGTGATTTGCGGTCTAGTGTGACGTAGGTTTAGAAAAAAACATTTATCGTGCCAATGTTTCGAGCTTTATTGAGATCATCTTCAGAGCTTGGGATTTTTACGCATTGTTTAAATTATACAGATACAATTAGGATGTGAAAAAATTAAATTTTTAGCATTTATAAATTTACTGTTTTTACATCCTAATCGTAATTTAAACAATGTGTAAAAATCCTAGGCTCTGAAGATGATCTCAATAAAGATCGAAACGTTGGCACGATAAAGAAAATGTTTTTCTAAAACCTACGCCACACCAGATCGCACTTCATTCTTCAAATAATTAAAAATAAAAAAAATTAAAATGATACATTGATAATAGAGTAAATTAAAGATAAATTTAATAAAAATTGAATTAACTAATTTGATTATGTTTTACATCTAATATTATTTATGTACATATTTAAATAGGTGGTTTCCTAACTTTGTTGAAGCTATGAAACATTTTCTTCACTTTTGTATTTAAATTGAAATTGAAATTGTGTTTTGTTCGTTTTGGATGGTCTTTGAAATTCCTGAATTCCGACAATTTGTTCGATTTAGGAAAGTGTTCTTTAACTCCCGTGTAATTGGTCTACCGCTTTGCCCAATATTTTTAACGTTAAATACATTTAAAATTAAACATTGAAAAATCGTTCATCCTTGATTTGGTTTAGGCGTTGACACCGGAGCTCAAGACTGTAAGATAAAGGTCCCGGGTTCGAATCCAGCGGCCCTGCATTAGAACCCGACATACAAATTGGCTTTTTTTCCCCAAAACACCGACACCCTGAGGGGGAAAACCAATTAGACGAAAAGCAGAATTTTCTTTTATCGAGAAAATTATTATAAAAATCAGTCGGGTGGAATCTTTTGCCTGCCTCTAAATATGCCAAAAATTTTATTAAAGTTATGCGCGCCTTTGCCAACCTCCTGCATAATAAGCTAATACCAATTGTTCCCAAATATTATCAAATAATTGGTTATATTTATTTATTTACAGTGTACCGTCTGGGCTCCCAACGATAATAATCTCAGTCGGAATCACGGGAGGTGATAACCCATAACCCTATAACCGCGTTAGGCGGAATGAATAAAACAGTCAAACCTGTGAGATTCTCTGCGGATGTGAAAGTTAAGCGGGGCGTAAAACATTTCAAGGGTCGGCGAATCGCCAAATAAATGGCGAGGTGAAATAAAAATACTATGTTCCAAAGGAGAAAGCTTCCTTAAGCGAAGGACTTCATCTTTATTAAGTCAATCCCCCGGTTTTTTGTTATACGGCGATAATTGGGGGGGAAGAGGAATTTTCATTTAGGGTGGACGAACTCGCGTTGGGTATTGATATCGATTCCCATCCAGTCGTCGAGGGAACACACCACCCCTTTTTAGTTTGCGAGAGGGATGGATATACTGAAGGACACAACAGTCTAGCAGATACACCGTAAATTAGTTCTGCTGTTTTTCTCGGCCATTATCTCTTTTTTCTTTATTTCTTTACAGTCGATAAATAAATAGAGCCGATAGAAATAAATTAATTTGGTCAGACATGAGAAAAAGTCTATTAATAATTTCTATTGGTATTTAACAAGTAATTTTTTTGTGAGCTGGTGAGTTAAAACGATGAAAAGAAAACGAATAAAGAATGTATGCAATAACCATACAGATTCGATAATAAATTCAAAAAACCTCAACGATTTCAAAATCTCAGAACAGAAAGAGCACTTTTAAGTTTTTATCATTTCTAGAGTCACCACTCAAATTTGGTAAATGACCAAAAATTACTGGAAAGATAAAAATACATATTTCAAAATGAATGAAATAGTCAATCGTCGTTCTGCGAACTTGGTGTTATCTTAAACAAAACTAAAAATACGTTGTCTCCAAAAAAGGTATGTTAAATTGTGATTTCTTCAGAACAACCGTGAAAGCGAATGGGGGTTCGCTTAACTCTTTATATTTTATGTAGGTACTGTTTCCTTTATTTATGGTAATGTTTTTATAAATAAACAAACAGTTTTTTCTCTACTTTTCCACCTTTCCCTTTTTCAGACCTCGTCTGTCACGGCTCTATAAAGTAAAATTTTTAAATATACAAGTGTTGGTACTAAGCAATTTATAATTTTTTAATTAATGTAACAAAATGGCTTCTCATGCAAATGTTACACTGCAAGATTATGGATCGTATTTCTAGTATATTTTCACATTTTATTTTATTTAGGTCGTACGGTTCGGTTGCATTAAGAGGTCGGGCTTTTCCAATTTTTGATTTCATACTTCGTTGTGGCAATTCTTTTATACTTTTTACGGTATCGATATTTGGAACTATAACGGATCGAAGTTTTTGTTTCGATACTTTTATGCACTAGGTGTCCATATATCAAAATGTCGACACTTTAGTTATCTATACGCTATATATTATATAATTTCGAATTGTCTAATTATTTATACGTTAATTATATAAATGATATGCATCCTATAGTTTCGATATATCGAACTATATCTATGCTATAGTTTCCATATGGTTAGTTATGTACATGTTTAATTCGATATGTCAAAGTATCTATACTTTAACTGTGATATGTCAAAGAATCTATGCAATATTTTCCATATATCGAAGAATCTATACTTTAGTTTCGATATGTTAATGTATGTACACTTCAGTTTCGATATGTTAAGGAATGTATACATTACTTCCCGTATAT